>OZ008367.1:0-384664 GCA_963931995.1 Phaonia tiefii | reverse complement strand
TAGAATACGTCTTACCTTACGGTATGAGGAGTCATGTCAGGTTTTTATTGTTGTAATCTTTATTTCATTGAATTTGAGGAAACGGCTAGATGAATTTTTTTAAAATTTTTTTTGTAGGTAAATGAAGATGTTATCTTTCGTTTGATATACATTTCATATTGGTTGATATATTTCTAGTATTTTAATTTCTCAACTGAAAATTGTTTAAACACATACACTCAAACATATGTGTGGTGTTTGGCTGAGTGTTTTTGGTTGCTCAACATTGCTTAGGAACATGTATCTAGTAAAAAGTGAAACGAAACGAACAGCAAGCTAATGTTGCTTGGCAACATGTATCTAGTAAAAAGTGAAACAAACAGTAAGCTAACGTAATAAAGCTTTTTTGCGAAAGCTTCAATAAAGCTGTTGTAACATTAATTTTGAATTGTAAAGCGTAAAGCTTTCACACAACGCTCGAATGCTAATGCGAAGACTCGATAAGGTAAACCTTTTTTAATATTAGGGCGGCCCTCTCAACATTCGCAGAACTTATTTCAATAAAAATATTAATTAAAATACATAAATTAAATTAAGTTTAAAAAAATTGAACATAATATTTTTTTTTAAACGGACTTGAATCAAATGCCGTTGGTAAATATAAAAATTACAGCAGACAGTTGTCCGAGGCCTTCGGCCACGGACTGTCCCTGCAGGCTGTGTCAGAGACACGGCCATTAAGTTTAACGTAGAATACGCCATCCGATAAGACAGAAAACATATATAACAATAAATGATAAATAATATAAGCAAATGAATTTATTGTTATATATGTTTTCTGTCTTATCGGATGGCGTATTCTACGTTAAACTTAATGGCCGTGTCTCTGACACAGCCTGCAGGGACAGTCCGTGGCCGAAGGCCTCGGACAACTGTCTGCTGTAATTTTTTTTAAATAATTCAAAGTTATATTGTTTACTCACTGAAACTCTTTTTTACAATAATAAAATTCGAAATTGAAAGTTCAAATAAATTATATGTAGCAAAACTATTATAATTATATTTAAAAAAATTAAAGACTCAGTTGATGTTCAGAATTTATTAAGTTTATTCGACATTCCAACCCTAAATAACCTAGGATTTTTACACACTATGTGCACCTCCTTAAATATTGTTATTATTTGCAGTATTATAAACAATAGCATTCTTAAAATCTGGTTATGTATTGAAATAGAGCTACCTTTGCCAATATTTTTCATTGTGCGTAGCTCATTCAAGATAACTTTTTCTAATCTAATACCTTTTATTTTAGTTGGCAACTCTATAACCCACAAACGACAGTGCAAGCGCTCGTAAGCGAAGGCAACCGCGAAGTGATGTATAAACTACCAGTTTTTGTCTTTGGCGTTCGCGTTGGCTTTTGCGTTTACGTTCACTTTCGGGACTTGTAGAATACTACCCTTAACTTCTCTGCAGAAAACTGCAAAAAAAACTTTAAAATACTTCAAATATCCTTCAACGCTTCCTCATCAGGATTTGTTCTGAAAGAGGTTAAAAAGAGATATGAAATGAGGAGAGAGCTACAATAGAGGCGAAGATTGCAAATTAAACTTTCGAACTGCTTAGGATTTATTGAAGTAAAATCGAAAAAAGAGCCTTTCCCTTCAGATGAAATCTTCAGGGTCTACACAAAAACTATCCATTTGCCGCATAATGTATTGTTGTATTACTAGACAAATAATACCTAAAATTAACAAAGAATATTTATATTAATCAAATATGATATTTACACTAAAAAGTGCTTCCTAACGTTACAAGTTGTTAACGTAAAAAGGGCAATAATTTCAAAAAAAGAGCTTAAAAGCCCCTAGATTTTTTTGCAAAGAAAAAAGAGCTAAAGATGCCTAAAAAGGGCTAAAGGTTATTACCAAGTTGAACTAATTTTTTTAAAAAATTTATTTAAATTATTGTCTAAATATAATTAAATAAGAGAAGAGTCTGGGAGAAGAGTTGTTGACATCATAATCATATCATCATAATCCCTGAAGGTATGCATATTCTTTTTCTCATTATCAAATATTTTTGAACCAAAAATAAATATAAATTTCTCAGTTTGAAATTTTTTGAAAAACTTTAAATACGAGTATATACAAATGACCTGCGGTTGAGAAATTATAAAGACTTCCTCTAGAGACATTCAGCATTAACTTTAGTGACAGTCAGCCATGACATAATGCTGACAAATCAACAGGACGCTCATACATATAATATCAGTCCCTTCAAAATTTAAGCCACCTAAGTCAAAACTAGTGACATGTCATGAATATGTCTTATATAAATTGTCCTTACCTATTGACATTGTCCTAAGGAGATATTACTGAAAATGTCTTCAAGTCAAAATTTCCAACTGGGTAGGTCTATATGTTTAAAATGCATAAAACTATATCTTATATATAAAAATTTTAATAAACACAAGCAACAATTCAAAGAAAGTAGACTTGTTAACATTCAAAAGTAGAGAGATTCTGAATTTTATCTTAAAAAATTAATCAAATCATTTTTACGTTATTAATTATATAATAACAAATTTTATTATCTATTTTATATTCCAGGCCGATGAGCTGCAAACCCTTTCTTGAAATCTTCAAAATTAAATAATGCAATTTTATTATGCAATTCCAAGTTTAATATGAATTATTATTATTTATTATGTTCTACAATTCAAAAAAAATTCAGTCTGGGTTTAATTATTATTTAAATCTTAAATAAACTATTATAATTTTGTTCGGTCGGAGTCACAATCAGCAACACTAACACATAATAGGAAATAACTCAACAGCTGGACAAACGAATCTAATGGAATATCTTGTGCGTAATGCGATCACAAGTATCTTGGATACTTGCAACCAAAACAGATCAATCTTCGCAGCAAAACATAAAGCAAAGAACTTTCTCCACTCTTAACAGATGGTTGGTCGATTGGCTGATACCGCTTGCGCGATAACTGATCAAATAGCCGGCCAACAAACAACTTCGCTGCATGCGTTGAGTTGAGTTAGGCGACTGCTGCTATTTTGGTGGATTGCTGTTGTGGGGCTGGGATCGCTTTGGTGGTATTTCTTTATTTGACTTTGGTATTGGGATCTCTTCAGAGCCCGAAGCAATTTTGTCACTTAAATAATAAGATGCAAAGTATTTATTTTTTGTGATAGATGAATAACAAATTTACAATGATTAATTTAATTTCACCTCTATCGTGTGTGTTCGACATGATACCGAGATCGACTGATCAAAAAAACTATAAAATCAAAATGAAATAAAAGTGAAGTGGACCGACCCAAACAAGATTGAATAAAAGAGAGAAAAAACCCCCTTGAAAAGTGAAATGAAAAAGAAAATTTAAATGAAAGCAAAACAGAACTGGATTCTTGAGATTCGGTTGAAGTTGCTTTATTAGCGTTTTGGCTGTTGGCTACCACCATGATCAACATTCTATTCCCCCTTTTATAAACATCGACCAAAGCCAAAGCGGCAACACAACCGATCCATGCCATCGATCAAGAAGAAAACGTCGAGATTTAATAATAAGAATTACCCACCAGTACATAGTGGGGGATATTGAACAAAATTTGAAATTTTTCATCACATGTATGTATAGTTGAGTGAAATACCAGGTGGCTTGCACAGGTCATACCATGGTAGAATTAGATACTTAGCTGAATTAGAAGTTCCGTGGTTAATTGAATCTTGATTGAAATTCTTTGAATTTTTTTAACTAACAAAAATAAACCAACCCAAATTTGACTGCTTACCCACGGAAAATACGAAAAAAACACAAACCATCTGGGCGGACGCGTATACCTGATAGCTAATTCTGCCATACATTTCTGGAAAGACAGAAAATGCGTCTGTAGGTCTCTCGAGATAGATATGAGCATTTGAAACATTTATTGCCTCTGCCCAGTGGTGCCGTGCCATAAGCTGTCAACAAATTATTCTAAAACTCCAAAAAAAATAATTGTGCAAAATGCAAAAACCTTATGCTACAATTTATTTATTTTTTTAAGTTTGAGTTTGTATCTACAATTTAGACCATACAGCACTTTTAAGCAATATTTTTATTCACAATTGTTAGAAATCTAATTCGTGTAATTTTTATATAACAAACACAACAAAATTACTATGACTTTTTATTTTCAGCGCTTTAAAATAGGAAATTTACATTTTTTTTCATTCATATTTCAGAAAAACTCTGATCTGTTAGCTCGTTGAAAAAAATTTCAATGATTTATTATATTTTTCTTGCGGGTGCCGTTTAAGACCCTTTAACTTTTTTTTGTTGTATTTTGTAGCCCATTTTTTTGTGGGAGGTTTATAACTTTTCGAGAAACAATGTAAAACCGTAGGCACGTTTCACTCCTGTTCGGGAGTTTCACATTAAACATACACGCTGAAAAATCTGTCGTTTTTTGTTGTTCGTATGCAAATATAGCATGTGTTTGGAGCTTGTCGCAAATATAATATACATACTTGTGCCCAAACGCATTGTGTTTGCTATTCAATATTACATATTTGAGACACAATGATTAGTATGTTATCACATATGTGTTTGTGGTAAAAATACAGCCGTGTTTGTTGCACTGTTTATGCTCTCTCGAGGGCAAGAGAATAAAAGAGGGTGTGTATTTCTTGTAAGTGTGTATCTGTATTTTTCTCTCAGTGAGTGATTCATTAATATTCCTGAATAGCGTGATGTATTGCGTTTTAATTTCATGTATTCAGTCGTCAATGGTTCATCGGACATAGGATATCGAAAGCGCTTGATCAGTGAAAGAAGAATAAAGAAACGCTGGGACAGTTAAATGGTTTGTGATGTTACTTTGGTTTTTGTGTATGTGTTTCCCATATATGTATGTGTGCTACCAAAGTGAGAAAGGTTTTTTTTGGAAAGAAACTGGAGCGGGCAAGATCGGAATGGCGGACCATTTGTGAAATGTATTTAAAAAAAACACAAGTAATTAATACGCGCTTGGCTTGCATGACCTAGATTTTTATATATGTAAGTATATTGTTCGTGTACCAACGCATAGTGATAACTAACGCATAGTTGAAACCTTCTGAAGACAAAAACATGAGAGACAACAAACAAAGGAGAAGCAACAGAGCAGCAGATTCAAAACAAAACAAATAATGCATTAAATGTAAAAATCGCTTAGTGATGTCGACACTGTCGAGTATTTAGCCATGAAAAAGCTGTTTGAAGCGTGTATACATGGTTCCTGCAGAATATGTTGGGAGAATATGTTACAGAGGCCGTTTTTTTTTCAGCGTGTAAAAAAATATAACAAATCGATGTCAAAGATTATTCACTAATTGTAGTGTAATTTATTCACTCATTTGACATTTCAACAAACCTCGCAATAAACCTACACGTATCAGAAATTTATTGTTTTTTGTCCAAAGTATAAGAGAATGTTTTTGTATTAATTGTGAGAAATTCAGAAGCTAAAACAAATCAGCAATTTGACAAAATACACTTTAAGTGATCATGAAATTTTTTTAAGGTTTTTTCTTTAAACAAAAACAATTCATAACTGTGGGAGATATCAGACTTTGAAATCGAGGCATTTGGTATGAAATCGTTTAAAGTAGCTAACTTTAAATGAGAACTTCCCTTGTATGGAATATAGTCAGAAACACTTTATGCTCAAAATTTGACGAAAATGATGACAGTTTGGGGAAATTTTGTGAAAATTATGTTAAAACGTATTTAGCATCAGTTTTCAAAAAATTATTAAAACAGCATTAATTATGCTAAATTGGTAACACTGATTCTTCCCTCATCTGGTAAAATCATAGAGTAAAATTAATATAGAGATACACTATGTTACAAAAGTATGCATACGAACATGAATATGCAAAGCGTGGAGAAACCCCGGCACTGGCTTGTAACGAATAAAAAAAATACGAGCTACGGTTAAGTATGGAGGTTGATATGTCTTGGCATGGGGCTGCATGCACGCAACTGTTGTACCAAACTTAAAGTTTGTACATGGAATAATGATGGTGGGTATGTATTTCGACATTTTAAAGGGACGCCTAGTCCAAGTGTCGAACAACTACATATATCTTGATAGCTGTTACACCTTTATGCCAGACAATAAGCGTGTTTTGGTTATACCGCTTGCTTATATATTCGCTTGTTTTGTATGAAGCACTTAGCGAAGACTTAGCGAGAACTTAGCGACGAAATTCATTTTCGCTAAGTTTAAAACAAACTTTTAATATTTTTGAATAAAATGACTTCTCGCTAAAAGGCTGGTTTCATTGTAACTTGCAAGCGATAATCGCTTGCTTGTAACCAAAACACGACTAATGATCGTAAACCTTCTACTTTGTTGGAAAAGGAGTGGATATTTTACAATGTTAATTGGAAGTTGGTGCATCCGGCTTAGTCTCCATACCATAATGTTAGATAATATTTATTGGCTGATTTAAAGAAAGTTTCGAACAACTGACGACAATTTTAAATAAGGAATGAGAGGAGATTTATCTTCAATTTACAAAACGACTAGCATTATCCATGTCAAAGGAGCTAGGAGCTAGCAAAAGAGTTATTAAAGAGCGTAGAAAACGGAGTTTTAATTAATCGTTTGTAGACTTTTGTGGAAACGCAAAATGTTACAAAATTTAATTTTGCCTTAAATTAAAACTAAATAAAGGGTTATCCATTTTGCGGTTTCAAAAGTGAACGTAAATAAAAGACATAAAATATTTTTTTCCATGATATTTCTTTTTTATTATAAAGTTTGAACGTTGACATTATGTGTGAAACACTACATCTTTTAAATGACCACCACGCGAAGTGTTGCAAGCAGTGATTCTTTTGAGGTAACTTTCGACCACTTTTTGACACATATTGGGCGGTATCTCAGCCATAACTTGACGAATGTTGGTTCTTAAGTGCTCAAGAGTTAAAGGCTTATCTGCATAAACACGGTCTTCCGCGTAGCCCCACAAAAAAGTCTAATGGTGTCAAATCGCATGATCTTGGTGGCCAGTTGATATCGCCACGACGAGAAATTACGCGGCCAGGAAATGTCTCTTGCAATAAAGCCATATTCGCACGAGTTGTGTGGCATGTGGCACCGTCTTGTTGAAACCACATATTCTCCAAGCCGTATTCTACAGTAGCAGGCAAAAAAAGTCGGTTATCATATAACCATAACGCTCCGAATTGACTTTGACAGTCGTTCCATCGTCGTTTTCGAAGAAGTAAGGTCCAATCACACCTTCAGACCAAAGAGCGCACCAAACAGTGACTTTTTCTGGATGTAATGGCCTCTCTTCAATTACTTGAGGATTCTCAGAACCCCAAATACGACAGTTGTGTTTATTAACATACCCACCGAGTGAGAAATGTGCTTCATCGCTGAAGAAAATGTTGTTCGCTAATCGCAGTCCACCGCCTGTTGTTCAAGCACCCATTCCACGTATCTACGACGTTGTGAATGGTCAGCTGGCTTCAGTTGTTGTGTGAGCTGGACTTTATATGGATGTAGGTGTAGATCCAAATGCAAAATACGCCATAATGTGCCGTAAAACAGTCCTAATTCCTGAGAACGACGAGGAATCGACACATTCGGGTCATCGGCAACACTTTCACTTACAGCAGCGATATTTCCAGCGGAACGAGCGCAGGCACAGGCCTTACAATATCTGTAACCGCTCAAGTCTCTTCAAATTTCTCCACAATTTTGCCAATTGCTTGCGTAGTTGGACGATTATGTAAACCATAATCTCCTCTTAAAGCACGATATGTGGCTGTGCCTGAATCACCATTTTTGTAGTAGGTTTTAATAATTTTTATGCGTTGTATGATAGTTAAGCGATCCATTTTCGTCAATGTCAGACTTTCAACTCAAAAGAAAAAAAATTGGTTTAACAACTTAGTTTGACAGATGTCGAATTCCAGCCCTATACTTTTGAAACCACGAAACGGATAACCCTGGACTACTATATTAATTCGTTTTATTTTTTCTTACATTTACTGTCAATATAAAAAACAAACATACATTATTATGTGATTTTCTATGAATAATTAAAAAAAGAGCCGTTTGTAGACTTTTGTAGTACAGAGTACCTCCCTCTCCTATGACATTTCATTTCACACTAATTGACTTACAGCAGGTGGAGTTGCAAGAAATGTTGACCTTACTTATTCATGTCGTTTTGGTGAAAACCCGTGAAATTTAAACGCTTTTGCACATTTTTGTTGTCTCTTATTGAGGGTAGATATTTGTATCGAATTTTACAGAACAATTCTACCATGCAACCACAAAATGCCGTTGTTGTCTTATTGTTGGATATTTTGTAGGATGATTGCATTTCAACGTCCAACGTTCCATATGACGCTAAATTTAGTGGGCGAAATCTCTTCCATTCATACTCTAGGTGTTAAACTCCCCAGTACTACGAGGAGTACACCTCATTTCAGAGTAGAATTATTATAATTTTTGAGTTTCATAAATTGTTCTTAAAATGGAACATAAAAATAAAGTCTGCGAAATCCAATCACATTACGTTTCTCTAAGACGGGTGATTGTCCGCCTGTCAGCATTTTTGGTGAAGCAGTTCTTCAAGAAAAGGCTGCAAAATATCTTAACTTAACCTAAACAACAAACTTAGAATCTATAAAATTATTCTTAAGCCGGTGTGGAATGGAATTACAAATAATTGGAACTTCAAGTAAATCAAATATTAGCATTTTAGAACGATATCAATCCAAAACGTTAATAACTAAGCGAGTTATCAACAAATTGCATTTATTTTTTTGTTTATTTTAACTTCGTTTATAACAAAAATATATTAGAGCCACATAAATCGCTTAAGGTGGTTCAATCAGCATAATATCTTCCCGTATATCCGAACTTTGGAGGCCCATAACTCCGGTAATAGAGGCCGTCACCAAAATTGGCATTTACAATTTTTTGCTTAAAACAATGAGTTCTACCTCAAACCAGTGAGCTTTTTTGGCTATGCCAGAGGGAGCTAAACTTGCCCAAATTTGCTTTAGGATTTCTCCTCTTCCAAAACTAACTCCGTCGCTTATCCACAGCATAAAACTAGAAAACATTCATCCTCCTGCATCAAAGTTATTTAAAATATTTTTTGCAGTTTATTTAGAACTTTTGGAAAAACAAAATCGTATTTACTCCTAATTCTTTTTACAATTTTTCATAAAAAAATTGACACCGTCGCTGCTCCACAGCATAAAACAAGAAAACATTCATCCTCCTGCATCATATTTATTTAAAATATTTTCTTGCAGTTTGTTTAAAACTTTTGAAAAAACAAAATTGTATTTACTGCCAATTTCTTTAAAACTTTTCAGAAAACAAAATTGTGTTTTCTGACAGCTTGCTTAAAATTTTTGAGAAAACAAATTTGAATTTTCTGCCAGGTTGATCAAACAATTATTTGTTGCAAATTGTATTGCTTATAAGGAGAGAGATTTGCTGAATCGTCTCTTGGGGATTGTGGATGCTGTGGACTGTAAATTAGCTTTTTGTATGTTAAGAATTCCTAGTGAGAGAGATGGAATTCTTTATCACTTGCATAAATTCTCAGAGATTGAGAATTTATGTAAGTAGGATTAGGGTTAGTGAAAGAAAGAAAAAACCAAATGGATTAGATCCAAGATGTTTTAAAATTCAGATTTTATTTTTGAGACTGATGCTCACCTTGAGACTGTTGCTGCCAGAATACTTTTTGATATACATTTTGGTTATAGGAAACTTCTTTTTATCCATTTTCTTTACTTTATCCAGTTATCTTGGTAAAAAAAACAATTCACAATAAGTTTTGGTTGTAATTTAGTACACAGTACTATTTAGGGATGAAAAGAAAGGTACTAACAATAGTACTTTTTTTATATTTACTCAGCTTTAGATAGATAAACGGTGGTTTCACAGAAATTCAATAGAATATATGCTAAGGTAATTCAATTTCATATTCTTATGTAATTTTATCTTATTATAAGTATAATGTTAACATTATACATGCCGCCGGGTCAGCATTTATGACGGAGCATGTGTCGCACACAAAACGGTGGCCAAAGATTTTATGGCTTGCTTTGGAGTTCGTTTCCATAATTGTAGGTCCTGACTCTGACGGTTGGGTGGTGTAATTCTCGGTTTTGTACTTCGATGCAGCAGTGTGTGATGATAATGTTGACATCGGTTGCAGGTATTCTTGGACAGGCACTTCCTAAAGGTATGGCTCTTCGCTAAACAATTAATGCAGTACTCATATCTCCTCGCGACCCTGTTCCTTTCCTGTGAGTCCATGGCCAGAAATTTCTGGCAGAATCGCAGAGCGTGATAGGATTTGCACAACATACATTTGTACATATCTGACTGTGAGGAATGTCTATTGGTGTTGGTTCTGGAATCATAAAAAATACAAAGGGTTAGAAGACGATCACTCCAATTTGTGGAGTTACTTGAGTGCTTGATTATTTAAGGTGAGATATGGGGTATTCTAGGTTTATTAAGGTTTTAATAGGATGTTGAATTTTCCAGATTGTCAAATGGTAGGTAGCAGAGCTTGACAATAGGTCGAGTACATATGCCAGCCCTGGTTCGTACGTCTGCTATTCGTACTCTTGAGTCGGACCCTTGGTGCGTCTTCACTATTCTTCCCAGGCGCCATTCACTGGGTGGCAACAAGTCGTCCATTACTACAACTAAATCGCCAGTATTTAAATTGGGAATGGAATTTTTCCATTTATAGCGCTTATGAAGTGATTTGAGGTAATCCTCCTTCCATCGAATAGAAAATTCATGATGGAGCGCTTTGAGCTTCAACCATCGGTTGATAAGAGATATATTCTGAGAGTTAGACTCAGGTAAGGACAGCATGGGAGCGCCCCTGAGAAAGTGACCTGGAGTTAGAGCTGTAAGGTCGTTGGGATCTTCCGACATGGCGGAGATTGGGCGGGAGTTTAAAACTCCCTCGATTCGGGCGAGTACAGTTGAACACTGCTCAAAGGTAAATTTGTGTGATCCAGCTATTCGTTTAAAATGAAACTTAAAGCTTTTGACGGCAGCTTCCCATAGTCCGCCCATGTGGGGTGCATGAGGTGGTATGAAATTCCACTGAAATCCATGGGAAGCATATTTTTGGAAAATATCATTGGAGACATTTTTGAGAAGGCTTTCGAACTCTCTGAGTAAAGCTCTGGCTAGATCCGACAAAATTGCGACCATTATCTGTAACTACCCTATGAGGTAGCCCTCGCCTACCAACGAATCTTGCAAATGCAGCTTCAAATGCCGCTGAAGACAGTTCTGAGCAAACTTCCAAATGAATTGCCTTTGTAGAGAAGCATACAAAGACGCTTACGTAGCCCTTTAGAATAGGAGCTTGGCGTATAGAGGAACTTTTTAGTTCAAAGGGACCAGCGAAATCGATACCAGTCGTATGGAATGGTGGAGACAAAGTACATCTATCAGATGGTAATGGGGCCATCATCTGAATACATTGCCTTTGCTTGAATATAATGCAGGTTTTGCATTTGCGTATGATGCCTTTAACTCTACGTTTTAGGCGAGATACATAAAATTCTGTTTGGACCATTCGACACATGAGACTGCATTCGGCATGAACGAGAAACTGATGTAAATGTGATAAATATAAGTGACAAAATCTGGAATTGCCTGGTAATATAATGGGGTGGCTCTCATTGTAAGGAAGCGGTGCTTCCGCTAAACGGCCGTTAACACGCATAATTTTTTGGGAATCTAAAAATGGATTTAAACTTTTAAGTTGGCTGTTATCTGGTATCGGTCTGGCATTTATGAGAGCGGCGTACTCATCTTTATAATATTGGATTTGAGCTAACGAAATCAAACGATTTTTTACGAAGAGGATTTCCATATGACCGACAGTCATAGAATTGAAAATGTAGTTATTTCTGTGCACGATATGAGTCTAGTGATAAAAACGAAATACATAGGAGAGAACTCTCAAGGCTCTTGCATATGAGGAAAATCGCTGAAGCGTGTCAGAATCTTTTATGCAGACTTGAAGCGACTGAACTGTTTTAGCTCCCCCCGTCGGTATCAAAGAATTTTTTTTGGGCCACGTACTTGGAGGGTTACAAATCCATGCTGGTCCATTCCACCATAGGATATTGTATGAGAGATCTTGAGGTCTGGAACCTCAAGTCCCAAGATCTGTTGGATTATCGTGTGTTTGTACGTGACACCATGTTGCATTGGGGACCATTTCGTGAATTTGAGAAGTTCTATTAACGACATAAGTTTCCCACGTGCCAGGTGTTTTCGCGAGCCATCCGAGTACTATTGACGCGTCTGTCCATAGGAACGTGTCACTAATTGGGTAGTTTATTATGGATTTAATATATTTAACTAACTTTGCGAGCAAAACGGCACCATTGAGCTCTAATCGGGGTAACGAGACTGTTTGAAGTGGTGCAACTTTGGTCTTAGACATCAACAAATTTGAGAAAACCACCGATTTTTGTGTCTGACACCGCACGTAAATGCATTCACAATAGGCGCTTTTCGATGCATCGCAAAATCCGCGAATTTGAACTATGTCTGAAGAGGTATACTGAAACCAGCGCGGATAGAAATAAGTTCAATGTGAGCGAGATCAGATAGAAAATCATTCCATATTCGAAGAGAGTCTGAACTGATTTCCTCATCCCAGCCTCCACCTTCTAACCAAATTTGTTGCAGTAACAGTTTTGCTCTAATGACAATGGGAGATATCCATCCTATGGGGTCATAAAGGCTAGCTACCACTGACAGCACCTTACGTCTGGATACTTTTACGTCAGATTGTTGGATAGGAAATGAGTACGGAAATGTGTCTGTTATAGCATTCCATTTAATACCCAGTGTTTTCACTGAGCTAGACTCTTGGAAGCGTAAAAAGTTTTGGTCATACAGATCTTCAGTGGGCAAATTTGTTCAAGTGTGACCACAGGGCAAATGTATTTGCCCTACTGTTTATTTGATGCTATTTGATACCTGTTTAATCAAACAAAAAGAGGCAACTAAATGTGCATAGTGTGAACACAAAATCAACCCTGTATTGGTTTGACAACATTTTGAGCAAATATGATGAAACATATTTAGATCAAATATTTGCCCAATCTGACCGTACCTTAAGACACCATCTCAACCCCTTAGCGGTATCACTTCTCGACAATAACAATATAACTAGGAGGCTGAAGCGGAAGCATGTACTGGACTTGGCGATATTTATTTATTGATATTAATATTTATTGATTCTTTAAATTATCAATAAGTAAAAAACACTATTGTTAAACTATTAAAGTTATTTCGTTCATTGGAATGAAATAACTCCTGTAATTTTTTTGTATTCATTACATTTGCTTATTGTCTTTTTGTCTTTTTTTTATACAGATTGCAAATAAAGAAATTAACAAAAAAATAACTGAGTTTGTTACCTCAACGCGATTTCAATTTCGGCAAAATTGCAACACAGTTTTTTTACACCCAATTTGTAATAAACAGGTGGATGGGTGCATCACATTTTCGTAAGAAGATAATTGTTGATTTGGACTATTCTAAATAAAAGATTTAACGACCGCCAACTGCCTGTGACCGACTGTCGGTTGTGCAATAGATTGGTAGCGCAAACTTTGACGATCCATAATAGTTCAGAATCAGAATAAAAGGCACAGATCACCGATTGCGAGAAATTAATAAATTTAATAATTTCTCGTTTATTAAATTTAAGTTGCGCCATTTTAAAATATTTAAACTTCAAAATCGAATGAAACTTCAAATTAATGTCAGTGTTTATGTCACAAATTCTGTCGTGAAAAAGTTGGATTTTTATGTCATGACATGAACATTAGCAGTCTCCACTAGCCATTGACTTGAACATTTTTTCTTTTACATTTTCCGTGCGATTAATCCTGTCTAGTATGACGTACGTGTGTAAGATCCTCACAGTTTGAAATTGGGGAATGGTTTCTAAATTGGACGCTTATTGGACGTCACCATGATATTTTCCGATACACCCCATTGTGCGCAAGTGGTGGTACGGCAACAATGATAACGATGACCAATAGCAACATCAACAAAAAGTAAAAGACTTTTACAACAACATTGTGTTGCCAGAGAAGTGATGATGCTGCCGATGATAGTAAGTAACACTGAGGATGAGATGGTGGTTCTGCTGCTCTTGACTTGGTCTTGGCATTCTACAAATCTCTCGCATTGGCTTCTAATGAAAATCAAAAGACGAGAATCAATTCAGTCTACTTTCCGGCAGTCTATGTAACAAACGTAAAATTCGTGCGTTCCAATCGCTTTTTAACGGAAAACAGCGCGATTTCGGGAAACGAGGATATTTTTCAGTGTGTGTATGTAAAGATACCAAACATTATACCGGCCTCCCATAATCAGGTGATTTTATACAGTATAACGACATTGAACATATTGAAATCGAAGGTGAAAACACAGTCAATGAAATTGTGTCATAATATGCTTCTTAGTTCAAATTGTTAGCGGGATCAAATATTTTAGGGTGCAAGGGCACGTTCGTTATACTATGATGTACTGGTTGTTCCGCCCAAAAGTAATTACCTAAAATCCAGCTGGTTTTTAGTAAATTCAAATTACTATAACGTCGTAAATGCAGATAGAGAAATTTCCAAAATGGTAAACTGAAGAGGGGAATGAGAACAGCTGTTCAAACGTACGAGTATAAAGATACGAAAATACTGAAAATATATAGGGTTATCAATTTTGGGGTTTCAAAGGTAAACGTAAATTAAAGACATAAAATATTTTATTTCATGATATTTCTCTTTTATTATAAAGTTTGAACGTTGACATTATGTGTGAAACACTACATCATTTAAATAACCACCACGCGAAGTGTTGCAAGCATTGATTCTTTTGAGGTAATTTTCGACCACTTTTTGACACATATTGGGCGGTATCTCAGTCATAACTTGACGAATGTTGTTTCTTAAGTGCTCAAGAGTTAAAGGTTTATCTGCATAAACACGGTCTTTCACGTAGCCCCACAAAAAAATAAAGTCTAATGGTATATGGCTGTGCCTGAATCACCATTGTTGTAGTAGGTTTTAATAATTTTTATGCTTTGTGTGATAATTAAGCGATCCATTTTCGTCAATGTCAGACTTTCAACTGAAAAGAAAAAAAAATGGTTTAACAACTTAGTTTGACAGATGTCGAATTCGAGCCCTTTACTTTTGAAACCACGAAATGGATAACCCTATATTTGCCGCTTCCACAAACTATTTGGTTGCATACATTTTCCGCATTCGAAATAACTACAGCGGTATTCTGTTTCAAGCCCATCATTCTTGGCTTCAGTCAGCTGGTGCAAGAAAATACTGTCAACGCTGGTCAATTTTTGACATTAATTTTGATGTTAGCAAGTGAACATTTTTACCATTTCAGAAATATTCCTGGGTTTTAAATTCACCAAAAAGTGTCAATGGTATTCTATAAGTTGCAAACAACAGATTAACGAATTGCAACATTATTATTCCATGCACTTTAGAGTTGGGAATTTTAGTTCATTCAAGTCAGCGCTCTTTTTAGTTCAGCCCAACAGAATGAACTACTTCATTCATTTTGTTCACTAGTTCATTGTATCATTGCAGTTTAACAGTTCATATGAGCTGTGATCTAAAGAGCTCATTTCAGTTCAACTTGTAGTTTTAGTTCAATCGCAGCGAATAATCGCCAAATGCTCTGATTTTTTGCAGATTTCTAAAGTGTTTTGGATACTGTGATATTTATACTAAACCACCCTATTGAAGATCGACTTAATGACTTAATTGTGTAGAAGCCGGTTACGTATCGTCACCTAAAATCCAAAATGACGTAACAACAAAATTCCAAAATTTTCTTACTGATTGATTACGATATGTTTGACTAAAATACACGATTTGACAAAGTTTCAAACACATAAGTTCAAAATCAACGATTTTATGAAGTTTTTGATAAATCCACCTTTTTTCTTTGAACTGTTATTTTTTTTTATAAAATTTCGATGTCCCTATACTTACAATTGACTAAACAACATATTCTAGACATCCCCACAAACTTTTAGACATCTACGATCCAAAATGGCAATTTTATTCACAAAATTCCGGTTCAATATCTAAGTATTTTTTGCCTCTCCTGTAAAGTGATAAAAATGTTGTTACGTCTTTCGGCGGCGGTCACCTCGCATAGTGACGGCGACACTATCGAATATTTAGCCATGAAAAAAGCTTCTCAAAATACCGTTCGGAATCGGTGTAAAACTGTAGGTCCCAATTAGTGAGTGAAAAAATTAGAAAGCGCACAGCTCACTGGTTGTGAGAGGCTCTCCCCAATCCCTTCATGGGATGTAATGGGAAACGGTTTTTTTTTTACGTCTTTTTGGATTTTAGGTGACGATATCCATTCCTCAAAGTTTGCAATATTAGGCACCTTTGTGCAAATTGAGTGAGGCAATGAGAGCATGAACTAGAAAATGGCGGAGAGAACTGCACAACTGAAATACAACCAAACTGCTGAAACAAGTGAACTACTGAAACAACAGTGCGGAACAGTGTGAACTAGTTCATCTAGTTCACAAGAGTGAATCGTTCTATTGGACTAGTTCGTTCGTGAACTACACAACTGTAATGCACTTCTTTGTAAACATTTTGATACCCTCGGATTCCCGTCCCAACTGCAGAAACCCTGCAACACTTTTTGAGGATAATCGTAGGGCTCTACATCGGCAAATACTTCTTCACTATAAGCGAGTTATGCTGCGTTCTCAAATCTGTGTAGCTGTATTTTAAAAGAGCAAAACCAGCAAAACACTACGATTTTTAGGTTGAAACTTAAAGTAAACAGCATTTATTGCATACTTCACGGCTTTTAAAACCCTTTTTGCACGCTCATGCCTACTTGACCTTGGACGACGGCCAACTCGTTTAGTGATGGCGACACTATCGAGTACTTAGCCGTGGAAAAGCTTCTCCAAATACCGTTCGGAACCGGTGTAAAACTGTAGATCCCAATAAGTGAGTGAAAAATTAGAAACCGCACAGCTCACTGGGTGTGAGAAGCTCTCGCCAATCCCTTCATGGGATGTAATGGGAAACGGGTTTCTCATACCTATTTGTCATAAGTTTAAAATTTTATTGTCCTTACAATTTAGAAAATGTAACGAAATTAAATTAAAATTTTTCAAACTGTGAAATTGCATATTGTTTTTACAAGTGGATTGCGGGAAATTAAAGTGCGGAAAGAAAAAAGTTGAAGCTACAGGATTTGGTTAGCAAAAAATCGTTGTATGGGTCAAGTTGAATACACACACAAATTTTCTGAAACACACAAATAACCCCTTCACGTCCCGCAATGCACTTGAAAAAATAAACGGTATGCAATTTCATATTTTGGAACAATTTTATATAATTTGGTGACATTTTCGAAAGTGTAAGGATACCCCTAAAAGGTAAAGCAGAAAATTCTACGAAAGTGAAAATGTGAAGAAAAAATTAGTGATTTTATTGTAAAGGGGTGACTTGGATTTTTAATCTTGAATTTGAATTCAAGAACCCATTCCGTGTTTGCAGGTCTGGATTATGTTTGAATTACTTTTGAGACATCACCTACTTCGACAACCAGAGCTGAAAATTAACGCCTTTAAGCAATCAACTAGTGATTCTAACATTTGAACTTTTCACATACAAGTCTACAAATTTTCTACAAACTATAATACATAGATTTAAAAAAAAAATATAAAATAATTGTGAATTCTACATAAAAAAAATTGGAATTTAATATACATATATATGTATATATATATATAAAAGGGAATTTATGTATAAGTATATTAAAAGTTTCCTCCAAATTAATATAATTTAATCAATTGTTCAAATGTTTAAAACAATTTCTCGAAATTACCTTTTTTTATACAAATTGATAATTCTTTTACAATTTAATGCTTGAGTAATCTCACTTAAGGCCCAACTATAATGTGCTTACGCTGGCTTATGGGCTTAAGCGAACTCAACGAAAAGCCTGTCAAATGCTTACTGGAA
The DNA here is from genome assembly GCA_963931995.1 of Phaonia tiefii. Classification (NCBI taxonomy): domain Eukaryota; kingdom Metazoa; phylum Arthropoda; class Insecta; order Diptera; family Muscidae; genus Phaonia; species Phaonia tiefii. Next base: position 366,558 of record OZ008367.1, on the reverse strand, counting down.
TTCCATGAGACTTTTAGGTGGCTGGAATATACTTTCGTGACTTTGAAACTTTTAAGCCACCGCTGCACATTTATGTACTACTTTGGAGCAAATGTACTAAAAAACACAGCCGTGGTTTGCAATCCGGTACTTTAATTGAGAAGAATGTTCAATATTAATAAACAAAAAACAACTAATAATATATTCTATAGCTCTGCGAATAATCGCCCAACATTTTTGGGGTCACTTTCCGCTTTTGGACAATTTTTACTTGGACGGTTATTCGCATAGCCATATTAAATACTTACCACTTTTGTTGCACTTATCGGCAACATCCATCCACGTCCCTTCTTTAACGCCTTTGTTAAAATAAAACGCGTCCCTCTTGTCATAAAGACATTTATGTTTTTCAACATTTTCAATAAGGCACTGTATAAATTCAGTTTCAGTCGACATTTTGGTTTGTTATTATTATATTTGACCAAACAAATAAACAAACAGCTGATGGCGTAAGCAAAGTTCGGCCAGTAGCGAGCGCTGCTTAAGCCGATGACACTTGACGAAACTCAACGAAAAGTTGCCGCAAGTACATTATAAACGGCCACATACGTTTTATATGTATTCGAGCAGTGGCTTAAGCTGACTTAATCCAGAAAAAGCATGATATGGTTGGGCCTTTAACTCTCTGTTTTTTTAAGTAGTCGATTACTATTTATACTACAGTATATCACTACAAGTATATTCGTTGATAGTATTATTGTTGGTGGTTTAAAAGCTGTTAACGACGTCGAAAGATCTTTCAAGTCATCGTCGCGGGAATCAATTGTAAGTAACAGCAACTTATCGAAGTATATTACATATCAACTAAAATACTTATTATGTCAACTGCCCAGTCTGTTAGTAAAGTGAATTGAACATGCACTCTGTATAGTATAAAGTGTAAACATATCGAAAGTTTATATGTTAAATTTATAACAGATGCATTATCAAATCTTTTTAAAGTAATGCATGCCTTTTTTTTTTGTCATTTAATAGCTCCATAAATACGAGTATCTGCAAATTAAATGTCACATTAAACATACTTAGTTCTATTTGTATAACATTGTCTAAAAATATTTAATAAAATGAATTGATTTGTTTAAAATATTAATCCTAAAACGATGGATAAGAATTTTAATAATCGTTCTAGCCGAGGAAGTGGGCTAACAATAGGGAATTCATAATTAATTTGGTTGGTGGGTCAACGAGATACGATCCAGAACAGCACTAACAACAGCTGACCACTTGGAAACTTCATAAGATTCTTCGCCAATCAGTTATTTTGTTTATATTTTCTGTAGTAGTACACACTTAAAATTATTTGCAAAAAAATCACTCTGGTAAGCGGATAAGTGCCTTTTTTAACTCCGGTCCGGTGTTAGTTTACTCCGCTGCTGGGAGTGAATGAAAATGTTTATCCGAACGTAGTGAATTTATTAAATTTACTCCGTTCGGATGAAACTTGACGCATTTTACTGATTTTACGTACCGTTGCACTCCGAACAGAGTGAACTGCTGGATCTACTCCGATCGGAGTGATTTTTATTTCCATTGCTGTTTCGTAGCAAGGGCAAGCGTCATTCGTGTGTTTGGTCTCGCCGTGAATTCACTCCGATCAGAGTTAAGTAGTTTCATCCGAACGGCGTGAAGTTTTTCACTCCGCTACAAGTTATCCGATCGGAGTGAGACTCCCTGGAACTCCGAACAGGGTGAATATTTTTAAGTGTGTACGTAAAACCGTTGTAATTGTTACGAATTTTACATGTACAAGAACCCCCTCTATTTAACACCGAATCGAATTGGCAGAAAAACCGTACGACTGGTACATGAAAAATTATAAAAACAGCTTTGACTTTAAAAGTAATTACAGTGTGCAAAAAAAGATTTAAAACCAGTATATAAGTTTCAGTCGGGTGAACCGACTTAATCACACCCTCACCCTAAGTCATCCATTGCGTGGGAGTTCTGTTAAAAAACGCCCATACTCAAAAGTGACCATATGCAATAGCAGATTGACATTGCGCTAAACATTATTGAAAACCCAAATTAATTAGTTTCTTTCCCAATATTTATATGCGAGGTACAAAAATGAGCATGGCAAGTTGTTGCCAAAATTTTTATGAGTACCAAATTTTATGAAGATCGGTTATGATTTATTGGAGATATCGAGTCAGCAAACCGCAAATACGCCCAACTTTTGTATGGGAGGTACGAAACTGGGCGTGGCACAATATAGTCAGTTATTACTTACACAGTAGCTTTTAGCAAAATATTGCCTAGTACCTAGTAGTATTAAGATCGGTTGTAGTTTACCAGAGTTATCATGTCGAACAACCGGTCATCCGCCCAGAATGGGCGTGGCAAAATAGCTCATTTTCTATAGGAGAGTATCATTTGTCTAAATATTGACAAGTACAAACTTTCATAAAGATTGGTTCGGTTTTGCGGGACTTCTCGTGCCGAAGACTCAGACGGCCAAACAAATTTTGTTTTGGAGGTACCACAATGGGCGTGGCAACATCACACTTGTTTTAATCGGTGATTGGAGTTTGAAAACGTGAAGCCTTATACCTAACTTCATTAATGTCGGAAGTGTTTCACGCGATTTATCGGATTGACATCTCGGACGAACACCCTGTTTTGTATGGGAGGTACCAAAATGGGCGCGACAATCTCGCCCATTTCCTCCAGTTAACTAGGCATTTACAGATTATTAACCGGTGTGAGAGTTGAACCTAATCACAACTACCAGTAGAAGGGTTCGAAAGAAATATTATTTTGTGGTAAATGTGTCGATTTGTATGGGATGTACCAGAAGGGGTGTGTTCACAACGCCTATTTTCAATCCTAAACTCAATATTCGCAAATAATAGTCACTGACAAAATTTCATTGTGATCTGTAAAGATTTACGGCAGTTATCGTGTTGACCAGCCAGCCAGCCAGACAGACAGACAGACGGACATGGCTCAAACCTCTTAAAAAGTCATAAAACGAATTTCGTTCCAAGATACTAAGGGTCTAATATGGCTCCTTCTATGTGTTACATTTTTTTACGTATTAAATGATAACCCCCCCCCCCCCCCCAAAACACTATGGGTGAGGCTATAAAAAGTATCTCAAACTTTTTTGACTTCGATACACCTTTGTGTAGAAGTTTAATAATGTCCTTCTATAAGTAACAAGCAACAGGATCAATGAGTAGCAGTAGAAAATAAATACATTTGGTTACTTTTCATGCACTTTCATGTCAAAATATACTGATAATCTAACCAACACAAATATACCAAAATACAAATATGGTCATAACCGAGAGCTGTCAGGTTCATTATTGGGCCGGCAGTGGCTTGTTTGCGAGCTAATACACCAATCCTGATTTAAAGTCATATTGACGGGCGATCATTTCGAAGTTTGTGAAACTTCCTCTTCAGCGGCTTACGTTCTAGACTACTGCCACTAACTTAAATGATTTGAAGAGGGATTCCTGTCAATTTTCTCCGAATTAATCTGGTATTTCTTAGCTATTTAGCTATATATATGTAATTATGGCCTTCGGCCACGGACTGTCCCTGCAGGCTGTGTCAGAGACACGGCCATTAAGTTTAACGTAGAATACGCCATCCGATAAGACAGAAAACATATATAACAATAAATGATAAATAACATAAGCAAATGAATTTATTTATTTGATAGTTACTTTTGATAATATACATAAGCTTAAAATTATTCTTGACTAATTATTCAAGCTTAAGTCACTTCTGATTTTATAAACCTTTTTGTTTTTTCTCTCGATATTTCGATTTCCTTTGGAAATCTTCTTCAGGATAGTTTTTAATATTAAAAATAACAAACAAACATCAATACAAATTAAAATGACAATTTTTGACAAATTGTGAAAAGTAATACTATTCATACATATTATAATACAGTAATGTTCACATAAAGTAGAAATATTAAATCGAACAAAATTTTAAAATATTTTAAGACCATTTAAGCTTCTTAATTAATGAGGACAAATAGGTTAATATTGGAAGCTTAAATGGTCTTAAAATATTTTAAAATTTTGTTCGATTTAATATTTCTACTTTATGTGAACATTACTGTATTATAATATGTATGAATAGTATTACTTTTCACAATTTGTCAAAAATTTTCATTTTAATTTGTATTGATGTTTGTTTGTTATTTTTAATATTAAAAACTATCCTGAAGAAGATTTCCAAAGGAAATCGAAATATCGAGAGAAAAAAGAGAAAAAACAAAAAGTTTTATAAAATCAGAAGTGACCTTAAGCTTGAATAATTAGTCAAGAATAATTAAAATAAAGGTCGAAAAATTAGAAACAAATTATCATAAGCTTAAAATTAAATAAAATAAATTTGAATAAAGCCTATTTATTTTTAATTTAACATTAAAATGTATGAATTAATTTTTTCATATATTTTTTATAATTATATATCCATGTTAAATTCAAATTCACATTTAACATTTTGTTTCACTTAAATACATAAGTAAATATACGAAATTTCAATATTTCATCAATCAAAACAACAGCCGAAGGTTTGTGTCCACACTGAAACAGCAGCATAGTTTGTGTTCACGCTACAAACTCAAACACTCAACCAAACACCACACATATGTTTGAGTGTATGTGTTTAAACAATTTTCATTTGAGAAATTTAATTAGGAAGATATCAACCAATATGAAACGTATATAAAACGAAAGATAACATCTTCATTTACCTACAAAAAAATTTTTAAAAAAAGTTATCTCGCCGTTTCCTCATAATCAATGAAATAAAGATTACAACAATAACAATCTGACATGACTCCCTATACCGTAAGGTAAGACGTATTCTACGCCAAAACGCCCCAGAGTACCCCAGTTTCCGACTGCAATAGCCGGTTAAGAGGAAACTTTGTATTTTATTTTTCCGCAATCATTTCGCGTCTATTACATAATTTTTTGTCCAAAGCTGCATCACAATAAGCAGACTCACAAGTCACAGCCTCTTAAAAATAACAAAAATTATAATATAAAAAATATGGTTTTAATCAACCTAAAATATACACGCGACAATTCGTGTAAATGTAAATTAAATCAAAAGAAAAGCCAATCGCTGATTCTCGTTTGAAACAACAACATCAATAAACACTGACATTCATTGACAAGATGTTGTGGACATTCAAGTTTTCGGATGTGGATTTGTGTGTCCACATAAGAATACTTGTGGAGAAGCTCGCTGATGAGATGCCTCAATTTCACTTCACTATTTCCTGTAAAAAATATCTTCTATTAAAAATTAGTTTTAATAAAAAATTATGATCTTGGATAGAATTATGATTAAAAATGTTTTATTTATTATTGTTCAATAATTCTATTGTTAATGGGAATAGAGCTAATGTGTTGGTGTGAATTGATGAACTCCTTGCGTTCCGTTGAGTTCCTGTTGGACAGTATTTAAGTGAAAGTCACTGTGTTTAATTTTATTTGAGACATTTGTTGGAGCTTCGCTATTAACATCAAGAGCTTTGATTGGAAGCGCTGAATAATATTAATATTTGTTTTTGAAGCCGAATCCCATATTTCAGATCCATATGACCAACTAGGTCTAAAGATTGTTTTGTATAAAAGAAGTTTGTTATCCAGCAATAGTCTTGAATTTCGTCCAATCAGCCAGTAATTTGAAGCAAGATTAATGCCTAGCTGCATGTTTGAGTCCCAAAGGTAAACGTAACATGAACTGACTCGTTTGCTTTAGCCTTTAGGTGCCAGAATTGGCACCATTCATCGATTTTATTTAGATGGTCTTGAAGATGTTGAGAAGCGATTACGTTGTCCTGAAGATTTGACAGCAATGCAGTGTCGTCTGCAAGCGCAACAATCGTTGAGTATCTGTGGGTAGGAATATCAACTGTGAAGAGAGTATATGACACAGGCCCTAAGATACTGCCTTGCGGTACACCTGAATTTATATAATTTTAACTAGTTTGATCATCATCAATCTTTGCGTATTTCCTAGATATGATTCTAGTATTGTGTACAAAGGATATGGTAAAGACTTGTTGAGTTTATATAAAAGGCTCGGATGACACACCTTGTCGAAAGATTGTCTTATATCCAGTATACGGTTCTATGAACTTGTTCAATCGTCGAATGCTTCTCTCTAAAACCAAATTGGTTGGTGGTCCTGGATGAGTTTGTTTGCCCGTATTATTAGTTTCAGACTATTAAGCAATAATTTTTCAATCAGGCTTATCGGCCTATATTAACTGATATTATCAGGGGGTTTACCTGTTTTTAGAATCATTTTGATCTCTGCCACCTTAAGATGGGCAGGGAAGCAACTAATTCTCAATACAGCGCTAATCAAATTTCTGAGATGGGTAAACGCAATATCAGACAATTATTTTTATAATTTTTGTAGTTATCATGTCAAATCCAGCTGCTTTTTTCTTATTCGACAGTTTTTTTATTATTTCTTCATATTATTTCGTTCCACTTAGTACCCTTTAGTGTCCAGGAGACGATAGAAATTCACAAACTTTGAAATTCACAGTTTGAGTAGGTGAAAAGGGCTGGAACACCTCAGACAGATGCATGACAAACTATTCAGCCTTGTCTGACTAATTGCCATTAGCATTGTTAATTGGTGGTACTCGTATTATTGTTGTTTGTTTTGAGACGTAATTATTAAAGTACGAATTGTCCTGCGAGTGTGATGCCTTTCTAAGTTTTAGGTTGCTCTATTAAGGCGAGCTTTATCTCTACGGTTTCTTGTTGGGTTTGTTACCTTTTTCAGTTTCCGCTCTTTTCGAACTAAAGCCATGAAATTTTCTTTTACGACTTCTGTATTAGACGTTTTAGTATCTTCAGGTGTAGATTTCCAAGCTGCTTGTTGAATGCTTGTCGTGAAGATATGATAACCTACTATTTCTTCAGTATATTTTAAAGAGATGTTTAATTGGATTCTATTAGGACCCAGCCAGTTTGGTTTGTAAGCAGTAGTGGTGTTGGTAAGTCTTCGTCTATGTGAGACTGTATAGTTGCGATTATTCTTTAGGATACAGAAATCTATGAGGTCTGGTGTTGTTTGGGTCAGAGGGCCAATATGTTGCTTCACCGGCGGATAAGTGATGCCCTACCATAGATTTGTGCAGTTCTTTTCCTCTTGTGTTAATAAGTCGTGTTCCTCCCAATTGATGTTTGGCATTAAAGTTGCCTCCGAACAAACAATTTTATCCCAGGGTACGAGTAGCTTATAAAGTGTCCAACAAATGGAAGCTACTGTCATAGAGTCATGGCCATGTTCTACTTTTATTATGGTTCACTGTATATTCCTCTTCTTAAATGCATTCATTTGGCTGTGCTTGATACCTTTTATAATAATTATAGCAGCGTACCTCCTCTTGCCATGCCTGCCAGATGTTTCTTAGTGTATGTACTATAGTTTTGTATTCCGAGATGAGCATGACGTCAATAAGATGGATATTACGAAAAGTTTTCACTTCAAATATGTGTGGACTAAGCCCATTGACATTCCAGATGGCTATCTTGAGATTTCTTTTAATTTAGTTAGTTTTGCAACTACAGTGGTTAATAGGCTTAGCAAAGTTCCAACTTGTTTCATTAGAGTTTTCATCAGGGGTTTCGTTGATGCAGCTGTTCAACCTCCTAGCTGCAGATTGGACAAAGGATAGCTTTTGAAGGAGAATGAGCGATAGGCGAATTGAAAAAACAAACTTTATTGACACTTATGACTTTTAAAATGCAATAAATAAGTTTGGTTTTGAAGAACAAAACAATTTTGTTTCATTTGTATTTGTACGAGTATTATGTTCAAATTCTGGCTCAAAAGAAGATTGGCATATACAACTTTATGTAACCTGTCGTTATCCCAGTAACTTTGGTCGAGAATTATATATTAATTTATTAAGTTTATATCTTACTCTATGGCTTTCATCATTGATTTTAGTTCGCCTAAATCATTGTTATTGTTAATCATTGCTGGATTTGTATTTAAATATTGGTTTGTGCCATTGTTGGTTCCAGACTGACTCAATACTTTCTTACGAAGATTTGTGAAAGCCTTTTGTTATAGATCCTTATATACTGAACATCCTTTATAGTTGGCAGAACCACATTCATTTGTCCTTGTTTTTAGAGTACAGTCCTTGGTGTGGCCGTCGGTGGTCCAATGGTGGACGTGGGTTCGATCCCTGCTCTGACCACCTTACATTTCTTTCGACGACGGTCACCTCGCTTAGTTATGGCGACACTATCGAGTACGTAGCCATGAAAAAGCTTCTCAAAATACTGTTCGCAACCGGTATAGAACTCAGTGAGTGTAAAACTATAAAGCTATCATGGGATGTAACGGGAAACTATTTATTTTTTTATTTTACCTTGGTGTGGTGGCTACCAGCACACTTAACACATCTTGGCGTACCATGGCAAAATTTAGATGTGTGGCCATACTTTTGGCAATTCATACACTGGAGAACAGTGCGATTAGATTTTGGCGGTTCGAAGTTGACATTTGTGAACAACATTCTATTTATGTATATTACGGCGGGTCGATTTGTAGGGAGTGAAAAAATTCACCAATTTCCCTATGATTTCCGTATTCTATGGGTTATTCCATGAAAATTTGCCGAAGGAACCATACCTCTATCGTTAAAATCGAGTCCCCTACTTTTTGTTGGTATAAAGTTCAAAAGTTACGGGCATTTTTGTCCAAATTTTGGACCATTTTCCCATTTTTTTCATGATTTTGTCCAAGAATATTACTTTCATGGCCATTTTTTTGGCTCAATCCATTATTTAATTCAATTTACAATTCAAAACGAAGAGTTTAAGCCCAAATTTATCGAATTCGGTTGATTAATTCATGCGATATTGCTAAAACAAAATAACACATAAAACCAAATTTTTGATTTTTTTCCCTTTTTATTTTTTTTTTCTACAAAAATTCAAATTAAGAGATAATAAAGTATCTATCAACCTATTATCAAAAAAAAATATTCAATTTGAGTGTAGTAAAAGACAAAATGTGAAAAAAAACATTATTTTTTCTGAAAGTCTTGTTTGCTTTCAAGTCTGGGTGTTGTCGTACGGCTCTCTAATGTCGTCGCCATAGCGCCTTCTACATTCTTTCCTGCAACTCGTTTAGCAGTGGCAGCCAGCAATTGGACATGTCTTTCCGTTCCTTGAATGTGTAAAGGAATTTGTGGATCATCGATCGGTGGCACTTCGGTTCGAATAAAATGGTATCGTCATTTAAATCAATCATATTTGTATATTCCGTACAATTAAAGTTTATAAGAGATTTTTTATAAACTCTAAGTTCCGTTGGGTCGACAATATCTCTTCGGTAATGTAAAATCTTCTTTATAGCAATGTTTCGTTTTCCCATTCTATCATCAAACAACATAGATAGCAAGATATTTTCTGAGTGTGCAAAATATGGATTATTTTGAATTACTGTATTTACAACTCCAAGTAAATTCGGTGGTAAAAATCGTGTCCAAGTAATAAATTTAAAAAGTAATGTACTACCGTATGCGGCAGAGCTATAATACTTAACATTGAAATACATTGCCGTGTATACTTTTATTATATAGTTAGCCAGAATTTTTAAATTTTCAGTTGGATTATTAGTTGTCACATACAACAGTAATAATCTATTGGCTTTGGTCAGCCAACGAGTATGTGCAATTGGCCCTGGTTTTATGTGAGACAAATCCGCAGAAACCACACCATTAGAAATTGCATTGGCCACTAATATCAAGTACCTCGAATCGGTAGATAATTCTTCTGGATTTAAATCACCAGGAGGCATATTTTCCAAAGCGATTTCCTCAAAATCGGTTACCACCTGAATAAAAAACATAAAATCTAAAAAATAGAATGAAAAATGGTAAAGAATCAGCTATAAAAATTACATACCGGAAGATTTTCACAATCAGCAATTTTTGAGCTCAACTTTCCGGCAGTTGATCGTGGTCCAGTGGTGGTTGATTTGTCTAAAGTGTCAAACAAATGTCTAAACGGAAGCTCGTTAAAGTGCAGAAGACACACAAACCAGTGCAGTGGTCTCTTTAACTGTTTTTCGAATAGTCGCAAAATTCCACCGTGTACGCCAGTATTTGTTGGTTCACCATCAGCGCATATGGCAATTAATGAATCGAGAGACAATTGTTTTTCTTGGAAGAATTCGATCAATTTGTTGACTTTGCTTGCCGCAGTTTCACTTTCTAGTTTTGTGTAGCCTATCAATTGAGATTTTGGTTCCCTCAAAACAACTAGATGAGGAACTTTAACCATCCTTGGATGCAACTTCTCATCAATGTTTTCTACAGTTAGAGCATCATTTTTCCTGCCGTCGAATGAAAATGATATCAAATTCGAGCCATCATACCGCTTACGAAGTGCGTCTTGTCTCCATTTTTCTCTTTCTCTACGAAGTTTACTTTTATCCATGATGACAAGATTGCCATGAGCATCTTTTACGCCCAGGTCTTCCATCAGAGCTGTTGCCAAAGCTGATCCCATTCTATCATGCACACCAAATCTGTCACACATCATTGCATAGTTTTTAGTATTGTATCTGGGAGTGTATGTTTGTGGTGGTAGAACTAATTCTGAACCTCCTCTCACATCAACTTCCATTTCGTCATAATGTGGTTCGTATGTAGGATCGTTGCTCACTGAGATTGTTGGTATAGTCGTTGGTATCGTCTCTTCACTTCCACTATCGTGTTCCGGTATCGTTTGTATTCTGTCATTATATTGATCGCGCATGAAATCTTTTAAGTTTTCTGGGATAGATCCACATGAGCAGTCGTTTTCTTTCAAGTTGAATTTACATTTTCCAATGTTGAATAATTGGTTTGTTGATTCCACGAATTTTTTGAATTCTGTTGCGCGTTTTACTCGTTGTTTATCTGCATTACTATATGCGTCAAGCTAATTATTCAATTTTCTAATGATGCTACCTTTGAGTATAAGTTCAATATTAAGTTGATTCCAAATTTCTAACAATCTGTCTGCTACTTGGGGAGTAAATGTTTTATACGAAAACATTTTGCTTTGGGCTTTTGAACGTTCGGCCAAGAAAAAATAGTACTTCAATATATCTCGTTTAGTTGACAGATTAATATCAGGTAATTCACAGGCCACGCCAAAAGAAAAAACATCATGAGAGACCAAATGATGCAAACTACTGCGTTGGGTATCTGTTGGATTTTGCGATGAACCAGGCTCTGAATCCATTTTTTAAACCGTCACTAAAAGAATTAAATATGTTTTTCATAGAATAATAATATAACTATTAACTATAATAGTTAGCAATGTTTTTACACTTACCTTTAAATCTTTTCTAAATTTCAAAATAGTTTGATTATTTGTTAGTTATTTCAAGTAACACTTCACTGAAATGACGCTCAAACAAAACTAGCATACACTGGAATATTATAAACAAACAAAAATAAAGAAGTCTATAAAGAAACTAAAAACAAAAAGAAATAAACAAACATAACACAGGGTGTGCACCCTGTGAAAAAATATGCCAATAATGTAAAGCGCAAATCAGTGAAGTCGTAACGTAAGGTTCGTAAGCTTCGTAAGTCAAAAAAATTGAGCCAAAAAAATGGCCATGAAAGTAATATTCTTGGACAAAATCATGAAAAAAATGGAAAAATGCTCCAAAATTTGGACTAAAAAAAACTTTTGGACTAAAAAAAACTTTTGAACCGTTGGACCAATGTTGGAGATTTTTTTATGGATTATGGATGTGAACGTGTAGGTAATATTTCATACGAACGTCAATTTGGGAAAAAATCTACCAACAAAAAGTAGGGGACTCGATTTTAACGATAGAGGTATGGTTCCTTTGGCAAATTTTCATGGAATAACCCATACAATACGGAAATCATAGGGAAATTGTCGAAAAATAAATCGACCCGCCCTAATGTATATCGTATACTACTCTATTGTTTTGCATAGGATTAAGGTTTACCCACAATTCCGCTATCATTGGCGTAGGATGTTACTGTCATTTACTGCATCACGTCCCTCATTCGTCAAATATTCCTTGATATCTTCAATTGATGTAGACGGGTGCAATCCCCTAAGTACAACATTAAAGTTTCTTTCATTATTTCTTTCCTGTCGAGCTTGGGTAATATTGGTATCAGTGTACTCTCTTTTTTGCTGCATTTTTACCTCATCTCTTCCGAGTAACTTCAACTCATACTCATTCTGTTTCAAGAGATCACCTGTTTCTCTATCTGCTTCAAGAGACCATGAAAGGGCTGTAAGCTTCCACTTTGAAAATGTAGATTGGGGATGGTTTTGTTATTTTTTCCTTAGAACAATCTTTCTCTTCATATGTCGCCAAAAGAGCGTATCTATTTAGGATAGATTTCAACCAATAGTCTTATATTGTATTTTGTTTTGGATTGTTTTCAATTTTACTTTCCGGACTGGATCTTGGCCGTTTAGTTTTACTTTCTGAATGTTCCTTAACCGTTGGCAACCATATTGACCTTTTGAATCATCTGTTTGCTGTTCGAAAGATCACCTCTAAAAGTCAAAATTAGACATTAGAGATAGGATTGTTTTAGGCACAGTGGGTCACATAAGACAATATTTAGTGGAAAATAATGATATTCTTATGATAAGTGTTGCCAAAGAGGGAAAGACAGAAATCCATTAAGACCGATCTGATTGTCGATAAATTGTAAAATTCTCAAAAACGTGACGAGAAGCTCTACATATAATGTTAAGGACGCAGATGATTTTAAATCCAGGATATAGAGTTTATAAATTGACTCAGACGAAATATTAGTAACGGTTGATGTGGTTAATATTTTTCCTAGTACACTCATAAATTTGGGGTTTTGCCCATATTTTTGCCTTTAGAGGAAAGCTGAAGTTGAATCAAGGAGACACGTTATGTTAAATATCAGGACACATTAGTATTAGAGGAAACGACGATCCACTCATTGACGGAGAAGCTGAAAATCATAAATAAATATGTGATCGGTGTATTTGAAATTATTACAAAATCTGAGGGGGAGAACGTGACGAAGGCACAAAGTTCTTTCAATCGACACACACAGGGAAAAGATTAGTTGGAAATCAAATTACACTAACGGCCTTATTCATAAAAAGTTGTCATGGGTTTGTTAAAGGTTTAAGAAGGTAAAGCCGCAAAATTGTATTCATAATCGAAAAATTCCTCTGTTAAGACTTCTCTAACGTCACCATTTTTGTTGAACGGTTAACCCTTCTTTAAGGCTATTTTATCTGCATTAATACATAAAAAAATAATTTTTTTACATTTCACGCGTGCCGTACTTAAATATTTATGTGATATAAACAATTGGAATTATTTTGTGTATATTTGCAGCATTTATAGTGTCGCATTACCCTGCTAAGCAACCAAATAGTTTCGTTCCAATTTTTATAATTTTTAACCAAAATGAACTTTAGTTTACATAGTGATGTATATAAAATCAAAACATTGAAACTACAACCTATTATCCGGTTTTATATTCAACTACCCAAAACTGAAATCCAACTCAATATGATTTTTTGGCACTTCTTCTAAATTTATGAATATAGCAAATACTAATTGATATTTTTATTGAATAGTTCTTTCCATTAATGTTTAAAATTTTGCAAAAATGCATTCACGCATTTAAATAAAAAAAATTAATTCGGTCTATCGGTTATTGCTCATCTTGTTTTTACATCACAAGCACTGTGAGAATACATAAAATAGGGTTGTCATCAATTATCTGTTCCCTAGTTAAAATAATCATTAAGGTCCAATTAGTCTTGACGATTGACGGTAAGCGATCAGCTGTTTGAGTTGGGGTTGCATTTTGCATGTGTTAGAGAGAGACAACTAAAATTTACGGTTTACGACGGTAGACTTCTGCAGGTTGCAGAATCCACCGTCAGCCGTCAAGACCGATCAGCTGTTATTGTTATTGATTTTACTTCGACATTTTGTGCGCTGCAATACACAATTACACAGCAACCACAATTTTCTTTTTATTTTTCATTTTTTTATTTGACACAATCACTTTTTAACACAAAACTCATGCTTGCAAATTATATTGAGTACAAATGCTCTTCGATCATTTTTTTTTTTTGTATTGTTTTGTCTTTCTACCGTCTAACCGTCATAACTAACCGCGCAATATTGAGTAGAACGTCAACCGTCAACCGCCAAGACTAATTGGACCTTTATGAATACGGTTCTAATAAAACCTTCGCCAAATCTTAAAGCTTTCTATAACTGATGAATGCTTTAGAGCTACATTCCTGTTTTTTTATGAATAAGGCAGTATGATTTTAAATAGAAAGTGAGAAACAAATTTGTAAAACAACAATAAATTGTATAGATATCATCCGTCGAAAAATATGGTAAGTACACATATTCACATTTACGCCGTATAGACCCAGACCCAGAATTTGATGTGCTTTGGGTGCTATGGGACTACTAATTTCCCTACTTAAACATGCATACGTACATATGATATTTTTAAATTATAACTGTATATGGTTACAAATAATGAGCCTGTTTTTTTATTCCCTGCTAAATTAATTTTTAGACCACTTTGTATGTGGAACTAAGCGATTTTAAGCGGCACTCCATACAAAGTCGTCGAAAAAATAGTTTAGCTGTGAATAAAAAAACAAGTTAATATTAATTTTGGTCGTACTTAAATATGAAATAAACAATGTGAATAAAAAATTATTTGGTTTTTCTATAAAATTCATTATGGGAGCATTCCAATATATTATTTGGTAGAACCGAATTAGTTTTTGCATTTTTCGTTCATCCAAACAATAGAATATTCACCACTACAGGATAATTTGATTGCTAGAACTAAAGCTCGATTGACAGATCACATTTATTTCTTGTTGCTGTGACTTCAACCAAATAGTTCAGATCTTGCAACCAAAACTGAATTACAAATCAATTGATATGCACAACATATGGTGACACGGAACACAATTATTGGTTATCACAACTGAATAATGTGATAGTACACGGGATAAATTATAATTAAAAGCATCGAGAGATACAGTAAATAACACGGGCTACAACTGTGCTACAGATAAGCGCGAGCGGAGTTGAAACCACCAAGAACAAAGGGCACTACTAGACCGGAGGAAATATTCGTAAAATTCATAAAATATATTCCAGGCCTCTCTGAGAGAATCAAACATTTAGCACCAAAGTCCAACTTCACCCTAAATCAGCCTTCCATCAGCCTTCGCATCGATAACGGAGACAAGTCCAACATATTGAGGAAGGTCTCTGTGGGCACGGCGATGGAAAACTATTGGATAAATTCCAATACTTTTAATAATTTCCCGAATCCCGAGGAGTTAAATAAAAACACAAACGATTTCAATGACGTGGTATAATAGAATAGAACAAACTTTATTTTTTCAATATATCAGGAACGTAAATATTATAGCAACTACAAAACAAGGCCTGCTATACAGGTCTTTTGTCAATACATCGGCTGGCATTTCGGTTGTAGGACTATATTCCACTTGAATATTCCCGCGCTCGATGCATTCTCGTACAAAATGGTGGCGGCTATCTACGTGCTTTGTACGATTGTGGAAAACCGGGTTTTTTGACCCATGTTATCATTGTAAATGACTGACACCCAAAACTTCATTCAAGAAACGCCTCAAATGAACGTCTTCTTTCGATGAATCAGATAACGCCATATATTCAGCTTCTGTGCTGGACATTGCGACAGTCCTTTGCTTTCTTGATTCCCAACTTACTGCAGCATCAGCAAAAATGAAAGCATAGCCGGTGTAGGATCTTCTGTCGTTAAAGTTGGCACCCCAATCTGCGTCTGCATAACCGGCGAGGCAATGACCAGTCATATGAAATTTGAGTCCTAAATCTTCTGTGCCCTTTAAATACCGTAAGACTCGTTTTGCTGCCACCCAGTGCTGTTGACCAAAATTTGTATTATATTGACTAAGCATACTTACAGCATGAGCAATATGTGGCCGTGTGGAAACGGCCAAATACATCAGCGCACCAATTAGACTCTGGTACGGAATTCGTTCCATTTCTTTGGCTTCTATTTCCGGTTTTGAACACATGTCTTTTGAAAGCTTTTCATTTGCATTAATGGGTACAGCAACTGGTCTGCAATCTTCCATAGTAAACCTCTTCAACACATTTCGGATGTACTTCTTCTGGGACATTGTGATTTCTTTCTTTTGCATGTCTTGTTTGAATTCGATACCCAAGCAAAAGTTAAGGACACCCAGGTCTTTCATTTCGAAAGATTTTGACAGTTGAGATTTTAGCTGGCGCAACATACTTAGATAAGGTCGTCAACATATAGAGCCGCAATCAAAATCTTTTTTCCATCTCTTTTCACATAAATGCATGGCTCAGAGTCCAAAGACTTTTAGTTGAAGTTGCTTCAATTTGTCGTCTAGGTTTTAATACCACAGCCGACCAGATTGCTTAAGATCATAGATAGCCTTTCTCAACTTCAAAACTTTGTCACCAGAAAAGCTCTTTTGTTCCTGGCGACCAACAATATCGATTAACTCGTTCGTTACTTCCATGAAAATTTCTTCTTCGATGTCACCTTTCAGGTAGGCACTAACAAAATCTAACTGATGCACCTGTAGATTACCGTAGACGGATCGCAATTCTGTGCCAGTCCAGATGCTTCATAAAATTCTTCGTCGTCGCAGGATTCCTCAATTTTATTTGGTGTGACCATATTAAATAGCTTTTTGGGACGACCTCTTTTACTTGTTAACAAATTCTTCGGACGCCCTGGCCCTCTCTTCGATGTTACTGGCGTTTCTTCTTGGGGTTCCTTCTCAACGCTTTGATTCTCAGTATTACCTTCCAATGGTTTTAAAGGTAACAGTAATTCGATCAATTCTTCCTGTTGGGTGAAACCTTCATACTTGCTCTGCGTTTCATAAATATCTGTGAATTTAACGTCGCGGCTACAAACAACTTTTCGTCGTTCTGGATCCCAGAGTCGATAGGCTTTTGACTCAGAAGAGTATCCTACAAATATACACTTCTTTGACCGTGGGTCAAATTTCCCCTTACCAGGTTTCTTGTCCAACATGAATGCTGCTGTTCCAAACGTTCTAAAGTATCCGATGTTGGATTCCTCGACCTCCCATACTGTGAACGGTATTTCGCCAAAGAGACTTCGTGATGGACACCGATTTCGGATGTGGTTCGCTGTCGAAATAGCTTCTGCCCAAAATGCTGGTTAAATGCCTGATTGTATCAACATGCAGCGTGCCATTTCGACGAGGGTTCGATTTTTGCGTTCTGCCACCCCATTTTGCTGGGCCGTATACTCAACCGAAAACTCATGTTTTATGCCTTCCTTCTTTAAGATATCTGCGAGGTCCCGACAAGTGTACTCAGTTCCATTGTCTGTTCTAAGCGTCTTGATTTTCATACCTGTTTTCTTCTCCATCACGTTTTTGTATTCGCACCATTTGCTTTTATCGTCTATAAATGTGACGAAGTAGCGAGAATCTCCAATTGAATTGACTCGCATTGGCCCACACACATCGGAATGCACTAGCTCAAGGAGTTCTTTTGCACATGACTCTGACTTTGAAAACGGGCGTTGTGCTTGCTTCCCCTTGATGCAAGTTTCGCAAACAGGTAACGAGCCTTCTGCATTGGTTTTTATACCACTTACCTTGTTGTGGCGAATTAAAGTTTTCAGGTCCTGTTCATTCAAATGTCCAAATCTTTAATGCCAATCTTGAAGAGAAGGATTTGAGGTCTGGACAATTTTGCGTACCTCTTTAGATTCTTCAACGTAATATAAATTGTTCTTTCTTCTGGCCCATAGAAGTTCTTCACCAGTTTTAGGTCGTTTGACTACTGCCGTATCTTGCGTAAAAACAACTTGTAGCTCACGTTCAGTCATCTTCGACACAGACAGTAGGTTTGCCCTCAAGTCTGGAACATAGAGCGTTTCTTCAAGCTTCGCTACAATTTTGCTACTTAGAAGTTTTACTGTGCCACAACCCTCAATCCTCGTCGATTCGTTGTTTGCCAAGTTCCAAAATTTTGTCCTTGGCGCTTCCATTCGTTCAAAGCGCTCCTTTTGACAGCACATATGGGATGTTGCCCCAGAATCGAGACACCAACTTCCTTGTTTCTGGATGTTTTGCTTTTGGCTTTTTCTTGGATTTGCAATCCCGTACCATGTGCCCTATTTTGCCCCATGAGTGACGAGCAAACTTGAAACGACCTGCTACAGCATTGTTGCTTTTCTTTTTCGCCTTACCTGTGTTTCGGTGTACAAACATTGCACCCTGGGCACAATCATTGTGACGCTTTCTGGCTTCATATTCTTCCGGAAGTTTTACCTTAAGATGTTCCGGGGTTGGAAGCAATGCGAAATGGTTCAAACTGCTCCGGAATGCTGTACAGGAGGAGGATTGTCAGCAAATCTTCATTGATTTCAAGACTCATTTCCTGTAGCTTGTCTACAATATCAAAAAATGAGCTTATGTGATCCCGCATGTCATCGCTGTTTTTCATTTTGAGAAGAATTCGAGATTTTAGCAACATTGCTTTTCTGGCTGGGCCTTTCGATTGATAAACGCTATGTAGTTTATCCCATATCGCCTTGGATGTACGGCAGTTTTTTATCTGTTTCAATTCTGTCGAGGAAATGGTCAATACCAAATCCGACCGTGACCCAATTTGCTATGGCATTTGCAGGCTCTTTCGGTTTTACACATATTTGCGAATTAACACCGCCTCAGCATGGATCTTCCATGTATCGAAGTTGTCCTAATTCAATGGATCTATCTTCATACCCATGTAGCTCATTCTGATTCCAAATATTCGTCCAATTGAAATTTAAAAACCACTTACGGGGACTTATGTGTGTGGACTTCTGATTGCAAAAACTTTTTGCAAACTCAATCGTTCCTAACTGCGCCGTGGTATGGCGCTGGTCCCATTACCTATTGCATAAGTTCCAATACTTTTAATAATTTCCCGAAACCCGAAGAGTTAAATAAAAACACAAACGATTTCAATGATGTGGTATAATAGAATAGAACACACTTTATTTTTTCAATATATCAGGAACGTAAATATTATAGCAACTACAAAACAAGGCGTGCTATGATTTAAGTTCAATTCATTCAAACAAGTAAATAGTTACATAACAAGTGAGTTGTAGCAATCTATGTTGTTTGTGTATCTGCAACAAAAAACTAAGACAAAAATATCATCATATAAATCAGACCAAAATGCACAGTACAAGACCAAAACACCACTACCAGTCCACTGTTCTTTAACTGGACATAAAGCAAACTTTGAAGTAAAAATTCTAACTGCGCGTGCAATTTTTATATGTATATTAGCATTAGGGTTAGTAATCTTTCTAACCTTTTTCGAAAATCAGAATGATCTCGCAAATGATACACGGCATAAAAATATGAAGAACTGCGTCTTTACTTTTCTGATATTGCAAAAAGCCCCTCCGCACCAAATGCAATTTCTTTTACTCAAACCAGACTTTTTCAGTTTTTTTTGTGATTTTTAAAATTTCAAAAAATTTATTTTCGTTTTAAATCTTTTATGTTGCTGTTCTTAGTTAAGCTTTCAGTCATTTCCGACATATGGTGAATATAATATTTTGAAAAATGTACTCTAACGATGTATTTGTTGTTTAAACCTAATTATTTAGATTTAGGAACGAGTTTTACGAACAAATAAATATATAAAATATTGCTTTAAATTGGCAAAGTTTATTTTAGGACAGTAAAAGAATATGGTTCGAGTAAAAAAAGCATTGCCAGGTTTTTTTGCAAGATCAAAAATGTAAAGACGCAGTTCTTCATATTTTTTCGCGCTCTGCTTCATACTCCGAGAGCATTTGCCGCAAATGAGTGGCTAAACGTAATCTGCATTCAAATTTCACTAAACTCAAAATAATCAAAGTCTCTAAACTTGGGATTTCAAAAATATATTTTTTTTATGAGGTTGCCAAAGGTTTTCGAGAAAATTGCTATATTCAATTCAATTCCGCAATACTCCCCAGCAGGAATTAGCATATTTTAAAATAACCTTCTGGCTAAAAATCATATAAAAAATCTTGGTTTACATGTCCTTATATTCCGATTTCACAGACTAATGTCGCATTTCGACCGCCGTTTATCTACTCCACCAAATTTGAGATTAAATCGAAATTTCAGGTGACAACTTTGTGTACAAACCAATTTAGGGCAACTCTGTGCCGAGACCAAATTATAGAAATTAAATTGGGGACTCTTGCTATTACCAGTTTTGTACAAATTTGGGATGTCTTTGAAATAGAAGAACCTTTAAAATTGGATCAGTCGGCCCAATCGGGTCAGTCGGTCAAATTGTCGCACATTTTCAACCGATGAAAGGCAATTATATCGCCAGCGGCGTAAGCAGCAAAATATCATTGGTGGCGGCGATGCGATGTGTAACAGTTTTTTGTGTGTATGTTTTTATTATGATTGATTTTTGTTAGGTAATTAGCAGAGTTGCATCAAATTGTACACCAGTTTAAAATGAGGTCGAAAAATAAACTTCAGTTTTTGGAGTTTAAAATTGTATGAGTTATCTTCTGGGTTAGCGTGCGCGTGAACGCTGTTAACCTTCGAAATGCGCTAATCTTGGTCGGTATAAATACCGTATGAGACCATGATTTTAAAACAGAAACAGAAACACTCCCAACGGTACATTTCATATAGGTAGTATGTGTGCCTAAAACAGTGTTGCCATATTGAAAACACATTGCTCTAACAAATTGAGTACACATCTGACCATAAGAAAAAGTTCAAATTGAGCCATATATTACTCTATGAATTGAACCCTTAGGCCCAATTTTTAACTGGTCAATCGTCTTTGATCAACGATCAAACATAATTCAACTCTAAATTCATTATTTAGGTTAATAGTTGATTGCTGTTTAAGCAGCCAAAGTTGGGCATTTAAACTCCTCCTCCATCCTAGTTGAAATAATAATAAAAACGTATCATTTATCTCGTAGTGTAATTAGAACTTAATTTGTGCCCAAATACGTACTATCCAATTTCATTAATTATTTTCTATTTTATCACTTCTCTTTTCTTTTGCAAATGGCGTCAGCTTGATGCATTGTAACGATTAGCCGATAAATGTTTGAATACCGGTTATATTTTTCGTGACATTTTGTTGTCATATAGGTAGTAAGATAAACAAAAATCAAAATCAACCGACTACAAATTTAAATAACCAGTCAAAAATTGGGCTTTACAATAGCATGTGAATTTTCAATGATTTTAAGCGATAACACATTTACCAACAACTTCAAGTTCGAAGCCCAATCTCTGAAACGGAATAATACATCTAAAAAATATTTTAAACGCTTTCAAATCAATCTGTTAACCATCGAATCATGTATTACTGTGTAAGCAATTCCAACATCGAGTTCAAGCATTGCTGAACACGCTCGCGACACTGTGCTACGCCTCTTTCAGGAACAGATGCATATTATTGACCGTGGTAAAATCAATAAGTAATCGCAGCAGACATTGTTGTAATTGCAGGCCACTACAACAGGCATTTTGTGTTTACTTTGCCGCCCCTCATTCCCTATTCAACATACAGGAATACCAACAATAAACGTAAAAATAAAGGAACAAAAGCAAAACGTTTGAATCTGACACAAGCAGCCAACTGTACAAGAAGAACAAACATAAATCTGCTGTTCCACTGAGTTTACCTTCTCATTCTACCATGTTATTGACGACCCAACTACAAGCGCGATACAGACCAATATGTGAAGGTCTACGAATATACCATTGAAAAATTTAGACGGAAAACTCAAGTCACTTGCAGTAAAGACTGGTCATACATATACTTTTTGTTACCTCACAAATTAATGATATATGCACATTAGACCGACTCACATAGTGTGGTCGAGAAAAAGCGTATTTTGTCCACCCCTCAAAATGAACCTTGGTTTGTTTTCTGATGATTCCCGAAATATTTCGTGTCTAGCATAAAGGTCCCCTGAGCTGGATCGATTTTAAATAAAGATATTATTTTTAGTTTTCCAAAGAAATTTCTACTTTAGCTAAAGACAATCGGCCTTATTCATACAAAGTTGACGTTTTTTGTATGTAGACGTTTTTTGTATGATAAATCGTCCCTCAAATCTCTCTTTTATCAATAAGGCCGTATGTACATATACAGTATTAGTATCATATGAAATTCGGTTTGACCACCACTGAAAATGTACCTTGATTTGTTTTATGATGATTCCCAAAATAGCGTCTATTACATTTCTCCATGCCTTTGTTTCAGGATCTATTGATTGTCCAATGTTACTTCCACTTATACGCTTTAATGCTCCATCTCGCTCTTTCCGTCATATATATGTTAACACCAAAAATGTTTGGTGGGTCAATAACCAATAATGCTGACGCTGTTAAGCGTGCCACAATTGGAGCAACGATCGCAGACGTTGTGCCATAAGTAATATCAAACAATGCTGACGCTGTTAAGCGTGCCACAATTAGAACAACGACCCCAGAGGTAATTTACGTTATGCCAGCAGTCAACGCGACGGTGCACATTTTGCGACGTCATCATTAGTTGGTAAGGTAGTTATCATTAAGAATTTTGTAATTAATTTAAGTCAGTTCATTTTGAATCATTAAATAAAGAAGTCGCTCCTCTAAGCAGCGCAATACAGGAATAAACTTTAATCTTGTTAATTGGCGCCCAACTAAATCAAGTACCCGAACAGGCTACAAGTGCAACTAAATCAAGTACCCGAACAGGCTACAAGTGCAACTAAATCAAGTACCCGAACAGGCTACAAGTGCAACTAAATCAAGTACCCGAACAGGCTACAAGTGCAACTAAATCAAGTACCCGAACAGGCTACAAGTGCAACTAAATCAAGTACCCGAACAGGCTACAAATTCAACACAATCAGCAGGAAGAGACCGTAGGACCTTCAACTGAGAGCAGCTGTGAAAAATTGACCCCTGAGTACCAACAAAGAAAAAGGATTCTGTCGACCTTCCGGCTCCCAGTATGCTAGCAATTATTTTAGTGTGAGTATAGTGATAAGTGACTAGAAGCCACTACGAATCCTACGGGACCCTCTAGCGGCAGTAAGAAAATTGTAAAAACCAATCCTGTGTAGTTTAAACATAATAAATAAGTGATTAAAAATAAAATATTCAAAATATAAAAGAAAAGAAAAATATAAAATGGCAAACCCAAGCAATTTAGTGAGACCCCCTATCCTAAACATCCAAAATCCTCCCATACCCCAAATTCAACCTAACGTGAACGCGATTGATATCGACGCGATAAGGCAAATGTGTGCAGAACAATCCCGAAATGTAGTCAGGCAAATTCTAAATCCAAACGCAGATATTTCGGGAATAGACCAAGACATAGAGGAAAGATATAGGGGAAATCTTACCGAACTGGACAAAATTCCAGACGTGGTTAGGTGTCTTAGGGAATTCTCTGGCAACCAATCCGAGTATAGCTCCTGGAAAAAGAGCGTCGAAAGAATTTTAAAACTATATGAATCCTATAAGGGAACGCCGAAATATTTCGGTATCCTCAACGTTATCAGAAATAAGATTATTGGCAGCGCTGACGCCGCCCTAGAATCTTACAATACTCCTCTAAACTGGGAATGCATTTCCCGCTGTCTGACACTGCATTATGCAGACAAAAGGGATTTGTCAACCCTGGAATACCAAATGATATCTATTGTACAAGGCAATTGTACTATACAAGAATTTTACCAGGTGGTATACTCCCACCTGTCTCTAATAACAAATAAACTCTCCAGTATGGAGATGGGACGTGAATCGTTAGATATTCTAACACAAACCTATAGGGACAAAGCGCTGGATACATTTATCAGAGGACTTAAAGGTGATTTGCCCCGTCTTCTGGGAATAAGGGAACCCACAGACCTTCCTCAAGCTCTGCATTTGTGTCTCAAATTAGAGAACCAACAATATAGAGCACAGTATGCAAATTCCCATGCAAAAACCGAGAAATCTCAACAGCAACCTCCACCTCGTAAGAACTATAATCCGAAATATATTAATCCAAATCAAGGATTTATTCCACAATCCTTCAATCAAATACCTCAAGGGTATTTTAACCAAAACCAGCCATCAATATCTCAACAACAATTCTTTAACCAGATGCCTCAACGGCAATATTATCAAAATGGCTATGGTTTCGCTCCCCAACGTCCAACGGCACCGAAGCCGCAAGCCAAACCAGAACCAATGGATGTAGATCAATCCATGCGATCGAAAGCGGTCAATTATATGAATAGGCCGGTGCAGGATAACAAGTTTGTAGGAAAAAGACCTACCAATCAATCAGCACAGGTTCATCAACCAGCGAAAATACAAAGGAATTTTCACCTCCAAACAGATGCACCTCAAAACGATTCAAATGAAGAAAACTATGCATCGGAAATGTACAATTATGAAAATGATCAAGAATTACAACCATTAGATGAATATGTTAATGAATATAACACCTTCAATCAAGAGGATGAACAGAATGAAACACAGGAATTCATTGATATTCATTTTTTAGGCTAACAAGCTCGTCCCTACCATATATCGAGTGTAGGACGAGCTCAGGTCAAACACTAAAATTTTTAATTGACACGGGATCAAATAAAAATTATGTCCAACCCGAACTTATCAAAAACCCAATTCCAAATAATGAAACGTTTTACGCGAATTCTGTTGGTGGTAAAACCAAAATTACACACCATACGTTTATAGATCTTTTCCATACAAATTCTAATGGCACTAAATTTTTTCTGTTACCAACGTTGAAATCTTTTAACGCTATCCTGGGAAACGATAGCTTAAAGGAATTGAATGCGGTTATCTTTACTTCCGAAAATTATATGTTAATAGATAATAGAACAAAGGTGCTAATAAAGCAACAATACTCCCAATCCGTAAATACGATAAACATCAGGAACAACCATATGACTCAAAAACAAAAAGTCAACCTAGATTTAATTGTGAAGAGGTATGAAAAATTATTTAGTGACCCGAATGAGAAATTAACTGTCACCACGTCGGTCATGGGTGAAATACAAACCAAGGACGAAAATTCGGTATACTCACGGTATTACCCATATCCACTGCACCTAAAAGATGAAGTCGAAAGTCAGATTAAAGAATTATTGGATAACAATATAATACGACCATCTCGGTCACCATATAACTCGCCGATATGGATCGTACCGAAAAAGGCTGACGCCTCAGGGAAAAAGAAATATCGTTTAGTTATCGATTACAGAAAACTAAACGATGTTACTATACCTGACAAGTACCCAATCCCGAATATAAATGATATCTTGCCACAACTATCCAAAAGTAAATGGTTTTCTGTAATCGACTTGAAGAGTGGTTTTCACCAAATACCGCTAAAGGAAAGTGATATGAAAAAAACTGCATTCTCTGTGAACAATGGAAAATATGAGTTCACAAGACTTCCCTTCGGGCTGAAAAATGCCCCTTCAATCTTCCAAAGAGCTCTCGATGATATCTTACGTGAGCATATAGGGAAAATTTGTTTCGTCTACATTGACGATATCATCATTTTCGCAGAGGATGAAGAGACACATCTGAAAAACCTGCAAATAGTCTTTGAGACCCTACAAGGAGCAAATATGAAGGTCCAGTTGGACAAATGTGAGTTCCTAAAAAAAGAAGTAGAATTCTTAGGGTTTATCATATCAGATTCGGGAATTAAGACAAATCCGGAAAGAGTAAAAGCGATTCTAAATTTTCCGATTCCCAACACACTTAAAGATCTCAGATCCTTCCTCGGACTTGCGAACTTTTATAGACGTTTTATCAGGGACTATGCTAAAATAGCAAAACCCCTGACAATACTTTTAAGGGGGGAAAATGGACGCATGTCCAAACATGTTTCGAGTAAAATAAAAGTAGATCTTGACGAAGAGGCTTTAAATGCCTTCAAGAAATTAAAGAATACACTGATATCCGAAGATGTCTTATTAGCTTACCCAGACTTCGAAAAAGAATTCCAATTGACTACGGATGCCTCTAACTTTGCCCTCGGCGCTGTATTATCCCAGGATAATAGACCAATAATTTTTCTATCAAGAACTCTCCATAAGCCCGAAGAGCACTATGCGACGAACGAAAAGGAGATGCTCGCAATAGTATGGGCTCTCAAGTCTCTTAGAAATTATCTTTATGGCGCAGCCAAGATGAAAATCTTCACGGACCATTTACCTTTAACGTATGCGTTAAATAATAAAAACTCGAATTACAAACTGAAAAGGTGGAAGGCCTTTTTGGAAGATTACAAATATGAATTAATGTACAAACCTGGAAACACTAATGTTGTTGCAGACGCACTGTCAAGAATTCCACAGGAGGTAACACATATTAACTCCATGACAGCAACGCAACATAGTGATGAGAGCTCATCACAGAATCTAATCCAGTTTACAAATGCACCTCTAAATGCCTTCAAAAATCAAATCATAATATCTACCGGCAGTACAGCTTCCTACAAGTTTGAGATCGTTTTTCCCACGTACCATAGACATACAGTTTCAGAACAGGTTTTATCAAAGGATATTTTGGTTCATATTCTGAAGAAATATTTAAACCCTTCAGTAACGAACTGCATTAAAACTACAGACAAAATCCTTGGTGTGCTTCAGGAGATATTCGGACAACATTTCAGTCAATATCAAGTGAAATACACTAGGATTATGGTAATAGACCTCATAGGCGAGGAAGACCAGGAAAGGGAAATTATAACAGAGCATAACAGAGCCCATAGAAGCAGTTCGGAGAATAAGTCTCAAATTCTAACAAGATTCTATTTCCCACAAATGCACGCAAAGATTAAACGTTTAACAAAATTATGCAAAGTATGTAAAGAGAACAAATATGACCGCCATCCCAACAAAATTCCCATCCTCTGTACCCCTTCCTATCCCATGAAACCAATCAACTCCAAGCCCATCTCAATAGAATTAAACCCCGAGTAAGGAGATCGCTTAATTTTATAGGGTCTGCATGGAAATGGATTGCTGGTAATCCCGACCATGACGACTTCGAAATAATTAAACAAAAAATGAATAATGTTTTGCGAAATAATGATAGACAAGTAATTGTAAATAAACTATCTATAGATAATATGAATGCTCTAGCTCAAACAACTAATCAAATTGTAAAGTATTTCAATTCTCATGAAATAGTCAATGAATCACAAGTATCAACTCTTAAATACAAAATAAAATTATTAAAAGAAGAACTTTTAAGTATTCAATATGCCATCCACTGGGCAAAAGCTGGAATAGTAAACTCATTCATTCTCACAAACAACGAAATAAATATTGTTAAACAAATTTTTGAAAAGGAAGCCATCCCTTATATTAATTTAGAAGAAGCATTCGAGTTCTCTGAAGTTAAAATAGCCTCCAGCAATAGTCATCTTATTTATATTGTTACCATACCAACTACCGATGTAAATTCATGTAATAAATTAATAGTTAAACCTACTAAATTTGGAAAATACGTTAATAAGATTCTGTATAACGAAGTATTGTTATGTAACAACTCAACTTTTGGCATAAAGTACCCCTGTAAATCATACAATAAATTAACCATCTGTAATAGTATTAATGTTGAAAATATAAATAATGATACCTGCCTAACAAATTTACTGAGAAGTCACACTTCAAATTGCACATTAATAGACAATGCCGACATACCCACTGTTGAAGAAATTGTTCCTGGAATACTCCTACTAAATCAAATCAACGAAACTATTCATATTAACGAAGAACCACGGGATCTGACCGGAACCTACATTCTGCAGTACCATAATGCATCAATAGTTGTCAAAGACAAAACATATAACTATTTCCAAATGATGGATGTTCAACCTTTACCACCTATTTTACAGCCTAGATTACCTGGATCAACGATTGAGAAAACGCTTACCTTACAATCAGTAAAAGAACTTCACCTCAAGAATACCGAAGAAATCGGCCTCCTAGATGTCAAGAACAGATGGACTTCAGGAATTAATTTTGGATTATCCACCATTATCATACTATTCGTAGTGATGCTTGTGAGAGGAAGAAATCAAACAAGCAAAGAAATTGTAACCACTATACCAGCAGTACACCTCTCACTCCCTGAAGTTGCCACCACAAATTTTATGGAATCGCAACAGACCCCAAGATTGTCCCAAATACCATATTTCTAAAATGTCACGATCGAGGACGCTCATAATTAAAAGGGGAGGTGTTAACACCAAAAATGTTTGGTGGGTCAATAACCAATAATGCTGACGCTGTTAAGCGTGCCACAATTGGAGCAACGATCGCAGACGTTGTGCCATAAGTAATATCAAACAATGCTGACGCTGTTAAGCGTGCCACAATTAGAACAACGACCCCAGAGGTAATTTACGTTATGCCAGCAGTCAACGCGACGGTGCACATTTTGCGACGTCATCATTAGTTGGTAAGGTAGTTATCATTAAGAATTTTGTAATTAATTTAAGTCAGTTCATTTTGAATCATTAAATAAAGAAGTCGCTCCTCTAAGCAGCGCAATACAGGAATAAACTTTAATCTTGTTAATTTATATACATTTAATATGGAATGGCATTCGACAAATTATGCTTCCAATGAGCCTATTAATAGATCTATGACATTTTTTAATTCGTTTTGTAATAACATTGACTTTTGTCTGCCTCAAAATAATTGCAGACAACTACTATGTAATTTAATTAATTAATTAAGTTTATTTTGTTATTCTTGTTAAATAGTTATGTAAGATATTTGCTGGTCTGTAAGGATATAATTCCATAGACTTACATAAAAGAAATGAAATGAAATGAATTGAAGATCCCGTTACCTGGACCAGGTATTTTTTTTAGTTTTTCAAAGAATTATGTACTTTAACTATGGACAATATATACAATATTGGTATCATATGAAAGACTTTTTCATGGCGCGTCCAACGGTATAATGGATATTCTGCAAAAAATCGTATTTTTAAGTTTTTGGTACGGAGGTTTTTCCGATTTAAATGTGAGAATGGAGTAATTCTAAATAAATTTGGTCCAGATCAGCTCGCAAAGTGTATGATATTACGATACAAAATAAAAAAGTATATCTATACAATATTGATGTCCTTGTTAATAGAAAATATTTGATACCCATTTTGCCATGTTTAGAACGTATTGAATTGTTGGTAAAACGCGAGGTAGAGCGAATTTCAAAAAAAGCTGGACTTAAATCGAATAATGATTAAAATGTGTCCATCTGAGATTTAAATCAGAAAAATCTCCATACTAAAAACTTAAAAATGCTATTTTTGCAGAATATCCCTGAAAAAAAGGATGTGTCACGTCATGCTTTGGAATGTTTTATATGCCGTTGGACGCGTCTTAGAAAAGCCTTTCATACGATGCCAATATTGTATATAAGTATATTTTCCATAGTTAAAGTACAGAATTCTTTGAAAAACTAAAAAGTACTCTTTCTAAAAATGGCCCAGCTCACGGGATCTAAATGTTAGACACGAAATATTTTGGGAATCGTCATACAACAAACCAAGGTACATTTTGAGGTGTGGACAGAAGGAACATATGTACATGCATATGTACATAATAAATTCAAAGCATAATTTTTGAAATGCTATTTATTTGTTAAAAAAAAAATCTCACTCTTCAATCAAAATCAATTGTCAGCCCACTGAATGCGGGTGTTGAAAGATTAAATAGCAACTGATCCTTCTATTTTAGGAGGTGGAATAACATCCACTCGCTATAATCTGAGCTTTCAATTTCTACAGCTTCCTTATTAATTTCTTTATCTGTAACACTTTCATGTAACCATTCCCTAATCTCTTCATTCGTGAAGAAATCGTTTGTTGGATTTGCTCAGGATTCTACGACTCCTCTTATAGTACTTACAACCCCGGGGGTTCAGGGACCTTACAAAACGAAGATAACATATTTCGCCAACCAGTTCGATATTTTGCTTTATTTCTCCAGTTGGTAATACCAAGTGTACGCTGGGATTCGTCAACCTGATCCCTCCAGCGGAGTCTTGATCTTCCTATTTTTCGTCTTCCTTCGAGTTCGGTTTCGAAAACCCTTCGCGCTGGTTCACCTTCATCTATTCTACTGACATGGCCTAGCCAGCGCAATCGCATTATCTTGATCCGCTTAACTATGTCAATGTCAGGATAAAGCTCACACAGCTCATGATTCATGCGTCGCCGATACTCGCCGTTGTGCACTATATGGCCATACATTTTTCGGAGTATTTTTCTCTCGAAGACTCCTACAGATGTTTCGTCTGCTTGCGATAGGACCCAGGATTCTGCGCAATAAATCAAGACAGGTTGAATGAGAGTCTGGTACAGCTGGACTTTTGTTACTCGAGAGAGGGCTTTATCTCTAAAGTGCTTGCTTAGCCCAAAATAACATCTATACGCAAG
Source organism: Phaonia tiefii (assembly GCA_963931995.1). Taxonomy (NCBI): domain Eukaryota; kingdom Metazoa; phylum Arthropoda; class Insecta; order Diptera; family Muscidae; genus Phaonia; species Phaonia tiefii. The sequence goes on along the minus strand of OZ008367.1, from coordinate 335,923 downwards.
CACAATTCTCCGCTCCGATCTCAAGGCTGACGTTGTTGTTTTTGTTCACGGCAGATCCGAGGTATATAAATTCGTCCACTACCTCGAAGTTATAACGGTTATCAACGTTCACGCTTTGGTCTAATCGCGTGGAGGCCCTGTTCGTTGAAACCATTAATTTTGTCTTGTGCTCATTTACTTTGAGACCAACTTTTGCTGACTCCTTCTCAATTCTCGAAAAAACCGCAGTAACTTCTGTAATTGTGCGCCCAATGATATTTATATCATCAGCATACGCGAACAGCATGTGACTTTTGCTGCTGATGCTTTTCTCATAGTGATCTCCATTAAGATGTTAAAGAGATCGCACGATAGGGTGTCGCCATGCCTGAGGCCTCGCTTAGTTTCGAAAGGTTCGGTAACATCCTTACCAACTTTCACTGCGGATTTGGTGTTCGTCAAGGCCATCCTGCAAAGGCGTATGAGTTTTGCAGGAATACCAAGCTCAGACATTGATTCATAGAGTTTCTCCCGTATCGGACTATCGAAGGCCGCTTTATAATCTATAAATAGATGATAGGTGTCGATTTGTTCTTCGTGTGTCTTCTCCAGGATTTGGCGTAGCGTGAAAATCTGGTCAGTTGTCGATTGTCCAGGCCTAAAGCCACACTGGTATGGTCCAATCAGGTCAGCGATAATTGGTTTTAGTCTTTTTTAAATATGGGACATAGAACACTGAGACTCCAATCGCCGGGCATGCATTCATCTAACCAAATTTTGCTAATGAGCTGATGCATGCACCTTATCACCTCATCACCGCCAGCCTTAAACAGCTCCGCCGGTAATCCCTCGGCTCCTGCGGCTTTGTTGTTCTTAAGCCGGGCAATAGCTGTTCTGACCTCGTGTTGGTTAGGAGGGGGCAATCGACGTCGTCGTCTATATTGTGATCGATTGTCCCATCGTCATTGGATATCTCAGAGAAATGCTCTCTCCATATTCCCAACATGCTCTGCACATCTGCGACGAGATTTCCGTCCTTGTCTTTACAGAAGGGGGGCCCTGAACCATGTCCATTAGTTCCGTTTTGAACTTTTTGGTAGAATTTTCGGGCTTCGTTCTTCCTTCTGTATGTCTCAATTTTCTCACTCTCGCGCTTTCTCCACTGCCGTTTCTTACGCCTAAAGATACGGTTTACCTCCTTTCTTTTCTCCCTATACCGCTCTGTTGCAGCTCGCGTTGCAATTGACTGAAGCATTACCATACGTGCGGCGTTCTTTTCGTCATTTGCTATGCGACACTCTTTTTGAAACCAAGTACGGTTGTTGCGGCAGTTATTATAGAGTCGGAAACGGGTTTCCACTGCGCATCAGGACCGTCATCGGGAGGGGGTAGGTTCTGTTCCAAAAGTTGCGAGAGCTTCCTTGAGTAGGCTGTGGCTACCTCTGGTAATTGCAGCTTTCCGATGTCCAGCTTCCTCTGCGTCTGGTTTCGTACGATTTTCACTCTACTTAATCTTGTGCGAACTTTTGCTGCTACCAGGTAGTGATCAGAATCGATGTTAGCTCCTCTGATCACTCGTACGTCCATTACACTGGATGAGTGCCTTCCATCAATTACCACGTGATCAATTTGGTTCTTAGTTCTTTGATCAGGGGATACCCAAGTAGCCTTGTGGATGTCTTTATGCTGGAATCTTGTACCACTAATGACCATGTTTTTGCCGCGGCAAAGTCAATCAGTCTCATACCGTTGTCGGAACTGTCAGCATGTAGACTGAAATTGCCAATAGTTGGATTAAACACATTCTCCCTTCCGACTTTGGCATTAAAATCTCCTAGTACAATCTTAATGTCATGGTCAGGGCAGCGGTCATACGTTTCCTCTAGGAGCTCATAGAATATGTTTTCTTGTTCGTTTACGTATTTTCACTGCCATTATGAACGGTAGCGGGAGGCAAACCCAGCCCACCGTGTTTTTGCATTTTACCTACTGCCAGGATATTTGATTGCAGCCGCCCATTATGAATCAGACGCTGACCAGGATGCGATATGTTGAACCTGGATTTTCTTCTTTATGTTTTTATCCGCCGTATGTTTGGCTCATCCGCCTTCTAAGGACAAAAGAATATGCCCGATTGTTTGATGAGCTTCAGTGACATCAGTCACCTACTAAACCTGATTTGATGCTCATTTGTTTCACCTTCTCACTCTAGCTAGCTAACGGAGTTTTCCGAAAAGCCATTGCCCAGGACATACTGCGTGGAAGTAGTGAGCTGCTTGGACTGCCCAATGAAAGAATCATTTCTGGCCACTCCCAAGTGAATGGCAATCAGAAACTTTCCACCTCCACGGATAGTTCCTGCAAAGAGGAATATCGTCCTCGTCACTCCACTCAACATCCGGTTAATTGAATTCAATTGATTTGAATTGAATTGAATTAAATTAAATTAAATTAAATTAAATTAAATTAAATTAAATTAAATTAAATTAAATTAAATTAAATTAAATTAAATTAAATTGAATTGAATTGAATTGAATTGAATTGAATTGAATTGTATTGAATTGAATTGAATTGAATTGAATTGAATTGAATTGAATTGAATTGAATTGAATTGAATTGAATTGAATTGAATTGAATTGAATTGAATTGAATTGAATTGAATTGAATTGAATTGAATTGAATTGAATTGAATTGAATTGAATTGAATTGAATTGAATTGAATTGAATTGAATTGAATTGAATTGAATTGAATTGAATTGAATTGAATTGAATTGAATTGAATTGAATTGAATTGAATTGAATTGAATTGAATTGAATTGAATTGAATTGAATTGAATTGAATTGAATTGAATTGAATTGAATTGAATTGAATTGAATTGAATTGAATTGAATTGAATTGAATTGAATTGAATTGAATTGAATTGAATTGAATTGAATTGAATTGAATTGAATTGAATTGAATTGAATTGAATTGAATTGAATTGAATTGAATTGAATTGAATTGAATTGAATTGAATTGAATTGAATTGAATTGAATTGAATTGAATTGAATTGAATTGAATTGAATTGAATTGAATTGAATTGAATTGAATTGAATTGAATTGAATTGAATTGAATTGAATTGAATTGAATTGAATTGAATTGAATTGAATTGAATTGAATTGAATTGAATTGAATTGAATTGAATTGAATTGAATTGAATTGAATTGAATTGAATTGAATTGAATTGAATTGAATTGAATTGAATTGAATTGAATTGAATTGAATTGAATTGAATTGAATTGAATTGAATTGAATTGAATTGAATTGAATTGAATTGAATTGAATTGAATTGAATTGAATTGAATTGAATTGAATTGAATTGAATTGAATTGAATTGAATTGAATTGAATTGAATTGAATTGAATTGAATTGAATTGAATTGAATTGAATTGAATTGAATTGAATTGAATTGAATTGAATTGAATTGAATTGAATTGAATTGAATTGAATTGAATTGAATTGAATTGAATTGAATTGAATTGAATTGAATTGAATTGAATTGAATTGAATTGAATTGAATTGAATTGAATTGAATTGAATTGAATTGAATTGAATTGAATTGAATTGAATTGAATTGAATTGAATTGAATTGAATTGAATTGAATTGAATTGAATGAATTAAGTGATGTGTTCTTTAACGGAAACAATTTAAAAATATATTCAGACAAATGGTGCTATATTTTCAGAACGAAAACAAAACAAGAAAATGTTATTTTGTGTTGATTTTGTATTAATTTTTTTACAATAATTTTACCATATTGTTTTCCATACGAAACCAAAAAACCGAAAAATAACCGTAATTAAAACCGAAACTTAACCGGTTTTCCCCATTCTGTGAAACAGAAAACCGGTTATTCGAAAATGCCGGGTTTTTAAATTCTTTATATTAACTTCACCTGTCTGTATACCGCAAAATACTTTGGATGGATTTTTAACCCTTTTCCCGTGATCCATTCGAGCTGAAAACCAATGAGTCAAACTAATGACGACGACAAAAATGAACTATCAAAATATGGAAGCGATTCGACAGAGGGACGTGGTACCTCCCATACAAATCACAAATTAAAAATCCATTATTTCTGCTCCTGAACGGTATTTGTTGGTTAGGTGTACATATTCTAAGATCTGCTGCAAATATAGGCAGGATTGGACAAAGGGCCGTGGTAGTGTTGTCAATTAAAGTTTGTGTCTAGAATAATGTGTAAAATAAAAAACCATGTGTCATATATAAAGAATTTATAGGCAAAAGCTATGTTTTTTACGGGTTGGTTTTTTTAACACTCTAGTTACAATGCAATGTTTTATTGTGTTGCAAATATCGAGTAATTTCGATTGTAGGTATCGTACTGTAGGCCATTTATTAAACTGTATAAAAAATATCTTCAAAGCATTAATAGAGCAAATGTTGTGCATAAAACGTCATTAGAAGTCGTCAGGGTTGAAAACTCCATAAAACTGAATAATAATTATAAAATGTTAAATTTTATAGGAATTTTTATTCAAATAAATCCAAAATGTCATCCTTGAACAATTCATCTAAATAAGTATCTGTGGTTAATTTAAGCCAGAATTATATTTTCAAAATTGTTCACCATTTTCTACGAACCAAGGAAAATGTTTGGGAGTTTAGCGAGCTCATTAGTGCTAAAGACGTTGGAGATTTTATGAAACTGGTCTAAAACGTGATTTTTGCGTTACAACTCTCCACCCACCAACAATTTTATTTTCACTCCCAAATCGTGGTTCATGAATTCCCGAGTCTGTTCTATCTTGCCGACAATGGAAACCTACTCCAGTTAAACTTTCATTCAGTATTATCACACTACAGATCATGGAATTCGCTTCCCTGCGGTTTAAAAGGACCCAATGGCTCCAAATATTTAGAATTCTTAATCTACTAGAATAGAGTTCGTACTACAAGCTTTCAAGGTCTGATACATTTTGCTAAGTGAAAAATGTTTGGTTTTTCGTGGAATAATAGATAATTCAGGAAACCCACTGGCATTCCTAGTTTCGAACTCTGTGACAAGTTCACTCACTATGCCTGAATTGGTACCATTGGGTAGATCATCTATCGTATATATATCAATTTATATATCGTATCGTATATAATGCAATTTGCATATGTGAATTGGTATCGATCGAAAACCCCTCAGTACCAACTCAACCCGAATGTCACTTAATCCAACAACAACAAAAATGGTGTCCCATAACATCCCATGAAGGGATTGAGGAGACCTCCTTACAATCAGTGAGATGTGCGCTTTCTAGTGTTTGCACTCAGAGAAGCTTAACTGCTCGATATTGTCGCCATCACTAAGCGAGGTGACCGTCGTCGAAAGAAATGTAAGGTGGTCTGAGCAGTGATCGAACCCATGTTCTCATGTGCAAGAGCCGCACACACTGACCATTGCAACAGAGGCGGCGGAGGCAAGGCCCTTAGTATTACAACCGTTTTCAATGGTGACCTAATCTAATGTGATTATCTCTTTGAAAATATTTGCATCTAATCATGCCTAATTTTGGGTTGATATTTATTGTCGAAGAACCGGTTATTTTAAATCGATTAACCGGTTTTGATTTTTTAACGACCTTATATGCAACTGATTACAACACAGAACAACAAACCTAAAGTCTGTTCAATTGCGCACATGCTTACTAAACTAGAGGTTTACGCCGACTGTTTCTACTAATTTAATTGGAAAATTTCATACAAATTTTAAAATTTCAGGGTATTTTTAAAATTTTCAATTTGAAGTTGAGCGTGGTGAAACTTTATAAGCTACATACATACATACTTATAAATAAATATGTAGAAGTGGATAATGATTTTGTGATAAAATAAATAATTTTAATTTTATTTTTGTTTAATGAAAATAAATTAAAATTAATGCCTGCTAAGGCCTTCCTCGTTGCATGCCTTCTAAGGCCTTCTTTAGGCAATGGGCAAGGAAGGCCTTGCCTCCCAATCTCACGCAATGTTAAAAAGAAAGAAGGAGGTAATATGTAGAGAAGGCCTTCCGTATTTTAAAGAAGGCTTGTTTGGTCATGATTTCAGGCCTTCCGGGTCATGTTTTATATTATATTACAAGATACAATATGAAATATTACAAGATGAAATAGCACGACAAAATACCGACCACCGGTTTTGTGAAAATTTGTATTTTTGAATAACCGGTTGAATTTATTTGGGTTAAACCTCAGTTTGTCAAAAAAAATCTGTATTCAATCGATTCAATCCAGGCCCGTGCGTAGGGGGAAGGTTTTGAGGGTTCTTCGAAATGAATCTGGTAACACCGTTACTCACAATGGACAGTGGTATAGATCGATGATAACCAACTTTCTATGGCCGATATTGGAAGAAGTTGATTTTGACAATAACTGGTTCCAACAAGATGGGGCCTACGTGCCACACAGCACGTGCAACAACCGAATTATTGCGAGAAAAGTTTGGAGATTCGATTATTTCAAGAAATTGTGACCAAGAAGTTGTGTTGTAACACGATTATACTATTTCTTGTGGGGTTATTTGAAGTCATTGGTATTTAGCAATAAACCAGACTCTTTTCAAGCTTTACAAGTGCTATTCGTGACATATCACTTGATTTAGTGGAAAAAGTGCTCGAAAATTGGGTTCATCGAATTCGTTCCTGCAAAAGAAGACGTGGAGGCTATTTGAAAGACGTTAAATAAAAAACATTTGAATTTCCTTAACAATTAAGGTGTTTTTTTAAAGAAATCATATCACTCAATTTTATAAAGAAAATAGAAAACAACTTATATTGTTTGTATGTTTTCTATACAAAACCAAAATTTAGTTTCCAAATGACATATGGGTGTCAGGGTTGGTTCAAAAAGGCTGCTAAGATTAACATCAAAAAGCTTTAAATTATTCAAAATAAAAAAACCTCAAGATTATACACACGCTAATAAGAAAACATTCTACATATGATAAAGCGAAATTTGACGCTGACATTCCAATCTTCCTCTCCTCTTCCAGGAAGAGTCAACATAAAGAGGTGCTTTACAGAATTCTCCTATGAAATTAATTATTTTTGTTCGTAAAAAGGTTTTTAAAAATATTTTTCCTTAAGAATGTACCCACTGTACCTGAAATTAACATATATGTATAAATGATTTTAATTGCTGTAAGACTGTTTAAGTTATGTAATTATAATAATAATATAATAATAATAGTTTCCAAATGAAAATGATAGGACTATAATTGTTTGAAATATTTTTGATTAAGCCTAAAACGATTAATATTTTTAGAAAAAAGATTTTAAACATTTTGAATTGTTATGATTTGTTTTAAAAGATTTGACCGTTTGTATTCACTAATTCCTACATTCGTTGTGTTTAGATTCCAGCTTCGTACAGACATTATACTGACTTCATATAACCCATCAATCGCAGCAGTTCTACCCTACTAATGATTACTCATCGAACCAGTACGTACATAGCTGTATACACACTTGGTTGTATATAATTTTATAATTAGTACGATATGTAACCACTGAACAGTGTGTTAATCTTATGACTACCGCTCTATATTTAGCAATTTGAAATTCCACAAAATTATAACACTGTAGGACATAATTTTGCACACATTAAAAAGACCAAACAAGGAAATACTTGTGCCTCCTAGATTTTGTAAATCCAGACAATATTTTCTGCCCGCCCATCCGAAGAAGTAGCAATCAAGTTTACTATTTTGGCTTATATGTCTTAGGGCTGGAAATTCGTGAACTTTTTGATTTCTCGGGAAACTGGGAATTTCTGTTTGAAATCTGTAGGACTTATTTTATATTCGTTTCACTGAATTTGTCGACCCATTAATTAATCAGATTATAGCAGTGTAGTACTAATTTAAATATCGCAATAGCATTAAAATATATTATGACTTGTAATATTTGGAGCTGCACGTCAGATGAATTTGTGCCATCTCATTTTTGTAAAACTACGTTTTCACCTCATCAATCTAATGCTTATTTACAGCCGAACCGTGTTTTGCGGCGACAAGCTAATGTTTAAGGGAAATGTCACCACTTTGTCGCACTGTCTGTCTAAGTTCAATAAAATTTCTAATAGTCCACACAAAATCGAAAATTCCTGCCAAATATAGAGGAAATTGACCGATCATTCTTTTCAATTTGCAAGCAATATACCACAAAACAGAACAACTTTAAGACCCCAGAAATTTATTTTCATCCTTGATTTGTTGCTGACCTATGATGTCAGCCTTGAAGTTCTAAGTTCAACGTTTCGCGTGAAATTTTACAAAACTCCAATAAAAAAATGCTTGCGAAATATTCCTGCGAAAGTAGTACTAAGTTTTTCGAACGAAATAATATGTAGGAAAAATGTAACGATAAATCAAATTGTAAGAAGAAATTATTAATGTTGTCGACTCTCATTCAATTAAATTTTAGTATAAAACCGAAAAATCAAAAATATTGTAGTCAAGAATGATATGGTGGTGACCAATTTCGATGCAAAACAAACTGATGTTGCTCAATGTGTAGTCTAAATATGTGTTGACCAGAGCGAGAAACCACTGTCGATCGTAACACGCCCTACATAATCGTGCAATTCCCAGGGAACGAGTCAAAAGTGAATGCTAACCTACTCACTGATGGTGAAAAATTGTATTTTATATATCACTTTTTGCCGGCGTAAGCGTTTCTTTAACCGTAGTTGCCCAATCGACACATTTTTGGTATATTGTCGTACAGGGTTGAATAAAAACTACTTTCTTACAAAATCGTGTGTTCATTTGTCATATTTTGCAATCAGAAAAGAAGCTGAAACACCTCGACCAAAAGTGCCATGCAGGAAGAATTTTAATATTAATTACCGTTAAAGGTGGTATAAAGAAGCTTAGTGCGAGGCGTCGACAATTTTTGTCAGCATTCAACGAATATAAAGAAGAACAACTCCGAGAGCAGCAACAACAACAGCAGCCTAAGACTCCGCAAGGTGATGCTGCTCAACAACAAATGTAGCCACCACCAGTTAAGGAAGTTATTGCTACCAAGGTAACCGCTGCCGTTAAATGGTGCAACGTTGAAATCGATAATGGTTTCATCTACAGTGACGACACCCAAGAAGATGTCTTTTTTGCCCATCAGAGTGCTATCACCAAGAATAATCCCAACAAACAATTGGTTATTCAATTAAAGGAGAAATTGGGAGCAGAAATAAATGCCACCTATTTTAAATGTGTATTTTGTTCATAAGTATAATGATAAAACCCTTGGATATTTAAACGTCGTAATATGTCCTGATTTTACTGAGAGTATACTGAGAGTATATGAATCCTTCGTTTTCCAATTTTCATTTCTCAAACTCTTTTTGGCCCTTGACAGGGTTTACAGCATATTGTAAAGTTCTAAAGTTTAAGTAGAAGAGTGTAATAAAAAAATTAATTTTATCATTCTCTCCTTCACCATTGTATAAAGATTTAGCTAACGCACCTTAGCCAAAAGAAGGATCTGTAATGCATGCAGAATTTGTCCGCAGACAAAATACTGATCACTTTAGATATACCGCAAATCACACTAGCATATAAAGGGTTTTTCAACACAGACGCTACAAAAGTAAATCGATAGGGACAGCAAACGACGCCATATTTTTTCCCGCTCTTTTGACATTTCTCTTCAATCAGGTTTGCCATTTCATCGGGGAAAGATATACGACCCAACAACGAGTCGAAATTATTAAAATTTACTACCGAAATTTGGAGTCAGTGGCCTCAACTTTAAGAGCGCTACTTCCAATTTATGGTCGTCATAATCGTCCTACCAGATCAACAATTGAGCGTCTAGTGGACAAATTTGAATCCACAGGCACAGTACAAAATGTTCCCGTGCCAGTGAGACAAAGAAGTGCCCGTAGTGTCGAGAATATTGCAGCCGCTGAGGCTTCAGTTCAAGAAAGCCCAAATGTGTCTCTCACACGTCGTTCTCAAGCGTTGGGCATCTCTCTGACGTCGTTGTGGCGAATTTTGCGAAAAGATCTTGGCCTACATCCTTACAAGATCAAATTGACGCAACAACTGAAACCGCTGAAACCACCACAAGCGTCGTATGTTCGTGAATTGGGCTGAGCTACAACTTGAAAATGATTCGGATTTTCATCGGAAAATCATCTTCAGCGATGAGGCTCATTTCTGGCTGAATGGCTTCTTCAATAAGCAAAATATGCGTTATTGGTCAGACAGCAATCTACACGTAATCCGTGAGTCATCATTGCATCCCGAAAAGATTCCGGTTTGGTGCGGTTTATGGGCCGGCGGCGTCATTGGGCCGTACTTCTTCCGTGATGATCAAGACCGGCACATTACTGTGAATGCGAATCGCTACCGTTCAATGATAACGGAATAGCTTTGGCCCCAATTGGATAATATGGATTTGGAGGACATGTGGTTCCAACAGGACGGCGCCACAAGCGACACAGCGAATGCCACAATCAATTTATTGGAAACCAAGTTTGGTGAACGTGTTATCTCACGAAATGGCCCAGTCGATTGGCCGCCTCGGTCGTGCGATTTGACGCCGTTAGATTATTTCCTGTGGGGCTACGTCAAGTCTATGATCTATGCCAACAAGCCAGCGACGATTGATGAACTTCGTACGAATATCGAACGTGAGATTGCAGCAGTATCGGCCGATTTATGCTTGAAAACCGTTGAAAATTGGGTTCAGCGTCTGGACTTCTGCAAGCGTGCCCGTGGTGGCCATGCAAAAGAAATCGAGTTCCATACATAATGGCATCGAACGTACTTTCACAGGAATAAAGAATTTCATTGGTATCTAAAACCGGTTTTGTTTTATTTAAAAAAAAACTTTTGTAGCGCTCTTATTGAAAACCCCGTTAGATCGCCACCAGTACATCGTTTTGTCCATCTTCTCAAGCCTGACAAACCCTAAAAAACTCGAATCTAACCTTCTTCTAATATTAGTCATGTTCGAAAATATTTACCTGTTTTACTATTGTTTCCTGGTTGGGCAATTTCAGCTTTATTTGTCCCATAAATGAGGATACTTCGGGCAACATTTGTTTGTTGTTCCATTTCAATCTGTTGTGCTGTTATAGACTTTTCTATGGTATGTAATAATTCACATTAACACACCAATATGACGAAACATTTTTGTTGGATATAAACTTGAGGTACATTTGAGATCAAATACCCTTCTCAAATCTCCAACGTTAATCCTCAAATGCACCTCAACAGTCCGATTATAGTCTTCTCAACTTAAAAGGCACATTTTTTATATGGTGATTTTCTTAGTTATCAAATTGAGAAATTTGTGATTCTCAACTTGATATCAAAGTAATTTCTCCAATCGGTATCAAATGTAAGATACGGAATTGCCATATTAAAAAAAATTATTTATATATATTTAAGAAATAAAAACAATGTACTACTTTTTTTTGAATTTTTTATTTTAAAGTGTTATTTATTATGTATATATAGTCGACTGACTGAGTGGACTGATGTTGAATATCCCATTGCCAATGTTTTTTCTGGTAATGAGCGCTCCGACAGCAAACTCATCACCTGCCTAACCTCATTTTTCACTTTTTTGCTTCTACGCAATTGAATAAATAAGTTAAGTTAAGTTAATTTAATAATTAAGTTAATAGTAATAAAACTTATACTTAGTTTCATGTACTTTTAATTCACTTTAAACAACGTTAACACAAAAACCCATAAAAAGCCGACAACGCCTGACAACTTTCTCACAAATAATAATTTCTTGAATTTACGACTGGCAAAAGCTACCAGATCTGTGGGAAATCAACAGTGCTGCCATAGGACAATACGCAAACAACACGAAGCCACAAAGAGAAACCAATAACAAAAAACAACAAAACCAATAACAATATTAAAACCAAAACGTACAACGTAAAAATCTCTGGACCTTAACTCAAATCGTATTCAAGTTGAAAAAATTTTTGGTCTCAAGTGGAGAAAAGTGTTGGATATCCAATTGAGAATTAAAATATTTCTCTAAGATTGAAAAAAATTTTAATTCTCAACTTGAAAGCAAATAAGGACATAAATGTTTCACGTCAAGTTGAGAATTACATTGGAAATCAACTTGAGAACTAAGCTTTTCTTCAACATTGGAGAAATAATTTTTCAATGCATACTGGGATATGTTTACTTTAATATGAAGGAAAAGATGCGCTGTAGGAGCTTTGTCCTACTGGTTTTATCAAGTTCGGAAATATTAACATGAGGCGATGCTTAGGAGCGCTTTCTCAGGAGGTAATAACTAAAATATGGGATATTTTACAATAGATATGAATTTCTTAAAATAGTTTTATGTGAAAGGTTCTCCCTTAGCGAGGAAAGACGGTTGGAACAACTCTTTTTCTCAGAATTTTAATGAAGGTAATGAACTCATCTACAAATTATCATCTAATTCCATCGGAGCAACAATTTCATTTGACTTCCTCCAATTTGGGAAGTTTCGAAAGCAAATAAATGTTATACGCAAGAACTTCGTGGCTTCTATTAAAAAAACTGGGTCTAGTAATGTTTATCAGGAAGTTTTACAAAATTTTTCTGTGGTGAGTGAACAAATTTGCGATGTGATGCATAAACTCCGTCTTGAAATTTCACAACTTAGATCTTCTAGACCAATTGACAAAAGTGAATGGAATTTTTGAAGAAGCTGCCGAAGTCATACAAGGAAAAGTTTTGAACAATGTTAGTATGAAAGCCGCCATATGCATCAGTGTACAGAACTTTTGGAGTCGACTTCAAGCGTAAAATACGCCACGGCGTGCCCAAGCCTTTATTATTTTTTGAAATTTCATTTCTGATGATTTTCCGATCGCCACATGATGAATTAAACATTTTTAAGTCTGGATACAAATTTGAACTTAGAGATCTTAAAAATGTCTTCTTCATAAGCCGGTGAGTGTTAACAAACGTGACCACTATAATTTTGAGTTTCAGAATTTTGAGAAAGTATTCGAATTCCGAGGCACCAAATTATAATATTGGATAAGCCACATTGGGTTTCATTAAGATATTTGAATTTGCCTATTTCCATTTGAATATAACGTATTTATGAATATCGGGAGGGACTTCACACGAACAGAATGTGTTTTGCGTTGAATAGATTTTGTGTTCTGGGACAGTTAGACATGCTGACATACTTCGTTGGTGTCACCAACATAGCAACACTGATTAGTCTGCATTGTAATAAACTTTCGATGTTAGTTTGTGGCGTTCAGCTCTTTTATTCGTGGCTACAGAGAGTAAAAGTGTTTTCGGAGAGGTAAAAACACATTGGAGTGATATTTTTCGATGTTAGTTTGTGGCGTTCAGCTCTTTTATTCGTGGCTACAGAGAGTAAAAGTGTTTTCGGAGCGGTAAAAACACATTGGAGTGATATTTTTCGATCCTCAAGAAAATATCATTATCACCAGGAAAACAATTTCAAAAATATTACAGAATTTTGAGGCCAATTTGGCCGTGTCTATGGGAGGTGCCAGAAGAAATCTTGAAATATTGTAAATATTGATGGTTAAGAGTTTCCATTACTCTCTTCGATGCCTCTTTATGATGACGAGGTAGTAGACCATTTCATTCAGTTTTATTTGCTGCTGTATTTTACCAATTTTACACTTACGTTGAACATAAAATGGACAGAAATTAAAGGGAATGCGTATTTTCGTTCAATGCAAACAACATAAAACATAATTTAGCTATCATTAGTATCAATAAACACTATTTAATCGTAGTTCCTGTCTTCTTTGGTCTCTCATTCTCCATCATTTACCTAGTACCTTTTCGATCAGCTGTGCCATAGAATCCCCTGGGCAAAGCACTGTTGTGGATGTTTCCGCACAAGTAGGAGTTGAGACAATTCTCCTTAGTTGCGATTTGTTTATCCCTATAATGTGCGATATATTCCAAAATACTTGTAGAAAAGGGGGCTGATATATCTTGGTGGACATTAAAATAGATATAATCCCACCCATCCACCAAATAATCAATTTCACATTACATTTCTTTTTATTAATTTATTCTATGAAAATTTACTTTTTGATATAAAAGTACTTTTTGATAGAAATTGATCTTGAACCGGAAAAATTACTAAACAACATGACGTTGCTCAAGGCGTGGAGCAAATCAAATAATGAAATAGGGTGATTTATTTTCAAATCCCATTGTATAGGAGGTACTAGAAGCCGGTATCCGTTTTCTCTAAAGTTTCGGTTAAACTTGGTTAAAGTAATATTTATATTGTCGCTATTTTATTAGTTTTATTATTCGATTTAACCCTGAAAAATATATGATCCAGTAGTAGAATCTTACTAAAAATTACTGAATTGATGATTAGAGTTAAAAAGTTTAGATGTAGAATAATTCAGAAATTTTTAATAACATTATTTCAAAAATATGTATATAAAAATAATGAATTAAAAGTCAATATACATCGCCTATTTGCTGAAAAATTACCAAACAATCTTTTTAAAATTGAGTTGGATAATTCAGTCCGAAATAACTTTTCATCAGAGGAAAAAAAGACATTGAAAGTCTGTGTATTTATCTTCCGGAAGAAGATGTTAAATACTTTTCCAACTTAATATCTGGTTAATAAGAGAAACATTGCTTTTTTATTTTTTTTCTTATTTACATTCAGCCGAATTTTCATAACAAAATCTTGTGTTCGAGTGATATAAATTTGTCTTTATGTTTTGATTGGCTTTATATTTTGATTGGAGTATTGAAAATGAAAAATTTATTACTGTAATGTTTAATTTTATGATTAGAATTCAGTTTTTTTAAATTTACAATAAAGTTGTTAAAAGAATTCTTTCCACGCTATTCTTTCATTAGTAATATACGTATTATTTGCACATATGTACGTGGAGATAACGTAACAATTTTTGAATTCACAAATTTCATATATTTTTCTCATTGTATATCCACAAAATTGGTATATACGATGTTATAACTCGTTTTATTTTTTGTTTTTTTGGATATACATTTATAAAACGCCTAATTATTTCATAATCTATAAGAGGTAGCGACCTGGGGACAAGACAGATTGATAGATCTTGAAAAATTACCTTAGAAAGTGCTCTTATCTCAATTTTTTTGGATTTTGTGATATACAGATAACTCCGGTACAACGATATGTCCGACGAGTCCTCAGTCCTGATGACGTTGACAGTTCATACCGCAATTCAGCTTGTGGTGGAATTTGATTTGATTAGGTGCTTAAATATTGTGTTTATTTAGTTCGGTTTTAGGTCAGAAAATTAAAACGCTAGCGGATTTGTCTTTTTTCAAGATTAATTAGATATTCTCAATATTTTAATAAGCGTCGCTAATCATCCGCAGGGTTCTTTCTACACACGAAAATTGTTAACAATAATAAGATATTGATAACTAAAACAATTGACAATAATCAAATGCACTATAAATCATAAAAAAGAAAAACGTAGTCCCACTTAGCCCCAATTTTTGACTGGTTATTTAAATTGGTAATCAGTTGATTTTGATTTATGTTTGATCTGACTTTAAATGCGAAAAGAGTTTTTCAGTGCTTTGTCAAATAATCTTACTACCATGTGGCAACAGTGGCTAATGCTACCAAAAATAACCGGTATTCATACATTTATCGGCTAATCGTTATAATGCATCAAAATGACGCCATTTGCAAAACAAAAGTGAAGTGTTAAAATACAAAATATTTAAAGAAATTGGAAAATATTTGAGCAGAAATAAAGTTCTAACTGCACTACGAGTTAAATGATACGAGGCGGATCAATAAATCCGAGACTTTCCGAACTTTCCTCGTAGTTATATGAAATGCAACACTGCTCCCATCAAGTACCACCTGTTAATAGACTTCTGTCAAATTTTTATCAAGTTCCGTCATTTACTTTCCGTTTAACAGCTGTTCAAAACATACAACCTCGTGAATTTTTTTAAAAATGGAAAAAAAGTTAAGTTCGGTTGCTCATTAAACATTATTTTTTGCGAAAAACCCCGCCAATCAATCCAAGGAAAAGCTTGTTAAATACGATGGGGACTCTGCACCATCGATTTCAATGGTAAAAAAGTGGTTTACTGACTTTCGTTGTGGTCGCACAAGTACAAATGACACTGAACCTTCTGGACGGTATATTGAGGTCAATACACCCGAAAATGTGGATATGGTGTTGGCCGATCGAAGAGTAAAAGTGCGTGAGATTGTTGATGCCATAGGCATTTCATATGGCAGTGTGGTTTCGATTTTAAATGATCAGCTGGGTTTAAGAAAGATGGGTGCCTCGTGTGCTCTCAATTGACCATAAACGCACGGGTGCACACGTGTGTAGTCTCAATGGCAAAATTCCATGAATTGGGCTACAAATTGGTACCTCATCCGCCTTCTCCGGATTTAGCCCCCAGTGACTATTTCCAAACCTAAAGAAATGGCTCGGTGGAAAGAGATTTAGCTCCAATGATGAAATTATTGATTAAACAAATGCCTATTTTGTGAACCTCGAAAACTCCTATTTTTTTGGAAGGGATATAAAAATTGGAGAAACGTTGGACTATGTGGAGGAGACTGGAGGACTATGTGAAGGAGACTGTGGAGGAAAGGAAAAAGGAGACTGTTGAAAAATAATTTTTTTTTACAAAAAAACTGTTTCATTCAAAAAGTCACGGACATATTGATCCGCCCTCGGACGTTTTTATTGTTATTTCAACTAGGATGGTGATTATAATTGTTCACATTAACATTTAACGAAGCTTTGTGTTTGTTCTTCTTGGTGTTTTCTGTCACAATCATATGGTTACTTGATCGTAGTTTGAATGCCCAACTTCGGCTATTTAAACAGCAATGAATTATTAACCTAAAAAATGAATTAAGAGTTTAAATTATGTTTAATCGTTGATCAAAGATGATTTTCCACTCAAAAATTAGTACTTAGTCTGCAAGCTTCCTTCAACTAAAGTTCTCCATCCTGTACTTGTTTATTGTGTGTCGATATATTTGAGCGCATCGGTCAATATCGTTCTTGTAATTCGGGTTAGTTGAAAAGCAGGGTGTTGTTCTGGTGTACATCACCAGACATAGACCATCCGCCAAACGCAGAGAAATTGTTCGATGGCTGCACCACCCCAAGGGACTAAAATAATATGCGACCAAAAATTCGCCAATATTTTTTTTTTTATTTTTATTCTGTTATATTTTATTCAATTTCTGGTCCCAGCGCCTGATGGCATTGTAGGGACTTGTTGGCAATACATATGTAAATCTTAAAGTACAAATTAAAGCTTAGTACGAAAGGTAAGTTATAAATATTAATGAAAAACTTTTTTTTTGTAGTTAATAACATAATTAACAATAAGAAATTATAATATAAACCATAACATTTGTACATATATAACATAATGGCAACATTTACTTCAGAAGCGTTTCAAGCAAGTCAAACAAATACTGCCTGCAAGAAGTTTTAAAAGTTGAAATTCGGCTTATTGATTTTATTTCCATAGGCAAATGATTATATGCATGCGAGCCTGTATAATCAATGCGCTGCTTTGTCTTATCCAATCTACATAATGGCATTCTCAAATTTGCAGCGTTCCTTGTATTGACCTGAATCTGGTTTTGTGAAAATGAAATTTTGTGGTAACCTATGCCCTGTATACACTTAAAGACAAACAATAATACCTGATATCTATGCAAACCATAGATCCTTTGCATACATCTCTATATAATGCTATTGTTGAAAAAGATCTTGGCAAATTATATACAACTTTCAAAGCCTTATTTTGCGTGCGTTGCAGAGACTTCATCGATGTGCTACTCTTATTATACCCATATGTTATAGCCATGTAATTAAGGTGGGATTGTATTAAAGCATGATATATCATGAGCTTAGATCTTTCTGTGAGCTTGTTCTTGAGTTTAAATAAGATGCCAATTGCAGGTGCTATTATCCTTTTTAGTTCATATATGTGCAAATCCCATGATAAATTGTTTTGCAATATAACTCCCAAATATTTTACATTTCCCGTCTCACTAATAGATTTTCCATCAACATAAACACTAAAACTTGTGTCTATACACGCATTGTGTGGCCTAAACCTTATTAATTGCGTTATATTTGGGTTTATCAATAAATCATTTATTTTAGCAAATTCAAATAACAGTGCGGAATCTCTTTCAATGTGAGTTTTTAAAACTAAATCATATTTATAGGGATAAAATAAACATACATCATCTCCAAACATAAATAGCTTTCCCGTCAATCCAAGGTTTTTTAAATCATTCAAGTAAATGGAAAACAGTAACGGCCCTCAGCAACTACCTTGCGGCACGCCATATGTCACAGATCCCATATTACTTTTTTTTGTCATTTATTTGAACAAACTGTTTTCTGTTACAGAAATAGCTTTTGAACAACAAAAGTTCACGACCCTGAATGCCGTAGCAGGACAATTTTTCCAGTAAAATCTTATGATCAACGAGGTCAAAAGCTTTTGTAAAATCGAAAAATATTCCTGCTACTGCACTGAACCCTTCATCTAAACCATTACATACATATCTTACTACATTTCGCACGGCTTCATGTGTACTGTAGCCTTTTCTAAACCCAAATTGAAAATCATATATCATTCCCTTCATTTCCATGTATGCAAGAAGTTTATTATGCAGTAATTTTTCAAATATTTTATCAATTGTCGATAGAACAGCAAAAGGTCTAAAATTGCTAACACTTATTGCATTTTTTTTCTTTGGAATCGGTACTACGTTATGAACTTTTAACGTATCGGGGTAGTCCGAAGAATTTATCATTTTATTGAAAATACTGGTCAAAATTGGCGCAATTTCATGTCTACATTCCTTAACGAATTTAGGCGGAATACAATCATACCCCGGACTCTTATTTGTTTCCATATTAACTATAACATCCATAACTTCACTACATTCAATAGTATTTAAAGAAAAACGGTGTTGTGATTGCGACAGAGTGCGTAATGAATTCCACGTATCATTTGGATCTTTTACAATTTGTTGTTTTAGTTCACTAACGGATTCTAAAAAGTAGCTATTTAATATATCAGCTTTCTGTTGGTCACTAGGTATAATTTGGCCCTGAGGATCTTCGAGGTTTATACAATTGCTTTTTATACGACCAAGTGTATGATTTATAAAATTCCAACCTTTTTTCGGGTTATTTCTAGCCTTTTGCATATTGTCAACGTAGTAGTTTTCCCTGCAGTCATTCTCAGCAATTTTGATTATCTTACTTAGTCGCCTTAGAATGTCGGTTATTTTACCTTTATTTTCTTTATTTTTAGATTTATGTAGGTCTCTTTCTTAACATTTTTTCCTTGTACATTATCAGCGCCTGAAGATTATCATTAACCCAGGGAGTAAGCTCAAAACGTAACAGCCGCTTACTATTTGTTTTTGTCGTTGCATGATTTATTGCACTATCAAGACAAAAAATTAGTTTGTCCGTTAACACACTAGCATCTACAGAATGATATTCACTCGGTAAAATGGTTCTCAAATAATCTTTGCCTTTTTCACAATCACAATGTGCTTTGCTAATCATCTTATGATTTTTAACTTTGTTTATAGCTTTAACTCTACAGAAAAGCATATTGTGATCGGAAAGCTGGCATTCTACAGAATCAACAAAAATAATTTCCGAAAAATTACTAAATATATGATCGATGCAAGTTTTGCTAGAAGGCCTTGTCACTAAAGTGTGCACACTTTGGCAATCAAAATTTTGATATATTGATAGAAGATCAGCATAATGTGGGTTTTGAAACGTGTCAATATTAGAATCACCAATTGTAATAATCGGACATTGGGCATGATCATTTAAAATTGTTTCAAATTTTTCTAAATAAGTAGGCACATTGCACTTTTGTGATCTATAATATGACATTACTCTTATAGGTTTGCTATTGAGTTAGAAATTGCATAGATTTAAAATTATAAGTTCCACAAAATTATCACTTTCACACACCTGAATAGAATAATCTATTTGTTCATTTATATACAGGGATGTGCCACCATATCCATCCATTCTACAACAATGAACACTTGAGAACCCTGTAATATTGTGTAATTGCGTTAAATCCTTCTGAAACCATGTTTCCTGAATTGCTATTATATCTGGCCATATTAGATATCATCGTTTTAAATTTGTTGAATTTTTCTATAGACGAAATGCTTAGTATATTTAAATAATCTTTATTTGTGGTATTGAAACTATTTTTAAATTGAAAAAAATTTTGAAAATATTGATTTTTGTTCATGAATATAAATTGTTATTTAAATGAAAACAAAGTAAATTAACAAAAGGTAAATTAAAGAAAATATTTTAACTATCTAGGCTGGGGACTCATACTGAGCACCATCTTCAGAACCAGAACCATCTTGATTTAAACCACCTACTTCCTCATCTCTAGCTATGATCCGTGATCTTCGTTGCCAATTGTTGCTTGTTGTTGCATTTAGTAACATTTCGTCAACATCTTCCTCAGACCGTAAAATTTGTTGCCTTGAAATATCACTTTTCTTGGCATAGATTTGCTGAAAACCAACTGTTTTTAAAGATTTTGCGTATTGCAATAAATTCATTGTTTCTTCACTGTGAAAGTCGTTAACAAATATCTTCTTTGTATCTTCATTTTCTTTTAATTTTGATTTTGACTTTTGAAGAAAATTTAACAATAACAGTTTTTTATCAGTGTATCTCCTTTTGTTTTTAAAAAAAAATGCATCATCGACAGCCTGTGGTTCCAATACAACACCAATACTTTTTGATAAATCAACAACTGCATCAACGGCTTTTACATCATCGCCCACATTTAAGCCACTGATTATACAATTGTTTTTTACGCGGTCATCATTAAAAGTTTTTACTGAAGATTTCAGATTTTTTATTTCATCTTTTAATTTTATGTTTTCCTTTTCGATTTCTTTTATTCTCTTTTTATTTTCAGCAACATCTTTAAATACCTCATCGAACTTCTCCGACATGAAATTTATCGACTCGGTCAACTGATCCAATTTATCTAGTCTCTCTAACTTTTTTAGTTCTATTCTTATTGTTTTTAACTCTTTTCTAATGTTTCCATCATCTTCATCATTACAAGTTTGACAGTTAAATATCTCAGTCTCATTGTTCAACAACCTCTCAAACTCTCTCCGACTTAAATCAGAACACTGAGAGTGTAATGTTTTCCCGCAATTATCACATTGAATAAAGTCATCGGATCCTCTTTAACTACTTTCGCACAGCGAGCGCAAAGTATTTTTTTGTTTGCAATGCTTCGACGAGCGCCTTGCTTTGGCATGTTTATTTCACTGTGTGCTAATAGCAGATGATTTGAAATGTTTATTTACACAGTTGTGAACTTTATTACAGAGTTTGTTGCGTGAGAAGTTAATATTTTGTTTCACACGACCGGAGCACTGTCAAATTGAATGTTTTACGAGTCAGAGTTGCCAACAACTCGATTCGATTACATATTTCCTTTTTTCAACTTGATCTTGACACCAAAATGAAACAAGCTTTATATCTATTAATATATTCAAAAACTTATAATTTCTTAAAATTTTATATTTCCACCAGTTCCTAAGAACTTATTCAAATGTATTTTCCGAATCCCCAAAATTGTTAAATTTCCTTGATTTAGTTTGAAAACAAAATAATAATAAAATATCTAAAACAAAACCTCACTCTTGCCACGTAAAACACTATTACAATATTGAATAAGACAAGAAACAAAACTTGTTACAAACTGTAGGTCCCAATCAGTGAGTGTAGAACTCGAAAGCGAACAGCTCACTGGTTGTGAGAAGACCCCCCCCCCCCTAATAACAAGAAGGGAGTGGGGAGAGCTCTCACAAGCAGTGATCTACGCTTTCTAGTTTTATACGCACTTGTTATAACATACCGTTTAACACCGGTTCCGAACTGTATTTTGAGAAGACTTTTCTTGCAAAGTACTTGTTAGCAGGGATCGAACGAACACAGCGCACAATACCATTGCATCGACGACGGTCACACAAATGCATATCCCCAATTTAAATTGAGTGTCTTTTTTAATAAATTCAGAAAATAAACTAAGCCCTTTTATACAGGAACAACATATTAGCACCTTTATCTCAAAGAGTTTGCTTCTTGTTTCCACCAGTATTCTTCCAGACGTAGAAACGCTCCATCGCTTGTAGCTGAGCTCCATGAAATACAGAAGATGAGTAGCAAAGCTTTGAACGAGGGAAATAATATTATATGTCTTCCAAAAATACTTTGTTTAACAAAGAGGAAAGAAAATCGACAGTAAATTAAATCAAGCATTCGAAAATATGCATGACTCACCCGAAAGTAGGCCCAAAGCCACACTGAGAAGTTCCGATCAGGTTTGCAACAAATGGCTCTAGTCTTTCGCACATTACGCTCGAGTGGACCTTGTATGCGATGTATAAAAGGCTTATTCCATGATAGTTGGCATATATACTTGGGTCGCCTTTTTTGAAAACATGTCACCGTATGCTAAGACTCCAATCATCGGGCATGCATTCGGCTAGCCAGATTTTGCACATGAGCTAACCTGGCGTTTACACGGGACAGTTTTGCTCCGACAGTAGCAATACATTCACACATTTTTACTACCACACTAACACTTCTCTCACTTGCCTCGCCACTGTCTCTGATTTTTCAACGACAGTAACTTCGGCAAGCAGTGTTGCCAGAAGTGACGATTTATCGTCATTTTGACGATTTTTAGTCACAAAAACATAAAATGACGATTTGACGATTTCAGCTTCTGGAATGACGAGTTTTAGTCTCTTCCAAAATTGAAATTGTTGGTAATGGAAGAGCGACAGCTATATACTATATTTAAACATAAACTTAACCCATCAAGGGATATTGGGTAGAAAAACTCCCCACAAATGGAACCATTTATGAAATAATAGAATTATCGAGATTACATTTTTGTAGACGGGCTGGGGAAGTATAGAACTATTAAAAACTTACGATATTAATGTATAAAACATACCGTGTCAATAATATACATACATTCATATGTATGTAAATACCCTAAATATTATCTGTGTGACGTTTAATCAAATTCACACAATTGAATCGGGGGTCAGCCAATTAGGGGTTAATGAAAATTATTCATGAAGGACAAAAACTGCATCGACTCTTCTTTTTTACCCTATAAAATATAAATTTACAATTCCTGTTCACATTTCTTTCAGAAATCTCCAGTGTTGTTTTATTTTTGTATTAAGCCGCCAACATTCTGCGTCTTGACGCCAGGGAAATAAAAAGAATTCTAATTTTTGTCGTTTACGCCAGAAGCGACGTCAAATGCCAGCTTTTGTTTTTCTTCCATAAGAATACGTGTACAAATTTGTACCGCCTACGTTATCGCTCCGATTGTGTTCGTACACATATTTGTCAACTCTGTTCGTTGGTTGTTTGACCAATAGTTGAAGAGATTTCGGAATAGAGTTTAAATAAAGATATATGAATTTTAAAAATATTACTAAAACATATTGATTTAATTGCTTTGTTTTACTGTTTTCCCCCCACAAAAATATTGATATTTGGTACATCAATTGCAGTTTTTAATGTTGACGATTTTTTGACGATTTCGAAAAATTTTTTTGACGATTTGACGATTTCTGCACCTCCAATTTGACGATTTGTGACCGACTTTGTCTGGCAACACTGTCGGCAAGAGATTTGACATAAGCGGCCAAATCATGGCTGAACTAGTAAAGGTTGTCGCAA
Organism: Phaonia tiefii; assembly: GCA_963931995.1. Classification (NCBI taxonomy): domain Eukaryota; kingdom Metazoa; phylum Arthropoda; class Insecta; order Diptera; family Muscidae; genus Phaonia; species Phaonia tiefii. The sequence goes on along the minus strand of OZ008367.1, from coordinate 312,097 downwards.
TAGAACAACTGATTTTGCTTTCTTATGACTCCATCTGTTAAATTCAGTGTATTTTGTTGTTGTACTTTTTGTTTACTGTGTTTGTTCATATGGATCTGTGTTGAATTTGACGGTTAGAGTCATGACACAAATACTAAATGCCTGTTGTTGGTTCGCATAATTACAACAAATCCTACTGCGTCAACCTCTACTAGTTCAGTCATCGGCCATATCGGTGACGTTTCGTAGTAATTTAAGAAAAAAGCAAAACATCGCAAACGACTTTACAATTGGGGAAATATATTTGTATTTGAAAATTTTTGCTAATTTTTATTGAAAAATTGTTTGGCAATACAAATATATAAACATGAATACATGTCTAATTTTTCAGAGTACATCAGTTCCATTGTAATTTGGAGAAGTAAGACCAAACACAATGGCAAAAGAGCGAAGAAACAAAAAATCAGAGAACGAAATGCCACTGTCGGTGGTTGCTTAAAACTGTACTGTCTTTATAACTGGCTGGACGCGTACGTCACACAAACAATTTTTCTCTTTGTGACAACTAATACATATTCTCAACTATCTTGTCTCAAACTGTCCCGTGTAAACGCACCGTAATGCATGCAGCTTTCCAACTCATAGCCGCCAGTATTAAACAGCTCAGCCGGTAGTCCATCAGCACCACCGGCTTTGCTGTTCTTAAGCCGGGAAATTGTAGTTCTAACTTCGCCAATCGTCGCCATTATCCTGTACGTGATCCACACCCTCGTCTATATTGAAGTCACCTGGATCAAGTAAAGCAGAGAAGTGATCTCTACATACTCCTAACATACTCTGCGATAAGATTCGCTTCCTTATTTCTATATAAGGGGACCTGATCCATTGCAGTTGGTTTGGTTGGCTTTTCGACAGAATTTACGGGCCTCATTCATCCTTCTGTAAGATTCAATTTGCTCACTCTCGCGCTTTCAACACAACCGTAGCGGCTCTTGTTGCAAATTACTAAGGCATTGCCATACGTGCAGCGTTATTTTCATCACTTGCCATGCTGCACTCTTCATGGTACCGTGGTTTGTCTATCGGCGGATTTTCATAATACAGTACGATCTCTGCAGCAGTTTCACAGAGTGGAAAATGTACTTCAACTGCGCTTCACGATCAAGAGGCAGAGGCGGGGTGCTTTCAGTGTCAGCATTTGGGTGAGCTTCTCTGCATAGGCCGTGGCTATTTCTGGTAATTGAATCTTTCCGTTTTCCAGCTTTCTATATGTCTGGTTTCGAAGGACTTTTGCAGTTGTACTTCTTGAAGCTTGATCAAATATTTTCAGATTTCATTTTTCCTCCAATCTCAGACTCCAAGTCTGTAGTAAAGAGCTACATTCGACAACATTCCACCACGGCTTTGCTAATGGTAGAAAGACGAAAAAAGAAGTTATTATGAAGAAACGCTAGCTTGGAAACACTGTTTTATTTATAACCGCACTACCCCTAACATCGTTCCTTGTTCCATCCTCGTCACCTTTGATACATATCAAAATGTAAATACAAAAATTGTATTTACATTTTTCATAGACATAATTGAATACTAACAATTTGCTGACAAATTGTTTTGTATTTGAAAATTTTGAATATATTTTACGCTCATTTTGTATTCACAAATATACAGATTATCAGAGTCGAAAATACATTATTTTTCCACTCATTTTTTATCACAACAATCTTGAAAAAGTGAAATTTTTTAATGTGCTTTGTGTCATTTTTCAAAATTTTCCTCGTTTTTCGGATTTTTTTGTGACTCATTTATGAGCATTTATAAACACTCAAATAAAAGACAGAAAATATTTATTTTCAAAGTGTACATTTTGAAAGGTGCATAAAAAAGCTTCGGAAAAGAGTATTTTATGACTCCGAATTATGAGCCCTCAGAAATTGCTCATATGTTTGACTCTTCAATGACTCTAAATTTCTGAGCGCTCTTAAAATTGTTGGCTTGGTATGGCCTCGGAAGGTTCTGAGACTTTTTTTTGACTCTTTTCGTATGTCATTAGAAATACTACACTACAGGAAGACGGCGAAAGATCTGCAGGCTCATTACAAAACTGTTGTGAAAGTTAATTACAAATGAAAAGTGAATGAATAACTATAATAAATTTGTCAAGTTTTAAAAATGAATTCATTTTTTAATTGTTGTATTTAAATTAATTACCACGAAAAACAAATCGACACCTACCATCTATTTGTCGATTATAAGGCGGCCTTCGATAACCCGATACGGGAGAAACTCTACGAAGCAATGTCTGAGCTTGGTATTCCTGCAAAACTCATACTCCTTTGCTGGATGACTTTGACGAACACCAAACCCGTAGTGATAGTTGGTAACGATCTTAGCGAACCTTTCGAAACTAAGCGAGGCCTCAGACAATGCGACACCCTATCGTGCGATCTCTTTAACATCTTAATAGAGATTATTATAAGAAAGCTGCAGTCAAAATGAATAAAACCATCAGTAGCAAAAGTCACATGCTGCTCGCGTATGCGAGCGCACAATTAGAGAAATTACTGCGGTGTTTTCGAGAATTGAGAAGGAGTCAGAAAATGTGGGTCTGACAGTAAATGAGGACAAAACAAAATTAATGGTTTCAACGAGCAGGTCCTCCACGCGATTAGACCAATGCGTGAACGTTGATAACCGTTATAAATTCTAGATGGTAGACGAATTTATATACCTCGGATCCGCCGTAAACAAAAACAACAACGTCAGCCTTGAGATCGAGCGGAGAATTGTGGTTGCGAATAGATGTTATTTTGGGCTAAGCAAGCACTTTAGAGATAAAGCCCTCTCTCGAGTAACAAAACTCCAACTATACCAGACTCTCATACAACCGTCTTGCTTTATGGCGCAGAATCCTGGGTATTATCACAAGCAGACGAAACATCTGTAGGAGTCTTCGAGAGGCACAACGGCAAGTATCGGCGACACATGAACCATGAGCTGTATGAGCTATATGCCGACATTGATATAGTTAAGCGGATCAAAAAACGCGATTGCGCTGGCTAGGCCATGTCAGTAGAATGGATGAAGACGAACCAGCACGAAGGGTTTTCGAAACCGAAAAGAAACTCGAAGGAAGGCGAAGAATAGGAAGACCAAGACTCCGATGGATGAAGTTGACGAATCCCTGCGTACACTTGGTATTGCCAACTGGAGAGATAAGGCAAAAAATCGAACTGGTTGGCGAAATATGTCATCTTCGTTTTGTAAGGTCCCTGACCCCTCGTGGTTGTTCGAGACCGGATAAGTAAGTAAGGAAGTAATATGTAGATTGCATTGGCTTACTGAATTCGGAGTTATTTCATCAAAGATGTAAGGCTGATATTCCAATCATTAGATCACCTAAATAGCAACGTATGACAATATCACTGTGCGACAAATGGTAGTGGTCAGTGATCGGCTGGGGTTCTGACTACCGCGAAAAGTTATATCGGTCATCTACACAGAGAAGAGATTCGTTGTCGCTACTGTATATAAATTAACAAGATTAAAGTTTATTCCTGTATTGCGCTGCTTAGAGGAGCGACTTCTTTATTTAATTAACAAGATTAAAGTTTATTCCTGTATTGCGCTGCTTAGAGGAGCGACTTCTTTATTTAATGATTCAAAATGAACTAACTTAAATTAATTACAAAATTCTTAATGATAACTACCTTACCAACTAATGATGACGTCGCAAAATATGCACCGTCGCGTTGACTGCTGGCATAACGTAAATTACCTCTGGGGTCGTTGTTCTAATTGTGGCACGCTTAACAGCGTCAGCATTGTTTGATATTACTTATGGCACAACGTCTGCGATCGTTGCTCCAATTGTGGCACGCTTAACAGCGTCAGCATTATTGGTTATTAACCCACCAAACATTTTTGGTGTTAACACCTCCCCTTTTAATTATGAGCGTCCTCGATCGTGACATTTTAGAAATATGGTATTTGGGACAATCTTGGGGTCTGTTGCGATTCCATAAAATTTGTGGTGGCAACTTCAGGGAGTGAGAGGTGTACTGCTGGTATAGTGGTTACAATTTCTTTGCTTGTTTGATTTCTTCCTCTCACAAGCATCACTACGAATAGTATGATAATGGTGGATAATCCAAAATTAATTCCTGAAGTCCATCTGTTCTTGACATCTAGGAGGCCGATTTCTTCGGTATTCTTGAGGTGAAGTTCTTTTACTGATTGTAAGGTAAGCGTTTTCTCAATCGTTGATCCAGGTAATCTAGGCTGTAAAATAGGTGGTAAAGGTTGAACATCCATCATTTGGAAATAGTTATATGTTTTGTCTTTGACAACTATTGATGCATTATGGTACTGCAGAATGTAGGTTCCGGTCAGATCCCGTGGTTCTTCGTTAATATGAATAGTTTCGTTGATTTGATTTAGTAGGAGTATTCCAGGAACAATTTCTTCAACAGTGGGTATGTCGGCATTGTCTATTAATGTGCAATTTGAAGTGTGACTTCTCGGTAAATTTGTTAGGCAGGTATCATTATTTATATTTTCAACATTAATACTATTACAGATGGTTAATTTATTGTATGATTTACAGGGGTACTTTATGCCAAAAGTTGAGTTGTTACATAACAATACTTCGTTATACAGAATCTTATTAACGTATTTTCCAAATTTAGTAGGTTTAACTATTAATTTATTACATGAATTTACATCGGTAGTTGGTATGGTAACAATATAAATAAGATGACTATTGCTGGAGGCTATTTTAACTTCAGAGAACTCGAATGCTTCTTCTAAATTAATATAAGGGATGGCTTCCTTTTCAAAAATTTGTTTAACAATATTTATTTCGTTGTTTGTGAGAATGAATGAGTTTACTATTCCAGCTTTTGCCCAGTGGATGGCATATTGAATACTTAAAAGTTCTTCTTTTAATAATTTTATTTTGTATTTAAGAGTTGATACTTGTGATTCATTGACTATTTCATGAGAATTGAAATACTTTACAATTTGATTAGTTGTTTGAGCTAGAGCATTCATATTATCTATAGATAGTTTATTTACAATTACTTGTCTATCATTATTTCGCAAAACATTATTCATTTTTTGTTTAATTCTATTGAGATGGGCTTGGAGTTGATTGGTTTCATGGGATAGGAAGGGGTACAGAGGATGGGATGTGCTCACGTTGTGGTGTAGGGTCAGTTGTATTTTGTCTATTAGATTCTGTGATGAGCTCTCATCACTATGTTGCGTTGCTGTCATGGAGTTAATATGTGTTACCTCCTGTGGAATTCTTGACAGTGCGTCTGCAACAACATTAGTGTTTCCAGGTTTGTACATTAATTCATATTTGTAACTTCCAAAAAGGCCTTCCACCTTTTCAGTTTGTAATTCGAGTTTTTATTATTTAACGCATACGTTAAAGGTAAATGGTCCGTGAAGATTTTCATCTTGGCTGCGCCATAAAGATAATTTCTAAGAGACTTGAGAGCCCATACTATTGCGAGCATCTCCTTTCTCGTTCGTCGCATAGTGCTCTTCGGGCTTATGGAGAGTTCTTGATAGAAAAATTATTGGTCTATTATCCTGGGATAATACAGCGCCGAGGGCAAAGTTAGAGGCATCCGTAGTCAATTGGAATTCTTTTTCGAAGTCCGGGTAAGCTAATAAGACATCTTCGGATATCAGTGTATTCTTTAATTTCTTGAAGGCATTTAAAGCCTCTTCGTCAAGATCTACTTTTATTTTACTCGAAACATGTTTGGACATGCGTCCATTTTCCCCCCTTAAAAGTATTGTCAGGGGTTTTGCTATTTTAGCATAGTCCCTGATAAAACGTCTATAAAAGTTCGCGAGTCCGAGGAAGGATCTGAGATCTTTAAGTGTGTTGGGAATCGGAAAATTTTGAATCGCTTTTACTCTTTCCGGATTTGTCTTAATTCCCGAATCTGATATGATAAACCCTAAGAATTCTACTTCTTTTTTTAGGAACTCACATTTGTCCAACTGGACCTTCATATTTGCTCCTTGTAGGGTCTCAAAGACTATTTGCAGGTTTTTCAGATGTGTCTCTTCATCCTCTGCGAAAATGATGATATCGTCAATGTAGACGAAACAAATTTTCCCTATATGCTCACGTAAGATATCATCGAGAGCTCTTTGGAAGATTGAAGGGGCATTTTTCAGCCCGAAGGGAAGTCTTGTGAACTCATATTTTCCATTGTTCACAGAGAATGCAGTTTTTTTCATATCACTTTCCTTTAGCGGTATTTGGTGAAAACCACTCTTCAAGTCGATTACAGAAAACCATTTACTTTTGGATAGTTGTGGCAAGATATCATTTATATTCGGGATTGGGTACTTGTCAGGTATAGTAACATCGTTTAGTTTTCTGTAATCGATAACTAAACGATATTTCTTTTTCCCTGAGGCGTCAGCCTTTTTCGGTACGATCCATATCGGCGAGTTATATGGTGACCGAGATGGTCGTATTATATTGTTATCCAATAATTCTTTAATCTGACTTTCGACTTCATCTTTTAGGTGCAGTGGATATGGGTAATACCGTGAGTATACCGAATTTTCGTCCTTGGTTTGTATTTCACCCATGACCGACGTGGTGACAGTTAATTTCTCATTCGGGTCACTAAATAATTTTTCATACCTCTTCACAATTAAATCTAGGTTGACTTTTTGTTTTTGAGTCATATGGTTGTTCCTGATGTTTATCGTATTTACGGATTGGGAGTATTGTTGCTTTATTAGCACCTTTGTTCTATTATCTATTAACATATAATTTTCGGAAGTAAAGATAACCGCATTCAATTCCTTTAAGCTATCGTTTCCCAGGATAGCGTTAAAAGATTTCAACGTTGGTAACAGAAAAAATTTAGTGCCATTAGAATTTGTATGGAAAAGATCTATAAACGTATGGTGTGTAATTTTGGTTTTACCACCAACAGAATTCGCGTAAAACGTTTCATTATTTGGAATTGGGTTTTTGATAAGTTCGGGTTGGACATAATTTTTATTTGATCCCGTGTCAATTAAAAATTTTAGTGTTTGACCTGAGCTCGTCCTACACTCGATATATGGTAGGGACGAGCTTGTTAGCCTAAAAAATGAATATCAATGAATTCCTGTGTTTCATTCTGTTCATCCTCTTGATTGAAGGTGTTATATTCATTAACATATTCATCTAATGGTTGTAATTCTTGATCATTTTCATAATTGTACATTTCCGATGCATAGTTTTCTTCATTTGAATCGTTTTGAGGTGCATCTGTTTGGAGGTGAAAATTCCTTCGTATTTTCGCTGGTTGATGAACCTGTGCTGATTGATTGGTAGGTCTTTTTCCTACAAACTTGTTATCCTGCACCGGCCTATTCATATAATTGACCGCTTTCGATCGCATGGATTGATCTACATCCATTGGTTCTGGTTTGGCTTGCGGCTTCGGTGCCGTTGGACGTTGGGGAGCGAAACCATAGCCATTTTGATAATATTGCCGTTGAGGCATCTGGTTAAAGAATTGTTGTTGAGATATTGATGGCTGGTTTTGGTTAAAATACCCTTGAGGTATTTGATTGAAGGATTGTGGAATAAATCCTTGATTTGGATTAATATATTTCGGATTATAGTTCTTACGAGGTGGAGGTTGCTGTTGAGATTTCTCGGTTTTTGCATGGGAATTTGCATACTGTGCTCTATATTGTTGGTTCTCTAATTTGAGACACAAATGCAGAGCTTGAGGAAGGTCTGTGGGTTCCCTTATTCCCAGAAGACGGGGCAAATCACCTTTAAGTCCTCTGATAAATGTATCCAGCGCTTTGTCCCTATAGGTTTGTGTTAGAATATCTAACGATTCACGTCCCATCTCCATACTGGAGAGTTTATTTGTTATTAGAGACAGGTGGGAGTATACCACCTGGTAAAATTCTTGTATAGTACAATTGCCTTGTACAATAGATATCATTTGGCATTCCAGGGTTGACAAATCCCTTTTGTCTGCATAATGCAGTGTCAGACAGCGGGAAATGCATTCCCAGTTTAGAGGAGTATTGTAAGATTCTAGGGCGGCGTCAGCGCTGCCAATAATCTTATTTCTGATAACGTTGAGGATACCGAAATATTTCGGCGTTCCCTTATAGGATTCATATAGTTTTAAAATTCTTTCCACGCTCTTTTTCCAGGAGCTATATTCGGATTGGTTGCCAGAGAATTCCCTAAGACACCTAACCACGTCTGGAATTTTGTCCAGTTCGGTAAGATTTCCCCTATATCTTTCCTCTATGTCTTGGTCTATTCCCGAAATATCTGCGTTTGGATTTAGAATTTGCCTGACTACATTTCGGGATTGTTCTGCACACATTTGCCTTATCGCGTCGATATCAATCGCGTTCACGTTAGGTTGAATTTGGGGTATGGGAGGATTTTGGATGTTTAGGATAGGGGGTCTCACTAAATTGCTTGGGTTTGCCATTTTATATTTTTCTTTTCTTTTATATTTTGAATATTTTATTTTTAATCACTTATTTATTATGTTTAAACTACACAGGATTGGTTTTTACAATTTTCTTACTGCCGCTAGGGGGTCCCGTAGGATTCGTAGTGGCTTCTAGTCACTTATCACTATACTCACACTAAAATAATTGCTAGCATACTGGGAGCCGGAAGGTCGACAGAATCCGTTTTCTTTGTTGGTACTCAGGGGTCAATTTTTCACAGCTGCTCTCAGTTGAAGGTCCTACGGTCTCTTCCTGCTGATTGTGTTGAATTTGTAGCCTGTTCGGGTACTTGATTTAGTTGCACTTGTAGCCTGTTCGGGTACTTGATTTAGTTGCACTTGTAGCCTGTTCGGGTACTTGATTTAGTTGCACTTGTAGCCTGTTCGGGTACTTGATTTAGTTGCACTTGTAGCCTGTTCGGGTACTTGATTTAGTTGCACTTGTAGCCTGTTCGGGTACTTGATTTAGTTGCACTTGTAGCCTGTTCGGGTACTTGATTTAGTTGCACTTGTAGCCTGTTCGGGTACTTGATTTAGTTGGGCGCCAATTAACAAGATTAAAGTTTATTCCTGTATTGCGCTGCTTAGAGGAGCGACTTCTTTATTTAATTAACAAGATTAAAGTTTATTCCTGTATTGCGCTGCTTAGAGGAGCGACTTCTTTATTTAATGATTCAAAATGAACTAACTTAAATTAATTACAAAATTCTTAATGATAACTACCTTACCAACTAATGATGACGTCGCAAAATATGCACCGTCGCGTTGACTGCTGGCATAACGTAAATTACCTCTGGGGTCGTTGTTCTAATTGTGGCACGCTTAACAGCGTCAGCATTGTTTGATATTACTTATGGCACAACGTCTGCGATCGTTGCTCCAATTGTGGCACGCTTAACAGCGTCAGCATTATTGGTTATTAACCCACCAAACATTTTTGGTGTTAACATATACAGCCAACTAAAATTTGTCGGTCCCTTGTACTATCACATTATTCAGTTGTGATTATCAATAATTGTGTTCTTTATCACCAAATGTTGTGCATACGAGTATCAATTCAGTTTTGGTTGCAAGAACTGAAATATTTAGTTGAAGTTACAGTAACAAGAAATAAATGTAATCTGGTAATCGAGTTTTAGTTGTAGCAATCAAATTATCCTGTAGTGATGAATATTCTATTGTTTGGATGGACGAAAAATGCAAAAACTAATTCGGTTGTATTGGTATGCTCAACTAATTTCTTGAATTTGATGGCTGTCACAACCATAAATTGATGCCAAATCCCATTATGAATTTTATAAAAAAAGGCTAAAAAAATAAAATAAATTAATAAAATAAAAAAAATTTGATATTAAAATTATGTATTTTATATTTAAATATAAACCAAATTATTATTATTTATAACCAGGCTTCGTATTTCGTAACCCATCCCCATTTTTAATCGAAGATATGAACAAATTATAAAAAATTTCTATATCTCGGAAACGGAGCGTCCTTTCGAAACTAGAAGTAATTTTTGAGGGTTTCGAAGGGTTTTCCAGAAAGTGGTCCAATTCGTATGGATTTTATTTTTAAAATCGCCAAAATAAAATAATCGCTAAAATAAAAAATGGCTATATCTCGGAATATGTGCGTCCAATATCAAAACTAATAATTTTTTTACCTCCATAGGAGACTGTAACCAATGGATGTCTTCAATACGGTATCACTTGTTTGTTTAACACAAATCGCTAAAAATAAAAATTTTCGAATAAATAATCGCTAAAAGGCCATTATGTATATATTTCGGAAAAGGCGCGTCCAATCGAAATATAACTAATTTTATCGGCTTTCTAAGGTTTTTTCATAAAGTGATAAAAAAGATCAGTGCGAAAAATGAATCCTTTGTTCCTCCGTTAATCTTTCACTTGAAGACTATACTTTATTTTGAACCAACAAAAAAAGGAAGAGGCCAGAAATGAGAAAACAGAGACAAAGTTGAAAAATCACATGTTCATGTCGTTGATCTTCAAGCAGTCTTAATGGCTCCGAAATCGTAAGCCAGTATCGTACAAAACTACAAGTACATAATTAATTTTTTTTTATAATCTTAAAAACAAAACGGCGCATTGATTCCTATGGAATGAGGCGGAGTAACAGCGGAAGAATTTGGATTTTACCTGGACCTATTTTATAGAAATACAAATCCTCCAAGGAAGTGAGCATCCAACGAACATAATTTGTTATAGTGATGGATGCACGTACCAAAACCGAACTTATGTAATGAGTAATGCTTATTAAATACATCAATAAAACATAAGGTCAGCCTAGAACAAAAAGTACTTGAACCCGGACATATAAATTAAGATAGGTTACGTTTTGACGAGAGGTGGTGTTACTTTATTCAACGAATGCCAGACTTAGACTAAAACAATCTTGTATTTCCTTCAGCCAGCTTACTTGCGTTGACACAGTTCTTTACCAAAAAGTGCAAAGCTTGCATGTTCCCATCGTGGAGTGACTTCCACGTAATTATGTGTCGAAATGTTACTGACCAAAAAGTGCACATGCAGTTGAGTTGCAGTTTTTGGCATGGTGTGTTTCCAATGAAATGATGATAGTTTGACATAGCACAGTGGCTGACGGAGAGTATTTCGTAAGAAATATAAGAAACAGGATATTGCTCGTGGATGACGAGCGGATGTTGCAAAACAACATAAGAAACTGTCTGCGAGTGTTAATGCGGAGAAGGGGTTTTACGTAAGAGGGGTTCGAGTTTATTATGTGTTAACTTATACAAATGGAGGTAGATAGTGTTCATGCTTCCATAGAGCGCGGTATAAGAAATACAAATATTAATGTTCCTGCAGATTATATTGACGTATGCAAATCTTCAAGAAAGAATCCTGAACCGTATAATGTTACTTATTTGGACCATAATTTTTTCAAAACATTTAATATCGTGCAGTTCTGCAAAATTATTTTCCCAGAGCGATGCAAAAAAAAAACAAATGGTGAGATATATTTTAAACTCAGGTTTACTGATTCCTGGAAACTTCTTCCTCATTGGAGTGGTCAAATTTGCTTCATGAGGAAAGGAGAAAAATTACAGTGCGAAAATTCGAAGATCTACAATATTTATAATCTTCTTTGCTGAAAGATCACCATCACTTCTACGATAATTTACCTCACGAATAATTTGTTCTGCTTTAAACAATATTTAATATTTTTTTTAATAGTATGTATATTAACTATCAGCGATTAACTAGGAGTTGGCAACCCTGTTCGCGTAAACATCAAATTTTTCACACTCCGCAAAACCTAATATAAATTGATAATTATTAACGACCAATCAATCTTTTGCTATCTTACTTCGTCAATCTATCATACACAAGGCAAACGATATTTGAGTTTTACATATCAAGAATGCCAGCAAAAAGTAGATGCAGCATTAAAACAAACAAAAGTATCTGTGGTCAATGCAAGTTGGAGGTAATCGAAAGTTTGTGATAAATGCAACAAAAGTTTTCATGTAATATGCAGTACATTAGACAAGTGCCAATTCGCACATCTGTTAAAGAATGAGACGGAAAAGTATGTATGTCAGTGCAAACATATCAGATGGATCTGTTAAGAGCGATTTGACTGCAATCAAAGCAGAATTGAAGAAACTGGATAAACTGTCAGATTTGCAAGAGGCGATGAATTTCATGTCAAAACAATTTGACGAAATTTTAAAAGGAGTTGCCGAAAACAAAAAGAAACTTGAAGCAGTGCAGAAAGAAAATAAGGCGTTGAAAGTTGAGGTGAATACTTTGAAAAATTCCGTTAAATATTTGAATGATCAGATGGTAAAAAAAGATTGCTTGGTGACCGGTGTAAGTTTAAGCGATGGATTATCGGCTGTAGATGGCGTATTAGATCTGTCAAACTGATGCTTATATTATTAAGAAAAGAAATACGACTAATGATAAACAGTCGGTAGTTGTCAAGTTCAACTCTTAAAAGTCCAAAGAAAAATTGATGTCATTGAAACCAACACTACGTGGAAAAGAAGATACGAAGAAAATATTTGTTTTCGACTATTTGAGTAGGGAAACACTAAAGGTACGGTTAGATTGGGCAAATATTTGACGAAAAACGTCAAATATTTCTTGGGCCTAGTCTGATCACAAAATATTTTTGTATGGCAAACAGCAAAACAGCTGATTTTGGTCAAACAAAATTATTTGCCTTCAAATAAAAATTTGCTCAATGTGCTAACTTAAATTTGCGCCGATAAGTTTCGAGTCGAAAAGCTCCGATTTGCACGATTAGATGATGCTAAAGCCGCGATTGTGTCTTGATACCGGACATCGGGATTTGCATGGTACGATGCTTCCGCATTCGTCAAACATGTTTACCCGCCTGGTCCACCTACACTGGGGATAGCCACCAAACTCCCGCCTAAATTCCCTTTGGACGGAAATGAAGGAATAATCCGATTACTTACACAGAAAAAAATTATTACGTTTTGGTTTTGTAGCACGATTCGCGCGCCACCTTGAATTAATTTAGTTTAATTTTTCACAAAACATCGCCGCATTTTGAGCTAAAATCCCGCTTTTTGATCAAGAAAAATCAGGTTAGTCACCTGCAATAATTCCTAATGCACAAACGATAAGGAAAATAGTCGAGACAAATATACATTATATGACGATACGGGCCAAAATTTTCACAATCAGTGAGATGAGCGCTTTCTAGTTTTACAATCACTGATTTGGACCTATAGTTTTATACCGGATCCGAATGGTATTTTGAGAAGCTTTTCCATGAATAAATACTAGATAGTGTCGACGTCACTAACTGAGGTGACCGACGACGAAAGAATTGTAAGGTGGTCATTCTGGATTGCATTACTGTCGGTCACATAGGGATATATTTATTTTAGGTTTTCTTTCATTCACCTCGTATGAAATTTACATGTTGTTAATGCTGTTTTCTGAAGCACCAAGAAGGAGTCGTCTAATGATATCTGTTTTGAGGTAAACAAAACCAAACAAATTTAGCTGCTCAGGGATTTAGAGTACTGTTTAGTATGCGACTACTTGGTTTAGTGAAACTTCAACTTTAGCTTTGAAATTAAAAGAAAGTTCAACTACATAAAACGGTGGTCCATCACGGCAAGCTCTGTTAGGTTGAATGTATTCAAATGAATATATTTGCATAACCATTTCAAAATATAACTCTTAAAGTCCGATTTTTGTATACGCTTCCTTACATGTAATTTACACAAAAGCTTTTTAGATGATACAAAACGATGTGCTCAGTGTTCGTGGCCCACAGACACAAAAGTCAAAAGAAATAATAATTTCAAAAGGATTTGTCGTACTCAGCACATATATTTAAGGACCAGTTAAACATATGGACCAACGGCGGATAGAAACCAAAAGAAGGAAATCCAGTTTCGATATATTGCATCCTGGTGAGCGTATGATCCATAAATATCCTGGCAGTAGGTAAAATGCAAACACCCGGTGAAATGTGGTTTTATATTTTATTTTTATATTTCCCTAATTTGTGTGCATGTGCCGATAGAAGAGAAAGATTATGATGCCAAAGACATATTCTATGAGCGTCTACATAGAGGAAACGTATGACAGCTACCATGGCCATGACATTAAGATTGTGCTAGGAGAATTTATTGCTAAAGTAGGTAGGCAGGCAATGTTTTTCATTCAACTATTGGCGATTTGAGTCTACATGCTGACAGTCTCGACAACGGTTAGAGACTGATTGACTTTGCCGCCGCGGAAAACATATTCATTAGTGGTACCACATTCCAGCATAAAGACATCCGAAAAACTACTTGGGTACCCCTTATCAAAAAAGATGAACCAAATTGATCACGTGGTAATTGATGGTAGGCACTCATCCAGTGTAATGAACGTACGAGTGATCAGAGGAACTAACATCGATTCTTATCTCTACCTGGTAACAGTCAGTTTTGTCAGCTTTTACGACTAAAATTATAAAATGAAAAAAAATCACCAACATTAAACTAAAAAGAAGAAATGGTAAATATTATTAACATTTTTAAAAATATTTTGGTAATTTTGTTCAACGGCTATAAAACTGTGTACATATTTAAAAAGAGCAAAGTTTTAGTTTGTTAATCAGTACTAACTTTTCAAATCGGCTCAAAACCAAATAAGCTGCGACTAATTAGGATGTATAAGTAATATGGATAATTTGGCCATATTTATAATTTTGAGGCTACTGAATATGTTGAAAATGGTTTTTAATCTGCTCTACCAGACCTTACAATTATGCTAGGTGATTTTGGAGCAAACTTGCAAAAAAAGAATTTTAAAAAATTTCGATAATTTTTCAAAATTTCAACATAGGGTATCACGATAACTAAGCGAGTTATCGAAAAATTTCATTTAAGTTTTTTTTATCTATTTTGACATCGTTTATAACAAAAATGTATTAGAGGTCACATAGATCGCTGAAGGTGGCTCAGTCAACATAATATCTTCCCGTATATCCGAACTTTGGAGGCCCATAACTCGGCAAATAGGGGCCGCCACCAAGTTTGATATTTAATATATTTTACTTAAAACAATGACTTCTACGTCAAATCAGTGAGCTTTTTTGGCTAGGCCAGTGGGAGCTAAACTAGTTTGAAGCCTGTTTTTAGATGTCTCCTCTTCAAAAACTAACATCGTCGCTGCTCCACAGCATAAGACAAGAAAACTTTAATCCTCCTGCATCATAGTTATTTAAAATATTTTCTTGCAGTTTGTTTAAAACTTTTGAAAAAAAACAAAATCGTATTTACTGCCAATTTGTTTGAAATTTTTCAGAAAAGAAATTTGTGTTTTCCGACAGCTTGCTTAAAATTTTTGAGAAAACAAATTTGTATTTTCTGGCAGGTTGATCAAACAATTATTTGTTGCAGATATTTGTTCAGTGTGACCACAGGGGAAATGTATTTTCCCTACAGTTTGTTTGACACTATTTTATACCTGATTGATCAAACAAAAAGAGACAAATAAATGTGCGCAGTGTGACCACTAAATCAACCCCGTATTGGGTTGACAAAATTTTGAGCAAATATGACGAAACATATTTTGATCAAATACTTGCCCAATCTGACCGTATCTTAAGTCTGTTAAACTATACTAAAGCGCTGAAAAATATTGGTTACAGAGCTGTCTATGCAAGTGGAGGTAAAGTTTTCATAAAAAGGAGTGAACTGTCAAGACCAAGATTAAGTAAGAGTGAGGTTGAAGTTAATGAGTTGCTACTGGAAGCTACAACTCATAAGCCGCAAAATAGGCGATCTCAACATGTTTCAGCGCAAAATCGAAATGAAAATGAAGATTCCGATTACTCGTATATGTCACCATCCTAATTTGAGTTGAAGTTGTAATTTGTGGATATATATATATATATGTGGATATATATATACATTCGAAATTTCTTATGATTAATAATCAATATTTTTACAATTTTAATTTATTCAAATCTCATTTGAGTGGTTTTAGTAATAATTTTGCTCATAGTATCTCAGTCAACATCAGAAGAATGTTTTCAATTAGAAAATTTAATAAGTTCAAATCTCTTGTTGCCAAATTTCCTATACTACCGACAGTAATAGATGTGTGAAACGTGGTTTAAGGAAGACATTATTCAAATATACAACATACCCGGCTATAAATCTATTCATTGCTGTAGATATGATGGATATGGTGCACATCATTATTTATTCGTGATTCGTGACTGTAGATTATTGCGAGAGCCAAAGCTTCATGGAATGTTCTATAAATCACATAAATGTGGCACATCAAGTTTTACTGCGTTCTTAGAGAATTTTCTCGAATATTACGGGAGAAGTTGGAAGTTGTGACGGACATATTTTGGTATTTGCGATTATGTTAAGTTAAAGTTCCTACTAGAAAATGATATATGTACCTAATTTGCAGAGTACAGGAGATCCTCGAGTTGATACAGATAATTTGATAAATTGCATTAGCAATAGAATTGAGTTTGTTTCTATACAGAAAAAGACGAAAAGTTCAGTGAAACCTAGGATTACTCCTTGGATAAATGGCAACCTGTATAAACTGATGTCATACAGAGACTCGCTTTTGGTAAGAAGAAGAAAGAACCCTAGTATTGCAGTGGAGAACATTTTAAAAGGTGTCAGTAAAGTTATAAAACTGGCGTGTAACAACTCAATGGATAACTTTTACCGCAACAAATTTAACACTATGAATCAGGATCCAAAAAAAGGTTGGTTGTTTTTAAATGAGGTGTTGGGCAGAAAATTGTGTGCAACAATAACTCTGAAAGATGACATAGGAGACATAGTTACTGATGATGCCTTTAAAGCTGAAATACTAAACACATATTTCCTACAATCAGTACAAGATCTTAGGCACCAGATTGAGCAAGTTCCAACAGATACATTTAATTCATTACGAACTTTAAAGCCAGTTAACTGTCGTTTCTTTCTTAAATTCACTACTCTTGAAGAAGTTCATGATATACTTTCTACTTTAGCAATAGACAAAAGTCATGGGCCCTAACTAAACGGAACCGAATTTTTGGTACCATGGATCTCGAATTCGAATGAGCGATATCCGAAAGTCGGACTCTAGTTTCGATTTTCGGAAAGGTTGAACCATGTATCTCGATTTTCGAACAGAAATGAACTCGAGTTTTGAGATTCTTATTCGGTTGCTCTTGAGATAGCGGAAAGAAATAAAATATTTGATTTTTATAAAAAATAGACAAATTTTATATTATTAATTAAGGAATTTTTATGCACAATAAGAAAAATTTATTTTTATGGCTAAATGTCTTTTAAAAAATTTGACTATTCAATGTTATATGGTATTTTTCAACTTATTGCCATGACCAAAGTATCGCTATACTTCGGAAAACAGCGACTCTAAGAAATTCGTGCACTAAATAAGACGAAAAAAAAATCTCCTATTACTAAACCATAGTATTAGTGTCTTTATTAAAGAAAAATATTTTTACTATGTACTTATTTTGACTTAAATTTGTACACTGAGTTTGGGCCACTGCCTCTTCCTTCGTTTATTAGAGCCTTCGTGTGATAGAGTGTTCATATACTTATAACGACAGTAATGCTTTTCACTCACTAAATGAATTTTGAATGTAGGGCGCAGTGGTTAAAACTAGTGAATAATAAGAAATTGTAATTTTTTTCCTTACCCTTCCAATGAAATAATAAACTTTATCTAGGTTTAAATAATTTACTTTATCTAGGATATTTCTAAAACTTATTTATGAACAATAACAAACCAAAAATAATTTTGACATGAAATGTTGCCAACCAAAAAACAAAACATTTTCCGAAATTATTGGTAACACTTTTTGTTCAATCCGAAAGTAGTACATGGTACCATTGCAAATACGGATCGGAAAGAACTTTCGAATAGTTTTAATTTTCGAATCGAATTACATAGTAGGGGCCCTTGGCATGATAATGTTACTCCAAAGGCGCTTTTAAATTGCATTAGTATTATCTCCCCCAAATTGGTAAATATTTTTAATGAAATGGTAAATACATCTTTATATCCCGCTATTCTGAAAGTACATAAAATAATTCCCATACCAAAGGAGAAAAATGCATTGACGGCTGATAAATTTCGCCCAATATCTGTTCTACCCGTAATTAACAACATTTTTGAAAAGTTTTTGCATAGCCAAATTTTATCATACTTTGAGGGAAATTCATTACTTAATCCGTTTCAGTATGGATTCAGAAAGGGTTGTGGAACAGAAGAGGCTGTACTAAATATGTTGAACTTTGTATGTAAAGGGTTAGATGATGTGCATAGTGGAGTTGCTGGAATATTTTATGATTTAAAAAAAGCATTCGATCTTATAGACAATATAATCTTGCTACGAAGACTAGAATGCTATGGTATTGTGCCTGATAAGTAGTCATTTGTCAAATAGAAAACAGTTTGTTCAAATTGGAAAGCAGAGAAGTACAGTTTATACTGTGAAATATGGAGTACCACAAGGCAGTGTATTAGGTCCGTTATTATCTTCTATGTATATTAACGACATTATAAACCTCAATTTGACTGGTCAACTTTTTGTATATTCTGATGTCATTTGTCTTATCTATCCATATAACCATGAGCGTGCAGTTAAGCTTTATATGGAACGTGACGCCGCCCTGATTTCAGCATATATGCGTATAAATAAACTTGTTTTAAATGCAGCAAAACAAAACTTATAGGGTTAGGCCATACTGTCTAAACAATGAAATTTTTAGTATATATGTTGATGGAACGACAATTGAGGAATCTACTATGGTAAAATATTTGGGTATACACATGGAGAACAATCTGTGTTGGGACTTACAAATAAGAAAACTAAAATAGCTCCAGATCTTGGAATTTTATACAAGTTTAATAAAAACTTAAGCCGTGATACGAAATTTCTCATATACCAAACTTTAATTCAAAGCCATCTTAATTATCTAGCTGCTATATATGGATACGGTCAAGGTACATTCCTTAAATCACTTCAGAGACTTCAAAATAAATCATTAATCTCTTAGTCTCCCGCTAAGATACTCCACGTTTTTCTTGTACTCTAACGAATTTCCTACAGTCCTTCCAATTCGTAGAATTTATAAGTACCAAATTCTTGTACATGTTTTTAAGTGTCGGAACAATATAGGTTACATTTTTTCCCGTAATCAGACTGCATTTAATACACGTAATAGCGAAAACCTGAGAATAGCCTGGTGTCGTCTAGAAAGAACTAAACAGCGGATTGAAAATTAACTGAATACTGAAATATTCCATGTTATATTACAATGATTTCAAAAATAAGCTAAAATGGCACAAAATTGCATATAAAGTTTTAAAGACTAATTTGATTAAGCATTTAAAGAAAGTTTTTGTCTCTCCTGTAAAAATTTAAATATTGGACTTGGCGCCTTTACACTCTTAGGTCGCGATATGTATGTTTAACCCTCCGATAAGTTATAACTATAACGTCGGTGGTGCAATGGTTAGTGTGCGCGTCTCTTGTACATGAGATCCTGGGTTCGAACCCTGCTCTGACCACCTTAAAAGGAAAAAATTCCAATCAGTGAGTGAAAACTGGAAAAGCCCACAGCTCAGTGATTGTGAGAAGTTCTCCCCTGTCCCTCCATGGGATGTAATTGGAAACCATTTTTTTTTTTTTTAAGTTATAACTTCGGTATCGATACCTGTGTGATAAGATCCCTAGGGACCTAGAACAAAAGTGTATGATATCGTCAAGAATTACACGGTCCGACAGTCCATATTACACTTGAACCGGATGATATACGTCTGAAACTATAGATAAAATGGAGTTAATTGGCGTTTTCAGTTTTTCATTTTCTCATCCTGTTGCCCGATAAAAGGACCTAACCACATACAAACGCACTAAATTTGTTCAAACATTGAAAAAATCCAAATTAAGCATTGTATTGCTTCAAAATTTACTTAAATCAATTTAGAATACCTCAATACAAGAATACATAAAGCATCGCGCTTGTAATAAGGATGATAACTAGTTCGTCCAGACAAGTGTCCACAATATTTTGCATATGTTTGTGAAGGCGTCAATGGTGCCGTCAGATTCAAGGATTGTGTTTAAAGGTCTCATTTCGCCTCAATTTATGATAATACTAGTAAAATTAAAAAATACATGCGATGCAGAAACTACCACTGTAAAATATTTATATGTGCAATGTATCATGTTGAGTTGGAGCTTTGAAAACTAAAATTTTTCCTTAAAATTATAAGAAAACATATTTTTTCATTTCTTTTTTAGAACAAAAAACGTGTGATATATTCCTCATAGAAAATATTGATATATGCAAAAATGAAACTTAAAGTTAATTCTTATTCTTATCCAATTAAAATATGTAATTAATAGGATATTGAGTTACCCTTGTGTATAAGAATTTGTGCTAGCCTGCGTGGCATAGAACTCACTAAGTTGTTTAAAGTGGACATGCCAATTTTGTCCCATTCCGCCAATATTGGTAGTTTTAGTTCTTTAAACGTCGTATACTGCTTCGACTTTGAAAACACCTTGGCGGAAAGTATCCATCAGAGGTCTTCAATTGGATTGAGGTTGGGACATATGGCTGTCCACTCCAGTAATGGAATATTTCGGGACTCCCTTGTGGGCCGAGCAATGTGGATGGGGGCGTTGTCTTGTTGAAAAGTCCAGTTTTCTCCATATAATTCGCCAGCAAAGTCAATTAACTTGCTGTCCAACAGATCATTCATTTTAGTTGGGGCAAAGCATATTTCTGACTTCCCTCGTGCTCCAAATTCAGCCCATATCATAAGAGATCCACCACCGTGGTTTCGCTTGTGGCACGTTTGCCGAGGATGTCGTAAATCTCTCCAATATTTATGGTGACCATCAGGTCCTTCCAAATTAAACTTTTTCTCATCACTAAATATAACGGTTTCAAATTTTTATGGCGCTGGGTTAAGCGTGGTTTGCTTTGGTACCGAAGACCTATATCGTCCTTTAGCAGTTGCTGGACACGCTGTCTCGTTACATTTAGACCCAATTCCACCTTTATTTCCTTAAAACTCATATTCTCATTAGCTGCTAAATGCCGAATGCGCCGCTTAGTCCTCTGGTCTACAGTTGGGATGCGTCCTCTGCGCTTAATACAACCATAGTTTTCGGGTTCTTTGAGGAAATTCGAAAGTGTATTGCGATGCCGATTTACCGCAGCTGCAATCTCGCCAATTTCTTTATCTGTAAGTCATATTCCAACAATTTTTCCGCGCTCCTCATCTGTAAGTTCACTTCCACGTGGCATGTTCAACTAGAAACAAAACTGTGAATAAAACGTCTCTTAGAATATATTTATAACGATCACTTTACACACGTACAGAAAGATATTTTATACTAAACACCCGAGAAAAATAGAGCTGTTCACTTTAAAGTGTCAGGAACGCGACTGCACACATACTTATTTTCTATTGAATTGCAAACTTACTGCGATAATCATAGATAACGGGTCTACAACCAAAGTCCAAAAGAGAAAAAAGTATATGATACAGAGAAAGGGATATTATCGAAAAAAATTAATATGGCCGACGTTAAATTACAGTTAGTTTTCAGAAGGAAAGAACAAAAGTTATTTTGCACATATAAATATTTGACAGAGGTAGTGTGGTGATATATATGTCAAATGGGCATAGTCGTCTAGGCGATAACAGTAAAATTGTACATGGACATTAATGACCTTCTTTTGATTTCGTATAGAAAATTATATGTCAGCCCTTGTTTTTGTCCAAAGCATATCAAATTCTGGGTCTATTCGGCTTGAAATGTGAATATGTGAATATTTATATACTTTATCGTTTTTTCACAAATTTATTTCACAATTTCTGTTTGAAATAATAGTTTTTCTGAAAAGTCCTCGTGCAACACTCAAACATAGTTTAGCTTTGACAGCAAAGTCCCTTATGAAATATCGAATACATAACTTTGTAACGAGTGTTTTTGTAACAGAAATTAAATTATGATTACAGTGACTAATATTTGAAAACGAATTCTAATAGTGTACTGTTCATGAGTTGTATCTTCCATTTCAGATGAATGAGGTTTTAGAAATACTCAGATTGGTTAATACAACTTAATAAATATAAGTAACATCGACAAATAATTGTGATCTATGATAATTTTGAATTCTAATCAAAATATAGACTTTAGTATGGAATTTCCAATGCCTGAATTGATTTCCAACTAATCTTTTACCTGTGTGTAGGAATCGATTTGAAGTTAGTAAGTATCATATAGGGGAATTTGTCACGTTTGGGGCTCTTTTGTTTGACATAACTCGAGAACGACTAGTCCGATTTTGGTTCAACTTGTCTCGTTTTTGTTCATAGGTTATGTGATTTACGTGACAGTAATAAGACTTGACACTTTTTGTTGTGGTTCACGAATCAAATGAAAAGTGAGTGGAATTTTCGGTTAACAATCTGTACGTTATTTTTCGTACACACATGTATGTAATTCCTACTGCAACGAATATATGGAAATGTGGAAATATTTTACAATTGTATTCGTTCTCATTCGATGAGTTATCTTAAACGAATGCTTTTGAACTCACTTACGCCAATTTGGAATACTCCACCCAGTTCTTAGTTAATATCTAGCTAACATACGTTTGATTTTTTCTTTTCAGATGCGATGTTTTTACGGAGACATGTGTTTCTCATCTCTCTCATACTCTATGAAATACCTGACTTTACCCACAGTCAAGAGTTTCTCATGGATCTCCAACCAAAGGATATCAAATTCGATATAAATCGTGAATTACCCCCTGTTGAGGTACCTACCCCCACAGGTTATCTTCGTTATCTCAGATCAGAACACTTTGATCAAGAGGATACCCTAGTACAATCAAAACCGCGACGAATGAAGTCCCAACGGTCCACCCTTATAGATATAGCATTGGAGGCGTCTGTCAGAGAAGGTCTTAATGCTATGCGACAAGTGTATGGTGTTATTGAACCGGATATGATTAGAAATGGTAGGTAAGCAAGACTAGAGAGTTATGCAGGTTTTTACAATAATTGTACACTATGATGGCAGGACATGTCCTAGACGATGATCATCCAGCTGCCTTGTTGTCCAAGTTCAGTGCACCCGTGGTAGAGAGCAGTCGCCGGGAAATGGCTGCCTTTGCCACTTTGACTGCGGCCAAAGCGTTTCGCAAATCGTAAGTCTATCTGTCTGTCGCTAATATTATTAACGAAGTTAAATCTCCATTAAGCGGTTGATTATACGAAAGTACACATTTTCAAGCGGAATTCAGACTTTACTTTTAGTCATTGCGGTTTGTTGTTGCAATAGTCATGACTTTTAGTCTTCAGACATGAGTCTTATTTGCAAACTATGATTATCGCGGTTATGTTGTGTTTTGACTTGGCAGAAGAGCAACAAATCACATAAAAACCAACTTTCACTTTGACATTGAAACTATTGCTGTCGGTTGGTGGTAATTTAAATTTGAATTTCAGTTTCAGTTTTGGATTTAGTTTCGGTTTTTCGCCAGCACCACTATTATTGTCTCAGTCGTCGTTTCTTCTTTGCCTCCTTCACCCCTTGACTTCTGCTGTTGGGAGCGGAGCTATCATCACACAGTGAAGAACGCCTGTTTGCATGCTCCAGCAATTAAGAGTTGAATGCACGTTTGGTGGCTATGGCACAAAAGCTATCATCATATTCAGGTTTCCTTCAGTTGAGTTCAAATGTTTATCTACCGAAAAAGGCAGTGGTATTGGGTTTACTTCTCAAAGGGGCATTAGTTTGAAATGCAAAAGTGATTAAAATTTAAGTTGAAATTAAATTCCACTAGTAGTTTTGATATTGGGATTTGAACTATGGCCATAAATGGGCATACAGATCCAGATTCAATTTATGACTGAAACAATTCTGATTTAAAAAGGGACAAAAAACTACATTCAATTATGGAAATCATCGTATTAATCGTTTATGTACATACATATTAGGATGACTTTGTGCTGAATTCAAAGAATAAGAATCCTGGTGGTCAGAAATACAGGCCGACCGACACATCAGTATTCTAACCATGGATGGAGCAGATGTAGAATGATGAAAATGTCTCAGGCCACCGTTTAGTTTTTTATTTAGATTTAAGTAATTGTAAGCAAGGTACAGTTTCGTTCGAATAATTCAAAAAATTTGTATTTAATATTTTTAAAACCTTAACGTAAAAAGTGAACTTTAGCATACAGTTGCGGTCGAAATAATAGCAGCGACCGACCGTTTTTTTTTAAATTTTAGTGTGTTATAGTGTTTATATTCCCGATACTTTATTAAAAGCTTTGTAATGTGAGTACTAGGGATGCTAAACGGGACTGATTTTAAAAAGTCCTGGGATTGTGAGAGGGTTATGGCGTTAACGTACCGTGTAATGCCATTGATATCAGTTTTTTGTATAAAACAATTCAAAACAAACTCATTAAATTATGTAGCACTTTTTGATAAGTCGCTTAGTTATCGAGTTATCGGATGTTGACATTTAGAAAAATTATCGATTTTGATATCACTTTTTTGTATAAAACAAGTCATAACTAACTCAAAAACTTATGTAGAATTTTTGTTTGAGAAACGTAAACATCCGATAACTCGATAACTAAGCGACTTATCGAAAAATGCTACATTATTTTTTGAGTTAATTATGACTTGTTTTATACAAAAAAAGTGATATCAATGGCTTTACACGGTACGTTAGTGGAAAAATTATACGAAATGTTGAGATCCATAACTCCGAAATTTGCCCCGATTTTGTTATTTTACTTTCTTTACTTAATGTTTTACCCAACGCAATAAATTTGTTATTAAACCATTTGTGGAGCCGCCATTGGTTGTTAAACCCTTTTTGCACAATTTGAATTTTGCTTGAGGTGCACCTTTCGACTCTTCCAAAAAATAACACCACACTGAACTTTTGTCATTGTTTTTAGTTTTATGTTTTTCAAAATTAATAATAATCCAGAAAAATCCTGGGATTTACTTATTAAAATCCCGGGATTCGGGATTCATCAATCCCGAAAAATCCCGGGATTCGGGATTTCCCGTTTGGCATCCCTAGTGAGTACAAACCAGAAATAAATGTTTATTTGGTGATGTTGTTGTAAAATGTAAAAATTTTCGGATTAATCGGCATTTTGGAGCGATTATAATAATAGCAGTTTGCATAAAAAAAAGTGCAGAAAAATGTTTTTATCTATAATTTCCGGCTTGAATTGAAGTTATGCGTAAGATATTATAAAATATACGCTGTGTTTTAAATAATTTTGTGTTATTTATTTTCTTAACAGTTTAATTTAAATATTATGAATTTAACCATTATAAACGATAAACTTTTTAAAGATTATAAAAAGGTTAATATCTGAGGGAAAATCATTAAGCGAAATTCAGAATATATTCCACTGTTCTTCGAAAATGATCAAAAATGTCGTATTGCATCCGAAATAAAATGAAACACGTGGCAGAAAGCCGTTGGTATCACCTGGAACAATACGCCGAATAAAATGGTTTGTAACCAACAACCCACTAACGCCAATCACCGAAATATAAGATAACGTTTGTCCATATCTAAGTCCTGAAACCAGTCGCAGCATATTACGTGAACATAATAGTAAGGTACAATTCCGAAAAAAGTCTCACTTAAAAAAATACATGTTGCCAAAAGATTGCAATATGCAAACACACGGCTGCAGTGATCAACTGAAAAGTGGAGAAATATGTTATGATCTTACGGACTTACATATCCGGTATCGAACAACCCCGGGGGGTCAGGGACCTTACAAAACGAAGGTAACATACATATTTCGCCAACCAGCAGATCGATTCTGTAATTCTCGTAGCTAAGTCTCTATCTCCATCCCTAAAATGCAAAAAAAAAATTAAGGCGAATTTCTTAGCGATGTCGCTAAATCCGTATTCTGGTACTGTAATCGCTTAGCTAAAAGTTACTATTTTCGCCGTAGCTAATTTTCTAAGAGTTGTCTAGACTTCTCCCTCTGCTTTAATAAAATGCTTTTAGAAAGAGACAAACATATTACGCACACATTTTACACTTTATATTAGTGTTGCCAAGCCTTATATATAGTTTGTTTTCCTCAAAACATTAAAAATAACTTTTGAAACGTGAACTTTTAAATATAACCAAAAAACCACCAATTATTGATATCGCTCTAAAAGATTGCAAAACATGGCAGCTCTATGAAGGCTTTGTTATTTTCGTCAAAAAAAGGTAATCAAACATATTGTTTATGAATTTTGTGAATATTGTGTTGTGACAAAGGTTTATATAAAATAAAAGATGTATGAGAGGCTTTAACCAATGACGTCTAATATCAAGATTAATTAGACTGAATATAAATCTAAAAGTATTTCTGTTTACTTACCTTTTAGCAGCTTCAATTGTTCGTTGCTAAAAATTTTAAATTTAAGAGACAATTGACAGCTGATTATTCGTCAGAGAATACAAAATAAGACAATTTTAGCGTTGAAAACAAACGCAAAAATTACTGCGAATTCAAGTTTTAAGAGACGGCTAAATTTAAATACCACGTTACAGAATTGCATTCGTAGCCAAAAATCGCTAAATTCATTTTAGATGCTTTTAGCGATGGAGATTAGCAAGTTTCAGAATGGACCTGCAGTTCAATCTTTTGCTTTATCTCTTCAGTTGGCAATACCAAGTGTACGGAGGTATTCGTCAACTTGATCCCTCCAGCGGAGTATTGGTCTTCCTATTTTTCGTCTTCCTTCGAGTTCGGTTTCGAAAACCCTTCGTGCTGGTTCGTCTTCATGCATTCTACTGAAATGGCATAGCCAGCGCAATCGCGTTATTTTGATCCGCTTAACTATGTCCATGTCGGGATATATGTAGCTGATACAGCTCATGGTTCATCAGTCGCCGATACTCACTCACCGTTGTGCACTATTGGGCCATAAATTTTTCTGAGTATTTTCGTCTCGAAGACTCCTAGAGATGTTACATGTGCTTGGATTCTACGCCATGATGCAAGACAGGTTGTATGAGAGTCTGGTATAGCTGGATTTTCGTTATTGGAGAGAGGGCTTTATCTCTAAAGTGTTTGCTTAGCCCAAAATAACATCTATTCGCAAGCACAATTCTCCGCTTGATCTCAAGGCTAACGTTGTTGTTTTTTTTACGGCAGATCCGAGGTACAATTTATAACTATAATTTCGAGGTAGTGGACGAACTTATATAAATATTTTATGATCAGATGAATCAATAATTGTTTGCAGGGTCTCGACAATTTGTAAGACGTCGAGTCGACCGAATACGAAATACTCCCCCCGCAATACTACCAAAACGGTCAAACATGGAGCATCAAATGTAAAGGTTTGGGCGTGTTTTTCATATTGTGGAGTTGGATCAAAACATTGGTTGAGAACTACCATGGACGCTGTCCAATATATATTTAGAAATACTATAAAATATTATGCTTCCATATGCAGAACATGAAGTACATCTCTCTCTCAGCAGGACAATGATCCAAATCACATACCCAACTTGCAAATAGGCGGATTGAACACAATAATACCGATGTTAATGTTGGACCCGCACAGTCACTGGATCACAATCCATTCGAAAATTTTTAGTGTGATGTCACAAGGAAGGTCGCACTAGCAAAACCGGAAAACAATAACGAGCTTGTGTGGGTAATTAAACAGGTATGGGAAAAAATACCTGAGTAAAAGTGCAAAACACTAGTTGACTCAATGAAATGCCGTTGTGATGCAGTAAACAGCAAGCAACAAAGGCAGTATAACTAAAGGTACGGTCAGATTGGGCAAATATTTGATCAAAATATGTTTCATCATATTTGCTCAAAATTTTGTCAAACCAATACAGGGTTGATTTTGTGTTCACACTATGTACATTTATTTGCCTCTTTTTGTCTGAGCAAACAGGTATCAAAAAGCATCAAATAAACAGTAGGGCAAATACATTTGCCCTGTGGTCACACTTGAACAAATATTTGCAACAAATAATTGTTTGATCAACCTGGCAGAAAATTCAAATTTGTTTTCTCAAAAATTTTAAGTAAGCTGTCAGAAAACACAATTTTGTTTTCTGAAAAGTTTTAAAGAAATTGGCAGTAAATACAATTTTGTTTTTTAAAAGTTTTAAACAAACTGCAATATGATGCAGGAGGATGAATGTTTTCTTGTTTTATGCTGTGGAGCAGCGACGGTGTCAATTTTTTTATGTAAAATTTTAAACAAATTAGCAGTAAATACGGCTTTGTTTTTTCAAGAGTTCTAAACAAACTGCAAAATATATTTTCAATAACTATGATGCAGGAGGATTAATGTTTTCTTGTTTTATGCTGTGGAGAAGCGACGGAGTTAGTTTCGGAAGAGGGGAAATCTTAAAAGCAAATTTGGGCAAGTTTAGCTCCCACTGGCATAGCCAAAAAAGCTCACTGGTTTGAGGTAAAACTCATTGTTTTAAGCAAAAAATTGTAAATACCAATTTTGGTAACGGCCTCTATATCCGGGTTTAGGGGCCTCCAAAGTGCGGATATACGGGAAGATATTATGCTGATTGAGCCACCTTAAGCGATTTATGTGGCCTTTAATATAATTTTGTTATAAACGAAGTTAAAATAAATAAAATTTTTTGGTAACTCGCTTAGTTATCGAGATATCCTATGTTGAAATTTTGAAATATTTTAGAATATTTTTTAAATTCTTTTTTGCGAGTTTGACAAGCTTGCTCTAAAATCACCTAGCATAATTGTAAGGTCTGACGGAGGAGATTAGAACACCATT
Source organism: Phaonia tiefii (assembly GCA_963931995.1). Classification (NCBI taxonomy): domain Eukaryota; kingdom Metazoa; phylum Arthropoda; class Insecta; order Diptera; family Muscidae; genus Phaonia; species Phaonia tiefii. Next base: position 283,223 of record OZ008367.1, on the reverse strand, counting down.
TCCAACATTTTCAGTAGCTTCAAAATTCTAAATATGGCCAAATTATCCTAATTAGTCGCAGCTTAGTCGGTTTAGATCCGATTTGAAAAGTTAGTACAGATTAACAAAGCTAAAAGTATTCCCTTTTAACTATGTACACAGTTTTATAGCCGTTGAACCAAATTACCAAAATATTTTTACAAATGTTTATAATATTTACCAATTCTCCTTTTTAGTTTAATGTTGGTGATTTTTTTTCATTTTATAATTTGAGTCGTAAAAGCTGACAACACTGCTTATACCACCTGTTATTTACCATTGTTTTTTGATCTTACAATTCTTTTGTAAGATCAAATAAATGTTTGCTCAAAAAAGAGAAAACTATTTGCTCTTTAGCGGTCACACTGTGGTCACATTGAGCAGATTTTTATTTGATGGCAAATAATTTTGTTTAACCAAAATCAGCTGTTTTGCTGTTAGCCATACAAAGATTACAAAAATATTTTGTGGTCAGACTGGGGCCACGAAATATTTGACGTTTTTCGTCAAATATTTCGCCCAATCTGATCGTACCTTAAGTATTTAATTCAAAGATACACTCCGGTTCACTTTTTTAAAGGCAATAAAAATTCGATATTCAGCAGTCTGTATCTTTTGCAATTTGTAACCGATTGCAGAATTTTAAAATGGAAATGGAAGCTAGGCATCTTGAGATTTAAAAAAATCATGACAATAGTGGTTTCTTAACTAAACAACATTTTTTGAGCAATTTATAAAAAAGTCAAAAATTGTGCTATTTTTTTTTTGGTTCACTTGAATAAAGGCACTTTAACTAATTTTAATTTATTTTACTGTATTTTATAACTATTGGTAATGGGTACAATCCCTTTGTTTTTAATAACTTCAAATATACTGGTTTTCATTGAGAGATAAAGAGAATTTATGTAATCCAACGAAATTTGATTCCAAGCATCCTTAATGGCCTGAATTAGTGACTGCTTGTCATCAAATTGTCTACCTCCTTCATAGACCTTACGAGATAACCAACCCCAGATATTTTCGATAATATTCAGATCTGGCAAATAGGGTGGTCAGTCAAGAATATTAACATTTTGGGTTGCAATGAACTCCTTTGCAATATCCAAGACATGAGACCAAGTAGTTTACTGAACTTCGGAAAAGCCGATTGCAATAACGTTTTATAGCTTGCACCAGTCATTTTTGCACTTTGAAATTCAAGATCGATGGTGCCATAGTACGTAATAGCACCCCATACCATAACGCCGTCCTCTCGGCTGTAATAGTTGTAGCCATCAGGCCCATCCAAATTAAATTTCTTCTCATTCGTAAATACAACGGTTCTCCAGTCATTTACATGACCTCTTGGCTGCACATCGCATACCATGTAGTCTCTTGCGAATTGAAGCCGCTTTTATTTACGAGGAGCATTAAGTGGCGGCTTTTTCTTGTAATTTCAGGTATTCAAGATACTCACAGCTCTTAATTACTCTGCGTACTGATGACTTGCTCGATTCCACTCCAGCTTGAGCTCTTATTTTTGACAAGGATAAGGCAGAATTAGAAGCAATTCTGATGACTTTTCTTTTCTCATACGTAGATAAAGACAATGAAACCCTTCCTTTAAATTTTGTTCCATACCCCTCGCGGTCCTTGATGTAATTGTCGACAACTGTTGGGCGCCGTCCAATTTTTTAGCTATTGCGCGGTTAGAATATCCTTCAGAACGGTAAACATCGATTTTGGGTTTTTCCGATAGATTTAAAATTGTTTGTTTTGCCATTTTGACTCGTAAAATGATTAAGATGTAATAGATTGTAATAAACAAACGCTCCCTATAAATAATCATCGCTTACTTTAAAAATAATAAAGTGCCTTTATTCAAGTGATCCAAAAAAAATAGCACATTTTTGGATTATTTTTTATAAATTGCTTAAAAACAGTTCTTTAGTTAAGAAACCACTATTGCCATGATTTTTTTTTTATATCTCAGGATGTCTGTCTTCCATTTCCATTTTAAAATTCTGCAATCGGTTACAAATTGCAAAAGATACAAGCTGCTGAATATGGAATTTGTAGTGCCTTTAAATAAATGAAGCGGAGTGTATAATGGAGTGTATACAAAAATTAAATTTTAAGTTTTTGTTAGCACTGCTATTATTTTGACTAACGTCATTTGTGAAAGAATTGGTCCTTAAGGCTTAATCTCAACGTTACAAACACTTTGGTATTTATTTGAAGTCAAATTAAGAATGGTACACTACCATCTTTAAATCAACGAAGAAACTTTGAGGGCCTTTTCAAGTGACCCCAGCTGTATATTTATTAATAATGTGGGTTAAAAAATCAAAACTATTAGTTATATTCCAAAATTATTCACAAAGTTATAAAACATCTCAATGTGTCAACTTTTTAAAAGAATGATCGCGACTCGTGATCCAATTCGTCGAAAGCTGATGATCTTATAAATGAAATTTGTGTTTCTCATACGATTTGTAGTTTACGAGTAAAAAGCCAATCGCGGTGGCCCCCGGGGACTATGGCGTTGCCTTTTTGGTGCTAAAATCACTGTTGTTGGCGCTTTTACCTATTCGTGATACCCGGTTTCTTATCCTGTACCCGAATTTTTTAATATAATGTTTTTTTTCTCAAAACTCAAAACCGGTTAAAATCGGAATGCGAATACTTATACTTTACCAACATTTTTAATTTCAAAATCGACGACTCAATACAGCGGTCATGTTTGTTACAAGACTCCAGTACCCATGTTCTTTAACTCTCACATCGAGAAAATTCTCGAGTTAGCACAAAACCCCGGTTCTCACATTGAACTGCGTCTGTAACTTTATTTTGTGAGAACTTTCTGACACCTTATTATTATTTAGACCTAAAAGCCATTTTTAGGAAAATGGAGTTAGGTATTCTGAGATATTCTGTATCGACATCTACAATTTTAACGTTTCATAACTCTGGTGCAAAGGCAGCTGTTTCAAAAATAGCGCCTTTTAAAAAAAGGTGCCTATGGGCCACGAAACCAGAAAATGATACTTCAGTAAAAGCTTAATAACTTTCGAGATATTGTATGTAATTGAAAGAGAATTTATATTTATATTTGTGTTCAGAACATATGCCCCAATAAGGATTAAGGATAAAATAAAATATTTCTCGACTAGAATTTGAGAAAAATTAGTACAAAACTTCCTTGCCGTTTTTCTCGAAACATACTTTTTGGTAAGTGCGCCAAAATAATTCTCAGCTGACGATCTGCCAATTTGTCTCGCCTCACTGGAAACATGCGAGAAAATCTGTATCCGTAAAGTACACGATCGAGAAACAAATATTTTCAACTGTTAAATTCACTCCCAAATCAAAACATTGTGAGAACGACAACTGTATTAAACCAAAATTGAAAAAAATTTTAAGCATCTTTCGATATTGTTTCTGTTCTCGCGTGCAAGTTACGGTTAATGTAATTATGTTTCCGTTGTGATCGATTGTGCCCCGCAAGAACATCGATTTTTTATTAAAACAATGAGGTCAGTCACAATGTGAAATAGCCAAAGAATATGGCGTGGACAAGAGCATTGTGTGACGATTATTAAAAAAAAATATAAAGTGACTGGATCACTTGATACTACCAAGAAAAGCAAGCAGGGATGTCAAACGGAACTGTGTTTTAAAAAGCCCGGGCTTCGGGATTTTGAAAAGCCTGGGATTTTTCGAGACGCTTGTGTTTCATGTTTGGTGAAAAAGTGGTGTTATAAAAAATAATCAAATAAGTATTGAAAAAAAAAAAAAAACATTAACAAAAAGTGGGTTTATTTATAATATACTACATAACGGGGTTTTCAGTAAGAGCGCTACAAAAGTTTTTTTAAATAAAACAAAACCGGTTTTAGATACCAATGAAATTCTTTATTCCTGTGAAAGTACGTTCGATGCCATTATGTATGGAACTCGATTTCTTTTGCATGGCCACCACGATCACGCTTGCAGACGTCCAGACGCTGAACCCAATTTTCAACGGTTTCCAAGCATAAATCGGCCGATGCTGCAGCAATTTCCCGTTCGATATTCGTACGAAGTTCATCAATCGTCGCTGGCTTGTTGGCATAGACCATAGACTTGACGTAGCCCCACAGGAAATAATCTAACGGTGTCAAATCGCACGACCGAGGCGGCCAACCGACTGGGCCATTTCGTGAGATAACACGTTCACCAAACTTGGTTTCCAATAAATTGATTGTGGCTATCGCTGTGTGGCTTGTGGCGCCGTCCTATTGGAACCACATGTCCTCCAAGTCTATATTATCCAATTGGGGCCATAAATATTCGGTTATCATTGAACGGTAGCGATTCGCATTCACAGTAATGTGCCGGTCTTGATCATCACGGAAGAAGTACGGCCCAATGACGCCGCCGGCCCATAAACCGCAACAAACCGTAATTTTTTCTGGATGCAATGATGACTCATGGATTACGTGTGGATTGCTGTCTGAGCAATAATGCATATTTTGCTTATTGACGAAGCCATTCAGCCAGAAATTAAATTAAAAATTCAGAAATTGGACGTAGCGCTCTTAAAGTTGAGGCCACTGACTCCAAACTTCGGTAGTAAATTTTAATAATTTCGACTCGTTGTTGGCTCGTATATCTTTCCATGATGAAATGGCAAACCTTACTGAAGAGAAATGTCAAAAGAGCGGGAAAAAACATGGCATCATTTGCTGTCCGTATCGATTTAATTTTGTAGCGTCTCTGTTGAAAAGCCCTTTATATACATATTGTCAGCTAAGTACTATAAAGCTCCCTACACCAATTTCACTTTTTTTAAGCTACGATTAGAAACAGAGGTTTGAAATGTGGCTCTTTCGAACGCTGTCTTCAGAATTTCGCTATCCAACTCCACTGCTAAGATACTCAGTGTCAATTATGATCTCTAATCCACTTTCACCTCTAAACTTAAATGGTTTTTTTTCGAAATTAAGTTGATGGCGTATGGATCTCTATAGTACTCAGCTGACGATATGTGTATATTAAATTTAAGGCTAAAGGAAGTATTTCGTCAGGAAAGCCCGCAACAGAATAAAACTGCTAACAGGCTATAAAAGCTGCTAACGATAAACAAATTTCAAATTGTAAATGTTAAATCATGCAAACTAGACTTAGATGTTTGGAATTTTAAAGAGTTGAGTAGATTGTTCTTCGTTCATTTATTCTTTCCCTCGTGTCATTACCTCCTCGTTTAAATTTCATTTAATGGCTAAAATCTCTTTCATGATGAATGCCAAAGCAAATCTTTCTAGAGGTTCATATCAGATTGGCATAATGCTTCGGCTGTTTCTTTTATTGGATTTATAACTTTAATTGTTTTATGCAACAAGCTAAATCCTTTATCAGATATTGTTTTAGATCTGGATTTTCAATCAAAAATTAACATTTGCTCTATTCCTTTGGACTTTTTGAAAAGGTTTACATATTTATCGGACCTTTTCCATAAGTGGTCTAATGTGGGATTTTTCTGTAATGCCATTTTTTATTCCTGCTAAACAAATGTCGAATGATTATAATTCTTCGTCATCTCCTAAAGAAGATAATTGCACAATGGCCCACGCTGAAAAAAGCGGCCCCAGCAACATATTGCAGGAACCAGACACATGTTTGCAAGCATTGTTTTCATGAATTGAAGATCTGCTGCTTTTTTGTTTCTTTGTTGTCTGTCACGTTTTTGGATTCAGTAGTTTTCAACCAACAAATGCATATGAGGGTCACAAAGCCATATATTATAACCTATTAATCACTGTGTCTCTAACATGTAATATTGTGTTTGGACACAAGTTATTATATTTGCGACAAGCGACACGTAATATTTTCATCCAAACAACAAAAAAGGACGGAACATCTAAGCGAACAGACAGTGAAATTAACAAGTTGATACGAGTAAAGCAAGACCATTTATATCCTTTATGGAGATGGTAAATACTTTGGAACTTAACATACACCACTGTACTGTTCGAAGAAGAGCCGCGGAAAATCATTTGAAAAGTTATGCATCATGAAAAAACACAAGGCTTAGAAAAAAAAACATTTGTAAGCATGGCGAAGGAAGTGTGATGGTCTGGACACGTTTCTCTGGTAACGGTGTTGTTCACACTTCGGAGTTGGTCACGGACTATTTAAAGATGAAAACGCTTTCATCATCGATCATCAGACTTGAATCCAATTGAAAATCTTTTTGGAATCCCCAAACGCAAAGTTGGCGGAAGGCATTTCAGCTATCGAGAAGATCTTTTAAACCCATAAAAGGCGAATGGTTTGCGATAGAAACAATAACCACCCCCATGAAATCCATGCCGAAACGTTGTCAGTAGACTTTAGACAGTAAAGGAAATAAAGGAATTTAATAAACCCAGCTAAAAATTGAGTATATCGAGGTCTTACATACAATAATGTTTATCTACAAAATACAGTTGTTTAGGAGAACGAAAAAACTGTTTTATTCGCAAATCTACAATATTAACAGAATACTTTTACCCAACGCCCTAACCAAAAAGTTTCTTGAAGTTCGTGTTATTTAAATAACATAAAATAATATGCAGATAGACACTTTTGCATTATTTTAAAATTGAGTTTGTTTTGCGGGTTTTGTTTGGGGACCCCCAATAAGGTGGGTGATAGGGGGTAGATATGTTCACAAGAAATATCTAATATTTGAACACTCCAGGGTTCCTCAGATACAGGGTAGATCTATTCGGAAGAATTTTTTAGGACAAAAATCTGTAGAATAAATGTAAAATAATTAACCCTTAGGTGCCACCCACCATACAGAAGATATTAAAAGCTCTTTAAGCGTTTTAAATCATTTTTAACCATTTTAAATTCAAAGACAATGTTGTTTTTAACCATTTTTAATATCATATGAAAGTTTAGTACAAAGAAGGAAGAGATAAGTAAATTAAATATAAAAAAAGCATTTTAGTATATTTTCAGAATCTTTACTGCGCTCGGCTGAGATTATCATAGAAATAGTGCTACTCCTCTGGAATTACCGCCTTTAGATCCTGTAAATGTTTCCATTTGTTTTGCAGGATTGTAGTCGACTGGTTTGCAATAGCTTTGGTTCTATGTGTCCTTCATATTGCTTGATTCTAATTGATCAAAATTCACTTTAATCTTAATGGTACCACTTGGCGAATATAAAAGAGATCTTAGTTGGGATACTGTCGGATCTTTTTTGCTCGATCAGGTCTAATGCTTGAAAATCGAATAAGTTTAGTATCCTTATAGGTTTTACACAATTCAATTCAAATATAATGCATAAAATGTCGCTCTAATAATTTTGTTGTTGATCTTGACTGTTTTACGGGCATCTTTGGTTACCCTGACATAGTCGTATGGCAAATATATGCTCTGGTTTTTCAACTTAGCCTCTATGTTTGCCTTAGCACTGTCACAGTTCATGTGTGTGTGTTCTTTCGCCAAGTACTTTTGTTCTATGATTTTCTTGTATTCTATTGAGAAATTCGCCAATGCATTCGAAGAAAGTGGTTACGGTTTTGGTATCCGCAACTATCGGAGTAAATTATTATTGGTAGAGTATCTGTTAGACAGTGTGTTAACATATGGTGTATTAAGCACGAAATAAGCGTCGAAGAGGAGAGTATCCTTTAATTTCGTTCCACCAGTAATTTGTACATTGATGGGTGACGAGATTCTACACCGTAAAGTTGGGTATTTGTAGCCGTTGTTTATTATAAATGGCTGAGACGTTAATATCGGGACAAAGCTTTACTGCTTGCGCATACATGGTGAACACGTGACATCGTCCTTCTTGAGCTGCAAGTTTGTGTTTTTGTTTTTCAAGTTGAGCCCTTTGTTTATACATAATATGTGCATAGTATTCTTCAATTAAACCCCACACAAGTATCGCACTGATATTGGCGGGGCTGAAAGAGCGTTCAATTTTGTTCGACAAAAACTGTAGAAAATGTAAAAATTGTTTTTCTTCAACGTAATCTTGGTTTTAAATGTGGTTGCAATGTATCTCTAGTGGTGTCCTTACGACAATAATGGTTTTCCATCTTATCTAAATTCAGCAGATATTTAGACAAGAAAATTTTACAACCACCTTTCTCAGAATTTGTTTTTGGTACAAGTGACGCCGAAAGTGGTTTATCGTTCGATTAAATCTATCCTTTAACCATGCCAATACGTAAAGATAACGTTGATAAGAACATGGGTCGACATATTTGTTTTTTACTGTGCTTCTTTTTTTGATAATCTTTGTTATACAAAGCTTTTGCAAAAACTCGCTTTGCGTCCTAAGTCTTGTTCCAAAATGTTTAAAAAATGTTTTTCTTGTTCCTCCATCAAGTTTTAGGGAGTCTCTTACCTTACATTTGGACTTGAGAAATTGAGACCATGTACATGGCTTGATTGTTTTCTATTTTCTTTGCTGCTTTTGGGGAGGTTTGTTTGAACACTCCATCACCGGTTGAAAATCCTATATATTGTTGTCCACGCATCCGCTTTCTACCACTACATTTCGCTTATTTGACGTAGAGGTATGGGCTCGTTTAGATCTACGGAGTATTTGGATAACGTTTTCGTTTTCGGAATCTGGTTAAAATGTTGTGTAATTTAATTTCACAGACTCTAATGATCTGCAGTTTGTTAATAATTTGTATAGATGCCTTACAATTTTCTTGGTAACAAATGTATCTCTGTATACAATCTTCTTCTTTATTTATATATTTAGATTTCACTTTATAAAGTTGTTTGTTGTTTGGAGTATACACGAATTCACAATTTCTACGAGCACCTCCAACAAATTTAAATTCAACATTGTCAACCATTCTTCTTACTGGTTCATAAACAACTGAATGAATGTTACAATTACATCTATCATCAAACAATTCTACTTTTCAGCCTTAAGAAACTTTTGTAGTTTATTTTCGCACAGTAACAACACTTTTTTCCAACAACATTCAAATTTGCTCATAATTGGAGAAAAAATATCAAAATAATATTTGGGTATTATGACCACACTAGGGGAGGTCATAACGCCCACAAATTTTGGGCTTTGTGTCCTTCCATCTGTTGGGCCTTATGACCTATCTTTGTAGATAGAAATATGATAAAATATTTAAGTAGGATATATAGCATAGATAAATAAAATAATAGATCAAGCGCGACCATTGTCCTGTACTACTGTCACTTTCACTGAAGTTTCCCATAATTTTCATTGACGTTTATTCCACGAGCGTTTTGTTGTAACATAATTTCGCCTACAACTCCCCTTTTCCCAACTTAATGCTATTTATGATTTGAAAAATATAAACTCAAAGCTTTGAACACAAAGATTAGGTGTATACTTACCATTACATACTCTTAAACAATTGTAAAGCACATATTTACTTACACATCGTTCGTGTCCAAAATGAATAATAAGTAGCTGATTGTGCCGATCAACAGGATGCACGTTTTGTATACGATTTGCAACTGGTAGCAAGAAAAAAGTGTGTACGCAAAATCTTTCTCTAAAACCGTCGTTTGATAAAATCGTTGGTATTATTCACTGTCGCACATGCCACATTCTTCCATAAACTCAACGTTTTTAAATGGATCAATGAAATCTTGAGGCGATTTTGGCACTGCTGCTGCCTTAATTCTACGTAAATTCCTCTGCATTTTTATATACGCAACTAGTTGGGTTGATTCCCTGTTTTTACGGCATTCGGAGTTAAAAACTGCCCGTACTTTATTAGCTTGAAGGGTTGGTTTGGATCGGGATACTGAAGATACAGGAACGGCTGTTTAATCAATCGAGATGCGCGAGTAGAACCTATGCAAAGAAGAATACACCAGACACAAAAACTATTTTGATGATGCTATCTTCCATTATTGTTTTGAATGATCCAAACAAGTTTGTGATTGATTCTATCACTCAATCTAGTATTGCAATTGGGTGTATTATACACGGAACATACAATATCATGTGGCTCATAAAAATATGAGATGCGTTTAAAATATTCTGCTTTCAGTGAAGATTGTGGAGTTCTTTCCGAATTCAAGTTCAGGTTGCAGGCCATCTGGGTGACATGACCATGGTTGACATGACAATTTGAAACCTGAGGCGGAGGAAAACAGCCCATGTACGTGGTTACCAGTAGTTGGCTTCTGGTCTTCAGGAAACCGATGAGCTGATGGCGGCTTTACATAGATGCGAATATCGTATCTATACAGACTAGGGCATCACAGAATAACTTCCAGAATAACTTCCACTAAGTATCCTCCAAGTACTTTTAGTGAAGTGTATTTTCTCATTTTATATGTGCGTAGGATCACAAAATGTTTACAAAAAATGGCTATAATAAAAAAATTCTTTAATGTAAAATAAACGACAACTTTTTGTGTGTTTATTACTTAATTGTTCTTTGTAAAAAGTTTGAGATTTGAGAGTCAATTCTTGTATCATAAATCACCTCTAAAACCTCATAACTTTTTATGAATAGGGCCGATAGTCCTTATCATAGATAAAGGAAATAAGTAGATATCGCACAGGCATTGTCAAGTACTGCCACTAGGTGCTGTGTTGTCGTTTTGTAACTTTCATTGACGTTTCTCATAACATTCACAGACGTTTATTCAACAGTGTGGGACATTTTTTCAATACAAAAATAGAATCATTTTCCAGGTTGTGCTATTCGAACAACTACAACAATGTCGTTGTGTTCCCCACTTTCTAATTCAAATGCATTTTGGTTGTGCTTTTTTGGTGTACTGTTATTGTTGGTATTCGTTTGCGTTGACTTGTACAGCATCGGCCCACTAAACAAAACAAAATGCCTGTTGATGTTGCCTACAACACCACTGCTATCACCTGTTCTAAATACATCTCGCAAGGTATGTTTTGTTTGGGATCAAACGTTATAATTATTGGTTTCAGCTCCATCTAGAAATATCCCATTGAACAAGAAATTTCCCAACGAGTGTTCGATATCTAGTTAATTCCTTTATCTATGGTCTTTATTCTTATTTTTGTCAACAACTGTTCAGCAATAATTATCAACATCCTCTGATGAAGGAAATAATGGAACACTTCCATTTTAATTCACGTGCCGCTGTATTCTTGTTTGGAACAAAGATATATTTTTGTTTCATTTGAATTTTTCTGTTGGTGTTTAATGAAAATTGTCAAGAAATTAATTACTAACATATTTTTTTTTTGAAGGAAAAAGAGTCCCATTTATAGCTTTTAACTACACCTAGAAAATTACCGATTACACTAAAAATGTCCCAACATCTGTGCTTCATCTATTATATTTCGTTATCTATGATACATAAGTGTTGGGAAAATGTTAGTGTAATGGGTAAAAGCAATAAACGACATTTCCCAAAATAAGTCAAAAACATTACATTAAAATGCCAAAATTTCTTATCAAAAGAAAAAATAATTTTCAACAAAAATATAATACAACACGTTACTTAATGTAAAATATCTGATGGCCATCGAATTGCAAAGCAATGTCACCACCGTCTATGTCCTAATAAATTGGTTCTTCCTCCCGTTCAGGTACCATTCCTTGTTGAGAGTCCTCAGACACTCTAACGGTTTTGGCATTTGCGACCACAGAAGTTGCTACAGTTTTTGGCCGGGGAAGTTTTTAGATTAAAACGGCGTTCCAGGATGATCATCTTTGGGCGGTCTTACGGGTTTTCTCCTATTGATATCCCAACACCGGCCTCATGGCTTTGAAATAGTTTTTTTTATATAAGAAACAAATTCTATTACGTAAAATCACATACATTTTGTCACATTTTCCATTGTTTAAATTATTTTCATAAAAATTTTCCACAATTTTGAATAAACGTCAATGAGAATTATGGGAAATTTCAGTGAAAGTGACAGTAGTACAGGACAGCAGCTAGTGAACAAAGTTTATTTTTTATTAAGTATTCTACCTAGTGAATGGTCGCGCTATATCTATTATTTCCTTTATCTATGATATAAACACCCAGCGAAATAAATATAAAGGCAACACCATTTTGTGTTTTTTCCAAATGTTGAGATGAATTTTCAAGTTGTTAATTTATATTGTATTAGGCCTTTCAAAATAAAATACTTTTCACAAAAAATACTTTGAGTATGACTTCTTCAAGGTGAATCAACAAAAATAAATTAATTACTAGTGCGAAATATTTATAAAGCCAAAAGGTTTATTTAAATATTTTAACAAGTTTCGTAAGACGTATGATCTCCATTAACACTGATAACTTATACTAAGCGTCTTGGCATTGGTTCGGTTGTCTCCCATTTTCTTGAATTGCTATTCTTCGATCTTTGACATACTTCAACTGGCGCCCGGAGTGGTAAACTTGGGTAGGTAAAATAGACCAAAGGTTCTCAATGGATAAAGATCAGAACTAAGTGCAAGCCTGTCAAGAGTTGGTATTATTTCTGGACGCCAGAAACTTTGGAGGTTTCTTAGACCGATGTACTGCTGCGTTGTCCTGCTGGATGATAAATTCTAGGACAAAAATTTCCTTTCCATAATTAACTAAGACGACATCCAATAGTTAAATATAATACACGGAGTCCATTTTTGTGACAATTAGACATATTGGAGTGGTTCCAGTATATTTCATACCTGCCCAAACCGTAAGGGACCCACCGCCAAAATTTCACCGCTGACGCATAATTTTGGAAAAATCTCTGGAACGCCAATATTTGTCCGATTCATCAGGTCCATCCAAATTTAATTTTTTCCATCGGTAAATAGTACTCCTTATCCAAAAATCTGTATATTTCAGCGAATTTAAATCTAACTAATTCGTATCTTAGTTTGAGACCAAGTTTTGCATACTTTTTCCCATATTACAGTTTCAAGTCGCTTTTCGTTATTTGTTGAACACGACCCAACCCTGCTCCCACGCTCAATTCAGCACTATTTTCCTTATCACCAACAGCAACCCTCTTGAACTCTCTTTTGGCGCTTTCACTGATCAGCGGTGTCCTTCCTGGTCGTTTTGTGTTTCCAGAAAGACCATCCTATTTTATAAAATTGTCAATGACACAGCTAGACCTTTTCAATCGCCTCAAAATTTCCTGATTGGAAAGCCCTTCATCATGATAATCTTAAAATTTTCCCCTTTCTTCTTTACTTAGCTACTCTGCACCAGTTATTCTATATAAATAAATAAAATAAATGGTTTCCCATTACATCCCATGAAGGGACAGGGGAGAACTTCTCACAATCACTGAGCTGTGCGCTTTCCAGTTTTCACTCACTGATTGGGACCTACAGTTTTACACCGATTCCGAACGGTATTTTGAGAAGTTTTTTCATGGCTATATACTCGCTAATGTCGCCGTCACTATGCGAGGTTACCGCCGCCGAAAGAAATTTCTAAGGTGGTCAGAGCAGGGTTCGAACCCAGGATCTCATGTACAAGAGGCGCGCACACTAACCATTGCACCACCGACGGCAACAGTTATTCTACATAAATATATTTTTTTTAATTTGACCTACGTCAATTTTAAAATAGTAAAATAACAACCAAAGAAAACTCACTTCTGTTTAAATTCTGTTCGAATACGGGTTCTTTTCCATGTTGCCTTTATATATATTTCGCACCAGAAACAGAAAAAACTACGTCATTTTTCATTTAACTTGTAAAAGAGATCGAATGGTTACATTCTATAACATAATATACCTAATGACTCATAAATGCATTAAAATTCTACACCAAAAACGCAGTGCATTGAGAGTACCGAGAAAAAATATATTGCCTTTATAATTATTTCGATGGGTGTAGTACTAAAAATTGGAAATTTTTACAGTAGATACAGATGGGGTCAGTGATGAGTTTGGCATAAAAAAAATTTCGTCAAAATGTAGGTAGATAGACATTAAGCCTGTTTTTTTATTCCCGGCTAAACTTATTTTTCGACGACATTGTATGGGGTGCCGCTTAAAATCGCTTAATATCGCTTAGTTGCCCATACAAAGTCGGCGAAATATTAGTTTAGCAGGGAATAAAAAACAGGCTTATTATTGAATTTAAGCCCTCGATATGTAAGTATATTGTTTTCGTCACATATTTTACAGTTATGATTTTCGATTTTTTATTTTTGCAAATGTTTATGTTGCCAATATTGAAATAAATGAAATACTGCCTCTTATTTGTTTAATTGATATCTCTTTGGAATATTTTGTATTTTAAGAAATTGCTACAAAACTTGCTTAGGTTTTGCACAATAAATAAATAAATAAATGGTTTCCCATTACATCCCATGAAGGGACCCGGGAGAACTTCTCACAACCACTGAGCTGTGCGCTTTCCAGTTTTCATTCACTGATTGGGACCTACAGTTTTACACCGATTCCGAACGGTATTTTGAGAAGCTTTTTCATGGCTAAATACTCGATAGTGTCGCCGTCACTAAGCGAGGTAACCGCCGCCGAAAGAAATTTGAAGGTGGTCAGAGCAGGGTTTGAACCCAGGATCTCATGTACAAGAGCCGCGCACACTAACCATTGCACCACCAACGGCCAGGTTTTGCACAATACTGTTCCTATTATACGGCCCCTCGCGGAGTTAAAAAATTGTTGGGGAATACCCTATTTTATGAGTCATGGCCAATATTATACATATTATACAAAAATGCTGCCGCACAAGTCCACTCATTTCACACTCTTCGTCGTAGGTTTGCGCAAAGGAGAGTTTTTCGACGAGTTTTTTCGAATTATTCGACGAGAATTGTCGTCGGTTTCTTGGTTTCTGGTGCGAAGAATGCTACATATGTTTATGGCGGTCCTATCTCCCAATATAGCCAACTAAATGATTCTCGAAAATAGACAACGGAAGTGCTACACATTTACAATAATACAAATTAAAATCAAACTTAATTTAAAAAATATTTCTTCCAGTAAAACAAACTAAATATTTGTGTGTTGTGCTGCCAACAATGGCATATTAAAGTATGTATGTGCAGTTCTAATAATTTCGCTGTTGCATTAGAAAATGGTTCTATTTAACAGTGGAGTCGGAGTGGAGACGTGTATTTTCAAAATGCTGGGGTCGTTGATTTTCAAATTGATGTAGTCGCAGTCGTTCAATTTTGGCCACACTCCAAATCCCTTTTGGTGAACTGGGTTACACATTGGGGATCACCCTTCACAGTTGTACAATTGTTTTATTGTGTCATGTGGTTAATAGTTAACCACATTGAGAGTTTCGTGCACATCGGAGCAAATGGGGTGTTTGTGTTTTATTTTGTTGAAAGTATTTCTTTACAAGCGGGATGTTGACTTAAGAATGACCTTTGCAATAGTAAATTTTTACTAAAAATCAAATAATAAATATTTCGAAATTCAAAACTGGCAGCTAAATTAGTGGTTGAAAATATATTTTTTATAATTGATTTTAATCCTCGTAATACTATTGTCACACGTATCTCACGTTAAATTAATAAATATCTGCTTTTCTGTTTGACTTTTGTCAGTTTTGGCCACATTTAGTGCAATTTTTCCCTCTTTTAGCAAATTTTTACCCGGTTTTACTCACTTTAATGAAGCTGTTGGTGCTTTTTATCGTACAAGAGTATGCAGCACTGGCAATGTACGCCGCCCACTGATTTGTGTCCACCCTTCAAAATGTGACTTGATTTATTTTCTGATGCTTCAGTTTGGCCACAACTGGTCCGCCATTCAGCTACCGTTTGGTATCCACTGAAAGCGAACAACTTTTGTAATGAA
The DNA here is from genome assembly GCA_963931995.1 of Phaonia tiefii. Lineage (NCBI taxonomy): Eukaryota > Metazoa > Arthropoda > Insecta > Diptera > Muscidae > Phaonia > Phaonia tiefii. The sequence goes on along the minus strand of OZ008367.1, from coordinate 267,465 downwards.
TTGCGGAAAAAGTGAATTTCAAACGTTAATAAGGTGTTAGTTACCTGATTCCAAGACTTATGGTTGCATTTCCGGATGTAATCCTTTCACAGACATTTTATAACAATGGCGACGGGTGGATGCATCGAAGAGGCAGGCAACACCCAGCAAAAAATTTAAGTTTTTGGAAGCAGGCGCAACTTTTTCTTCAAAGTTCTTACATGTATAACATAGAAGAAGGAACAAAGTAAGACACAACAATTTATTTGGTGTTAGGCGAAATTAAAGCAACGTTTATTACTATCTAGCTTCCTATTAGGCGAAATCGTAAGGCAATGCTTATACTTTTGCGTCCTTGGCTTACTAAGATGCAGTAATAAAGTAATAAATAAAGCAATTGGAGAATACATCCCGGGAATTCCCGCCCCGATTTTCAATGGATATTCAGTGGAATATTTTAACAAAAAAGTTTAATCTAGCAAGTTCTTCTTACACTATGATATTCTATATACTTACCTTTAAGGCTATAAGAGATCATGTTTTCTCCGGTTAGAGAAAAAAATATAAATGCCGCGGGTGGGATTCGAACTCACATTCGCTGGACGATCGTTTCGATGTTTGTGAAGCATCATCTTCAGCAGCGTCTAGCCCGTTAAGCCACTGCGGTGTGTATTTACACAAGTCACTAACCGAAGACATTTATTGATTGTGCAGAGTGATTGTTTGTCGCTACTTACACATTGCTTTCCTACTTCCTTTTTCACTAACCGAAGAAAACCTGATCTCTTATAGCCTTTAAACATAACGAGGATCTAAGACAACTAAATTCTATATATTTACGTTTTTGTATTTTTGAACAATATTAGCATCAGTTCGCTGAAATAAAAACGACTATTCGTAGCAACTAAAATTTTGTTGCTTCAACGAATACATCAATTGTGCACTTTGGAGAACATTCCATTTTTTAATAATGTTATTCTTAAGTTGTTTAGGTTGAAACTTTTGTTATTTGGGCATCTTATGCTTTTTTCAATATTTTCTTAGTTATTACTGTATTTAGTCAAACATTTAAAGTTATCGAAACGAGTGTGTTACAGCAACGGAGCAATCATTAAAGCTACGAAACTGATTTGTGTCAAATAAGGACAACTCTGTTTTACTCCAATTTTTACTACCTTTTTATCATCAATGCATAAACACATAAACGTCAAATTTTCAGAAACTATATTTCGCGTCATTCATCAAATTCAACCTAAACGCACGATGTTATGTTTTATTATGCTAGAAGGATGTATGACAATTATGTGTGAAATAAAATGTCGGTCAAATGCTCGCCACGGCTTCGGTGGCATAACTCTATCCGATGGTTCATATTTTCAATGACTCTGAGACATAATTGAGGTTCAATGTCGTTAATGTGCCGAATTATCTCATCCTTTAGCTCTTGAATTGTTCTTGGCTTATTGACGTACACTTTTTCTTTTAAATAACCCCAAAGAAAGAAGTCCAACGGTGTCAAATCACATGATCGTGGCGGCCAATTAACATCGCCACGATAACACGTTGGTTATGTGGCAAGTGGCACCATCCTGTTGAATCCAAGTCCATATCCTCAATTTCTGACCACAAGAATTCCGTTATTATGCTGACCAAAAAAATCAACAATCTTAACGCGCTGCGCTGTTGAATTGTATACCTCTCCATGGTTGAATTTGTCAAATACTGAAACAAAGAAATGCCAAATTAAGTTGGGCCAAAAACTTGACGTTAAGGTGTGACTCACAATTACCATCGTGCATTATGGTTCGACCACCCTTTATTATAAAATAGGCAAAAGAAGGGTGGTTCATGTTATTATTAACTTCATGTTAATGATGTGATAATGTACTTTATAAACCAGTACATAAGTTTCAGTCGGGTGAACCAACTTAATCACACCCTCACCCTAAGTCATCCATTGCGTGGGAGTTCTGTTAGATAAAAAAAGTCCATACTCAAAAGTGACCATATTCAATAGCAGACTGACATTGCGCTAAATATTATTGAATACCCAAATTAGCCTCGTATATAATATTTATATGCGAGGTACAAAAATGTGCATGGCAAGTTGTTACCAAAATTTTGATGATGAGTATTTTATTAAGATCGGTTATGATTTACTGTAGATATCGAGTCGGCAAACCGCAAATACGCCCAACTTTTGTATGGGAGGTACGAAACTGGGCGTACCACAATTATCAGTTATTACTTAGACAGTATCTTTTAACAAAATATTGCCTAGTACCGAATTTTATTAAGATCGATTGTAGTTTACGAGAGTTATCGTGTCGATCAACCGGTCATCCGCCAAACTTTTATATGGGAGGTACCAGAATGGGCGTGGCAAAACAACTCATTTTCTATAGGAGAGTTTTATTTTGATTAGTACAAACTTTAATAAAGATTGGTTCGGGTTTGCGGGACTTCTTGTGCCCAACACCCAGACGGACAAACAACTTTTGTATGGGAGGTACTACAATGGGCGCGGCAAAATCGACCTTGTTGTAATCGGTGATTGGCGTTTGATAATGTGAGGCCTTATACCTAATTTCATTAAGGTGGGAAGTGTTTCACACTATTTATCGGATTGACAACCCGGACGAACACCCTGTTTTGTATGGGAGGTACCAGAATGGGCCTGACAATCTCGCTCATTTCCTCCAGTTAAGTAGGCAGTTTACAGATTATTAACCGGTGTGTGAGATGAAGCTAATCACATCTACCCGAAGAAAAGTTTGAAAGAAATATGATTTTGTGATAAATGTGTCGATTTGTGTGGGTGGTACCAGAAGGGCCGTGGCCAAAACGCCCATTTTCATTCCCAAACTCAGTATTGACAAATAATAGTCACTGACAAAATTTCAGGGTGATCGATAAAGATTTAAGGCAGTTATCGTGTTGACCACCCAGCCAGACAGACAGACAGACGGACATGGCTCAAACATCTTAGAAAGTCCAAAAATGAATTTCGTCCAAAAATACTAAGGGTCTAACATGGCTCCTTCTATGTGTTACATTTTGTTTACGTATTAAATGATATATACCCCCATCCCTATGGGTGAGGGTATAAAAATGCGCTAGATTTATCCATAAGACTTATAGATTTAGAGATGGTTGGTGTAAAAGTTAAGTAAGTTTCACAGATATTAGGGTGCCAAATTTAAAATAGAAGTACATCCTCGTTAGATACATTAACACATAACTACGTTTTTCCTCTTTTGTGATACAAAAGTGAACTATAAATATCGCTTTCCCGGGAAATGAAAACTTCCGGAAATTTGCATTCCTTAGTGGAAATGGATATGATGTCGCGATCTCGTATGAATATCTACCGGTCTCCCACGACAGATTCTATGATGCAGTTTAGTTGATATTTGGATTCCAGTAAAGACGTTTCAAAAGCACTGTTGCTGTACTCGTTTATATAAAACTAGCAAACCCGGCAGACTTCGTCCTGCCAAAAAAGAGACTTAATTAAAAGACGTATTTAAAAAAGCAAGCAAATTAAATAAAATTTCACCACCAATGTAAATTCACCAGTTCAAATGATGCCACTACCGCCGGTAGATGGAGGGATTAAGGATTAATTAAATCCGGTTTAAATCACTGTTGGAATTAACTTTTGCTAAATTTTAATGCTTAGTGCACCCCTTCAGACCACTACCTTTTCCAACGGTGTATCGCACTTGACTGTGCGACCTTTAGTTTAATACCTTAGCGTAATATATACATATATAGATATAGAGAAATACTTATGAAATTAAAAAAAATTATCAATTACATAAATTAAGTGATTCTTTCTTAAAATTGGAATATAATATGCTATATTTCCCATATGAAGAGTTGCCATAACTTATGATTTTACAGTTTCGCCAATGCACAGAAAGAAGGGCGTTTAGTTGTCCGTAAATTGGCATGATTTCACAACATCCATGCTGCTAGTGCTGCCAAGTGGGACATTTCCTACAAAAATCATTCCTTATTTCAGCGGGTCGGCAAGCTATTGTCAGCTCAACTCCCTCTCACAAAACTGCTTTTGAGTAAGCAGTATTGTTGCTGGGCAAGGTCATGACCACAGCGTTCAAAGTTGAGAAATTGGCTTAAAAAGATCCTTATAGTAGGTCTCATAACGAAATATCTAACTGCAAAATTGTTTAAAATTAAACACAAACAACTCTCAGCTGATTGGAATGTTTCGTTTTCATTACAACTTTCCCAAACTCTTTTTGCAAATATCGTCTAAGTGTTGAACATTTCGCAAAGCAATCACTTTGGTCGACTGACTACAAGACAGACCTACTATCTGGCCGGCAGAACTTTCTCTTAGCCGCAGCACCGATCGTAGCTGGGGCAAATTTGGATGGCGGGCGGTTGGGTTAGTGACTTCAGCTGCACACTCGCACGATCATATCACCAATGAGTGTGTACGAACAAAAACTCGCTCCGGTATGACTGAACGCTTTGAAAAGTTCAATGAATTTTGTTGGTTGTTAAACTTGTTTTTCTGTCACTTTGTTGTTGTGTTGTTTATTTATTGTATTTTTATATTTTATTTCCATTTGTTTTAAACAAAATTTTGTGGGAAAAACATTGCAGGCATTTGTTGTAATTTTCTTTGAAACAGATAGACAATATTTTGCATAAACTCCAAGCGATGGTCGGTTGCCATGCCAATCAAAGTTTTCCTTGGTGGTTAGATCGGTGGCGGCAACGGCAAGAAGTGAACAGGTGGTGGTCAGACGCTGGTCTTGGGGATTAATGTACCTTTTTAAAATTAACGTGTTTGAAAGATTGTAGTGCTGGTTTCATCAAGCCTTCGAACAACAAATATGACATATTGAATATGGCATTCATAATACATGTATAATAAGTACATTAATGCGGTCCTTAGTTGTATGAAGATTTTTTAGTGATGCAAATGTTTTGCATCATGCTCCAAAGTTTTGTTCATGCTCCAAAAATTGGTGTGTGCAAAATTTTCGCCCGATCGGATAACTCTAAGGCGTGCCGCAAAAGCCCTAAAAATTTGGCAAGCATCACTCTTAGGCCCAATTTTTCAATCAAACATAACTTCAACTATAAATTCATTTTTTAGGTTTATAGTTGATTGCTGTTTAAACAGCCAAAGTTGGGCATTTAAACTGTGATCAAGTAACCGTATGATTTTGACAGAATACAACAAGAAGAACAAACACAAAGCTTCTTTAATTGTTGATGTGAACAATTATAATCACCATCCTAGTTGAATTAAAAATAAAAACGTAGCATTTAACTCGTAGTGCAGTTAGAACTTTATTTCTGTTCAAATATTATCCAATTGTGTTTTATCACTTTACTTTTCTTTTGCAAATGGCGTCAGTTAGATGCATTTTAACGATTACCTGATAAATGTATGAATACCGGTTATTTTTCGTAGTATTTGCCACTGTTCTCACATGGTAGTAAGATTATTTGACCAAGCACTGAAAAACTCTTTTCGTATTTAAAATCAGGTGAAACATAAGTCAAAATCAACTGATTGCCAATTTAAATAACCAGTCAAAAATTGGGCCTTAGACATTTTCTTAAATAAGGAAATACAATTATTTGTAGTTAAGTACAGAGAGATGATGTGATTAAAATTTAACAAATAACAACAATTTTTAAGGAAATGCACATAAAGTGTGTAAAAACTATTTTCTTTAAATTTGTAGTTTCTTCGACTAACGCGAGGAATTGTGGCGTGTTGAATTTGACAGGTGCGGTGATCGGAAACGTTGAGCTGCGTTCTATAAATTACCCATTAAATAACGTAACTCAACGCAGGTACTCACGGAGCAGCTGCATCGTTTTATAAACTACCAAAACGTCATAAGTATCGCTAAGTGACTGATTCACGACTTATAGAATAACACCCAAAGTTGAACTTAGTTGATATTTAGATTTCGATGAAGGTGGAAGTGCCGAATATTTGTCCAGAAAAAGCGTTTCAAAGGCGTTATGAAATTCAAATTAATACTAAAATACATAAATTGAATTTATTCTTTATTAGAATTCGAACACTACCATAAGTTAGGATTTTACGGTGTGGAGAATTATCGCAACGCGCATTATTGCCACCAGCTAGGATGCATTATTGCCACTGTGTTAATTTAAAATTTTCAAAATTGAGAAATATTACCACTAAAAGTCCATTACTGCCACCAAAATGCGTGGCAGTAATTCTCACGACATTATGTACTACCGCCAAGCGAATTATTGTGATGGTGATAACACAGTGCAACACACTTTTTCGGGCATAAGATTTGTGAATGACTGCTGAAAGTACATCACGAAACTTGATTTTTGGTATAATACGTTTCGCCAATATGGCTCAAGTTTTAGAGTTATCGCATCGTACAGTTATTGATTCAAAATGCATTTTTAACACTTTTTTAGTGTCTTAAGCAAAGTTGTAGCTATTGAATGGAAGAAAAAAACGCAAAAAAAACTTGCCACGAAAAAATGCATCTACTGCCTCAAAATAATAAACATTCCAATTTTTACTTGGCTAACCATGCGCAAGTATGTTGTTTTTTATTTTTAACGTTATTTCTAACCAAACAAATGTTTTTCGATCTGAAAACGTTGTCGCTGAAATTACTTCGGATCTAAAGGGAATGACACAAGTATGGAAAGACTTTAAATAAAACGTTCAGAGGCAGCAAGATCACAACAAACCCATTAGCAGTAACAAAGAAGAAATGAGCCAGACTTAGAATGTGGGTACTTAAAAAGGGTTTCCTTGGAAACAAAAACAGTTCGAGATTAAAATCAATAGTTTTAGTTAATATTGAAAATGGACTTTCTCAAACAGAAATTTCTATAAAATATGGAATTCATAAATCAGGTTTTGTCGCATAGTTAAGAATGGAAACATCCAAACAGTTCATAAAGTGTAACAACTGCACGAGAATATCGAAAAATCAAGACTTTTTTTTACGAAATTTTCTCAGAGAAGCTAAACCAGAAATTCACATGTATATGCTGGCCTTTCCGCTATAGAGATTACGGTCTCAGAAGATACTAAAAACCCGTATATGCCAGAAAAAATTGTGAACTCGCTTCAACTTTGCTCAAACCCATTGATTAGAAAAGCACGGATAGGGTTGTTAAAGCCTGGTTGGACGAAAACCAAATCAATGTTATGTCGTGATCATCTCAATCTCCCGATCTCAACGCGATTGAAAACATTTGAATGATTGCAAAACGTAATATCGGAAATGCAGTATTCCGTCGAATTTGAAAAGCAGTGGAATGCAATTTCAAGCGATTACATTAAAAAGCTTATTTCCTCAATACCTAAAAGATGTGACTTAATTTCTGGTCAAATAATTTAAAATGTCATTAAATATTTTGTATTTTATCACTTTACTTCTGGAGTGGAAATAGCGATTTGCTGATAAATGTATGAATAACGGTTAATTTTCTTGGCATTTGCCTCTGTTGCAATAGGTAGTAAAATTATTTGACAAAGCACTGAAAAACTCTTATTGTATTTAAAGTCAGATCCATAGAAGTTTTTATTCGCTCAATAAATTAAACGTCATAGGTACGATGGAAAGTAAACATTGGATGGTGGAAAATATGGGTTCAATAATACCAGATACTGGCAATAGTATACAGCGATCAACAAAGCAACAACAACAGAATTTCGTGTTTTTGTGGCAAACTAGTTGTGTTAAATAAAGGGTTTTTCAACAGAGACGCTACAAAAGTAAATCGATAGGGACAGCAAACGACGCCATATTTTTTCCCGCTCTTTTGACATTTCTCTTCAGTAAGGTTTGCCATTTCATCATGGAAAGATATACGAGCAACAACGAGTCGAAATTATTAAAATTTACTACCTAAAGAGCGCTACGTTCAATTTCTGAATTCTGAATTTAATTTCTGGCTGAATGGCTTCGTCAATAAGCAAAATATGCGTTATTGGTCAGACAGCAATCCACACGCATTCCATGAGTCATCATTGCATCCCGAAAAAATTACGGTTTGTTGCGGTTTATGGGCCGGCGGCGTCATTGGGCCGTACTTCTTCCGTGATGACCAAGACCGGCACATTACTGTGAATGCGAATCGCTACCGTTCAATGATAACCGAATATTTATGGCCCCAATTGGATAATATGGACTTGGAGGACATGTGGTTCCAACAGGACGGCGCCACAAGCCACACAGCGAATGTCACAATCAATTTATTGGAAACCAAGTTTGGTGAACGTGTTATCTCACGAAATGGCCCAGTCGATTGGCCGCCTCGGTCGTGCGATTTGACGCCGTTAGATTATTTCCTGTGGGGCTACGTCAAGTCTATGATCTATGCCAACAAGCCAGCGACGATTGATGAACTTCGTACGAATATCGAACGTGAGATTGCAGCAGTATCGGCCGATTTATGCTTGAAAACCGTTGAAAATTGGGTTCAGCGTCTGGACTTCTGCAAGCGTGATCGTGGTGGCCATGCAAAAGAAATCGAGTTCCATACATAATGGCATCGAACGTACTTTCACAGGAATAAAGAATTTCATTGGTATCGAAAACCGGTTTTGTTTTATTTAAAAAAACTTTTGTAGCGCTCTTATTGAAAACCCGTTACAATACAAATCTATACCAACGATAAAAGTCAACAAAAAAATGCAAAATATATTTAAATTTTTCAGTTCTACACCAAAACGACGCCAAAAAGTTAAGTGAACATATTTTGTAACTCCACCTGGTGTAAGGTAATTTTAAATTTAATTGCTCTCATTTCCACAAACCTACGATGAAGACTGTGAAATGAAACGTCAGATGAGAGAATAAGTTTATCTACGTATGTATTATTCTATGGTCAGATCATACATAAGTCAAAATCAACGGATTACCAATTTAAATAACCACTCAAATATTGGGCCTAGAGAATATAAACAAACTTAACCCTGGTTACACAAGTAGAGTATCCTAAATCGAAACCGAAAACTCGTTTTTCCTGCTCTTAACCGTGTGCCGGTTTTTTAAAAAAAGTAATTTTCGAACAAACCAGAAATTATATGAATTATATGATTTTCGAATTTTAATAAAATTTTGGAATTAAGAAACATGATTTCTATTCTCAAATATGATTTTATGTTCCAAAAGTTCTTATTGACATTGCCAAACAATTTTTCAAATGTTTCAAATTTAAATCAGTATAATGTAAATTTGTACAAAACTTTTAAATTTTATATTAAACACGCATTCCAAATTGGAATATGACAGAATTGTTTTATTTAAAATTAAAACTAAATTGTCGTATTTAAATAGAGTTGTGAAATTTTGAGGTTTAAACATGTATTGAAAGTGCTACATGTGTAATTTAAGTTAAAGCAAAAAACGGGTTCTACCGGTGTTTGCCAAAACTAAAAACCGAAAACAGGTTTCTTGAAAACTTGATTTTTCGAACAAACCGAAACCCGGTTTCTTGAATACTTAAATTTTCGAACAAACCGAAAACCGGTTTCCAAAAAAATACGGTTTTTGGACACTCTACAGACGACGTAAATAAGTACTTGCAGTACAATTTTCACAAAGATACAACTGAATACCAACAATAAATATTTTAACAAAAACCTGAATACGTCCTGAATATGAAAGTGACTTTCATGATCAGGCTCCTCATTTTTACTTTTACCTGATTTTATGGAAAGTCAAGGCGTATTGACGAGGTACTGTTACTATGACAACAAACACATCAAGGCGACAAAAGTAGGCATTTTGCTTTGTCTGGTATTTTTCCACAATCAAATTTAGCACAAGTGTATTCCAGTAATATAAGTAAACAAAAAAGTATAAAGATATGTGTTTCAGAAACAATAAATACCTAAAAAATGCGATAAATAAATAAGTCGGGTATTCTAGTGGTGCGCCACGTCGATGCGCCTTGATTTTAATGGTTGTAAATAAACGTACTATTAGTTCGTAGTGTGAGATAAAACAGCGTTCAAGAATTTTTTCCTGATTACTAGACAAATAAGAAAAAATACCGGATTTGTCGTCTGTCGAAACGTATGGGAAATCAAGTAAATTTTCTTGATTTCAGCTTGAAATCAACAATTGCATTTCTTGCGGGCATACTTTTCAGTTCTCTTTTAAAGTTGCTAAGTAACTAATCGAGCTATTAAACCTTGAAATTTTCAAATTTCGAATTATTAAATTATCACAAAAGTAATAACCATAGAATAATACATACGTAGATAAACTTATTCTCTCATCTGACGTTTCATTTCACACTCTTCATCGTAGGTTTGTGGAAATGAGAGCAATTAAATTTAAAATTACCTTACACCAGGTGGAGTTACAAAATGTGTTCACTTAACTTTTTCATGTCGTTTTGGTGTAGAACTGAAAACTTTAAATTTATTTTGCACGTTTTTGTTGACTTTTCTCGTTGGTATACATTTGTATTGTATTTAACACAACTAGTTTGCCACAAAAACACGAAATTCGGTTGTTGTTCCTTTGTTGATCGCTGTATACTATTGCCACCATCTGGTATTATTGAACCCATATTTTCCACCATCCAATGTTTACTTTCCATCGTACCTATGACATTTAATTTATTGACCGAATAAAAGCTTTTTATGGTATGTATTATTCTATGGTAATAACTAAGAAATGTTACAATCAAGACAAAAACGGAAACTACACAAAGAGAAATTGAAAAAAATCCCCCGAAACATAATGCCAGGGCATTTCATGACATTTTTCCTCCTATGTTACTTCTCTACACCTCTTGTCTTACGAACGTAAAATTCACGAATTTTCTTGCAGGGATAAATTCATCGTGTAATAGTGGTCTTAACTGAAAAAAATAAACAATATTTTTCACTAAGTGGCTTAGCTGCCATGAAGTCTAAAGTATCCAGTTGGAAATTTTGTCTTGAATACATTTTCAGTAATATTTCCTTGGGACAATGTCAGTAGGTAACGACAATTTATTCAAGACGTCTTCATGACATGTCACTAGTTTTGACTTAGGTGGCTTAAATTGTTAAGGGACTGAAAATGTAAGTAACATCGTGCTACTGATTTGTCAGCATTATTTTATGGCTGACTGCTACTAAAGCCAATGCTCTGAGTGTCTCTAGAGGAAGTCTATCATTTGTCAATTGCAAGTCATTTGAAACTGAAAAATTAATATTTGTAACGGGTGTTTATTTTTAGCTGTATGCGAACTATCGACAACTATGGTTTCATAGCTGAGAATGTCAAACATGACATTTATGTTCAGTAAGGTTTGGCAAGTCATCATGAATCGTTTAACCCTGCAACGATGCCTCCAAATTGTGAAAATTTACTTTGACAAAAATAAATCTGTTCGCGAAGTTCATAGAGCACTTCGGCCATTTTATAGTCACAGAATTGTGTTTAGTGATTGAGCTCATGTCTGGTTAAGTGGCTACGTCAATAAACAAAATTGCAGTATTTAGAGCGAAGACAATCCTCAAGCCGTTAACGAATCACCATTACATCCATTAAAATTGACTGTTTGGTGCGGTTTACACGCTGGCGGCATTATCGGTCCCAATTTCTTTCGAAATGCCATTACGGTGAATGGCGGACGCTATCGACTCATGCTGATTAAATTTTTGTTTCCATAAATCAAACAGCTAAACATCAACGAGATCTGGTTCCAAAGTGACGGCACAACTTGCCATACAGCGCGCTTAACAATCGACTTATTGCAAAATCAATTTGGTGATAACTTTATTTCCAGAAGTGGTCCTGTTCACTGGCCCCCTCGTTCGTGCGATTTAACACCTCTGGATTACTTTTTATGGGGCTATGTTAAGGCATTGGTTTATACCGACAAACCAGCAACTCTTGAAGCATTGGAAGCCAATAGTCAATCCACCATTGACGCCATACAACCAGAATTATTGGAAAAAGTTGTCCAAAATTGGACTGATGGAATAGACCATGTATCTCGTAGCCGCGGCAGACATATGCCGGAAATCATAAATTAGGTACCAGATTATAGTAAGCAAAATGCATTTCAACAATATTTCCGACTTGCTTTATCATTTTAAGTTCTCATGCAGCTAAAAAAAAACCCCGATAGTTGTAAATTGTTAGAATTTATTTCAAAAACATCTGAAAATGAGGAAGAGAAAAATGTAGCAAGAGATTTCAGGGACTCGTTTCTTCCAGATTTTATTTAATTATCGTTAAGCTATCCCAATACATATACAAAGATTACAATAATGTAAGTATTTAGAAGATTACACATGACCACAAAATCTAGTGACGAATTGACAAACTGACCCACTGATGAATAGTGACTTAAGGACGTCTAGTGTACATGTCATATATTGATCATAACTATTGACAAACTGCGGACGATTCCTGCTGACTTTTTGCCAAATGTATGAAAATGTCACGGAATGTATGAAATTTTTTGTGTGGGAGTGGAGCGGTAGGCCAGCAGGGGCTCTGACATATCACCCCTCAGTCACTGATAATGTCGCTGGGAAATTTTCAACTGGGATGGAACTATATGCGATTTTTTTTCAGTAAAAGAGTTGTCGGCATTTCAAACAGGTTTGCTCTTCATTTAAATTCAAATTAGCAAATAAGTTAATGACATCTGTTTGTAAACAAAATATAGTATGTAGTTATGTGCAAACACATCAGCTGTTTTCGAGTGATATCCAAAACCCAAAATCACACCGAAAACCTTCAAATTGGTTGATCTGCAGAACGCGTATAAATCACGTGAGTGATTTCAAAACAGCGAGTGATTTTTAAACAGTGTGAGTTCAGAACACTGCGAATCTTTTAAATAAGGTATTATATATTTACAATTTTGAACGAAAATATCATTTAAACTATATATAGGAGAATTACGAAATTCATAAAGTCTATTATCGTACCATTTATGTAGCATAGGGTTGACATTTCCATTTTGAGAAAAAGTCGACGTCAACCTCAAAAAAGCAGGAAATTTGCTCCCAAAAGGAGGAAAATTTTTTTCAAATAAATTAATTTTATTTGTTTCATCTTCTCACAAATTGCAGCAAATCGTGAGCATGACCTCGAAGTATCCAAATAACCTACAAATCATCAACGCCGTAAATTATTCAAATAACATTTAGTTAAACATAAGTTTAGTACATAAGTAAACAAAAACATACATAACAATTAACAAATTCATTACACACATTTTCGGGAATGTACATTTCTATAAACTGTTGATACGAATTGTCAAGAGTATTGTGAATATTTTCCAGCACTTCAAATTTGAATCAATATATTATTGTCGCATTTCTTCAAATATTCATAAAACTCCTGACAATTTCCATCTAAATTATATTTGATTCTAATAATATCGGAAATAATTTATGGGTTTTCGATAATTTATTCGTTTATTCGCGCCTTGAGTAAAGAAAATATACGTTCTACGTTGGCATTATATCTGCCAGTAAGAACAAATAAAATTCAATCAGTTTTTTTCATTTCATAAAAACTTAATTTTTAATAATAAAAAAATACCACCAAAATTTGTTATCGGTCGGGTTAATTGAATTTAAGTTTTTTACATAATTTTTCAGGACAAGAAATTCATTAAATAAATGTTCATCATTAAAAGCAACGTTACATTTTTTTATAAATTCAACAGCCTTTCCAATTAAGTAGCAGCCTTTCCAATTAAGTAGCAGCAATTAACAGTAGCAGCATTTGCAAAACAACCAGTCAAATACTTAAATAAAGTACTTTAGTTTCTGCCAGTAGAATAAATTGTTTTGGTTGATCAGTCACATTTTTAATAATTTCTTTAACTTATATTCGAATACATTTATTTTCTATTCTTTCCTTTAAATTCTCTGATATTTCCTTTAAAATTGTCTTTCCTACAAGGAAGAAAACATCAGATCTTTGGATTGTTTTAATAATTGTTTGAATTATATTCAGCGAAGAGTGTTTTGTAAACAAACATGCCTCGCTAATATCACTTTCAAAAAAATCCAGTGAGTCTCCGAACTCACGGGCTGTTCGATTTCTGTGAACACATTAGTAAATGTTACGTTGGAAAATAAAAAACAGCGTTCAATCATATGATGACGTTACATTTAAATAATATTAATACTTACAATTATTTAAAGACCAGTGCAAGCACATGTGTCATTATTTTCTTGTTCAATACTTATTGTTTTATTCTCACAAAAAATAAAAGAATGCAAAGCAACAGTCACTTGTATATACATACATTCATTGTTATATTCGTACATACGCTACACAAGTTCACAAAATTTTCGTTGCTCTCTGGCTATCTCATTTTTATATACACGTATAATACGTCATTATTCTCTTTGCTCTGAAAGTGTTCCGCACCCACATTTTATTTAACTTACCTTTCACAATAATAAAAAACCAACCCGTAAAACATAGTTGTTGACTCTAAATTCTTTATATATGACCACGCTCCTTTGTCCACTCCCTCCCATATTTGCAGCAGATCTTAGAATATGTACACCTAACCAACATAAAAATTTTGTTCAAATATAGTTAACAGGAGCAGAAATAATGGATTTTTAATTTGTGATTTGTATGGGAGGTACCACGCCCCTTTGTCAATCCTGCCCATATTTTGATAGTTTATTTTTGTCGTCGCCATTAGTTTGCCTGCGAAGTTTCAGCTCGATTGGATCACGGGAAAAGGGTTAAAAATCAATCCAACATTTTTTCGGCATACATACATACATGCACACAGCCAGGTGAAGTTAATATAAAAAATAAATGGTTTCCCATTACATCCCATGAAGGGACCGGGGAGAACTTCTCACTATCACTGAGATGTGCGCTTCCCAGTTTTCACTCACTGATTGGGACCTACAGTTTTACACCGATTCCGAACGGTATTTTGAGAAGCTTTATCATGGCTATATACTCGATAGTGTCGCCGTCACTATGCGAGGTGACCGCCGCCGAAAGAAATTTTTTTTGAAGGTGGTCAGAGCAGGTTTCGAACCCAGGATCTTATGTACAAGAGCCGCGCACACTAACCATTGCACCACCGCGCACACTAACCAGGCGTTCTATCATATGATGGCGTATCATTTAAATAATATTAATACTTAATAACACTTAAAAATATTTAAAGACAAAAAACATGTACATACATACATTGTTATGTTCGTACATACGCTACACAAGTTCACAATTCCCAATAGAACTTTTCCCGAATACTTCGGAAAGTATACAGAGGTTGTGTATAAGACAAAAAAGACAACTCCACACATCTTCGTATACTTTGTATATAGACACAAGGTTGTGTTCGTCTCTAATTCAACTTCATACATCTTCACATACTTTGTTTACAGAAAAGTGTACATTGACGAAGCTTAACATTTTTGATTCGATTTCATTAGAATTTTGATTGGATATTATATTTGTTAGCATACGTTGTTTTTGAAAACGTGAACAGTCATAACGTGTTTATTCTTAATAAACCGATAGTAGTGTTTGTTACGTGTAAGCGTGTGCACGTGGTTTATAAAAATATGTAAATAAAATATAAATTTTAATGTACATAAATATTACAAATTATTAATAAGGATTATGTTGAGTGGTTCTATACGCGCCGGAATACATGGTATATACAGTGGTATTGGGGTTGTACACAATTCTGTATATTTTCTCTGTCGCATTAAGGACTACGCTCAGTGTTGCCACTTCATGTGAAATTACACACATCGTGTGTAATTTTTCGTTGCATGTGTGGCCCATGTGTAATTAGTGCGTGTGTTATTAATGTGTAATTTATTGTTTCACGTTTTATAACACTTTTTTGTTTGTAAATATATACATCGGGCATTTTCTAACCCAAAAGATTAATTTGCAGCAACTCGACAATGAGTGGCGACAACATGCACTTTTAGAGTACAAGTTTGAACTTTATGAAAATTTGGAACCAGTAGTTTACTGACAAAAAGTTTTTAGCTTAAAAAATCCTTAGGAAAATAATTATTTCCAACATTACAAAAAGTTATAAAATTTCTCTTTATCTTACTCTTCTCAAATTCTTCTCTAGAAAAAATATTTAGCAGTTTAAATAATTGTAAAACAGATTTAAGAAACAAAATGTCTTCAGAAACAGTTGCTGCGATTTTATTTACGCATACGTAGGAATGGAGGCCTAAACTTTGAACCCACACAAGAAATGTACAATGACAATTGGAAGTATTAATCGTAAATTTCTTACAAAATAACGTGTATTTAATTATATTATACTTTTTTTGGATATAAATTACTATAGAAAGTTAGTATGAAATGTATTTTAGTGTGTTTTTTGTGTTATATAGTAATTTTTATTAAATAATAAAAAATTTTGATACATGTGTAATTTTTCCCCAAATGTGTAATATTTGTATCCTCCGTGTGTAATATGTAGTTTCCTTGGTGGCAACACTGACTACGCTACAAACTTTTCTATATACAATTCAATTCGACTCTAGGTACTGATTGTATAACATTACGCCATTCATTTTCATCAGAATGGTTTTGGAATTGTAAACGTTACTATAAGCAATGTAGGTAAAGGTAGTATATCAGATACGAAGACAAAGCACGAAGATTATTTGTAAACATTTCCATATATGTACTTTGTATGCTATATTATATGTACCCACACAATCGGCCATTCCTTAACAAACGTATATTAGAGAGGTATAGTGAAGGTCACAGTACCCCTGCCTAGTTTGTATACTATACGAATGCCATCACGTATAGTATACTAGTCCTACTGGGTTGTCGTTGCTCTCTTTCTGTCTCATTTTTATATACGTATAACACGTCATTATTCTCTTTGCTCTGAGAGTGCTTTTTATAACTTTAGGTGTGCTTTCCAAGTCCAGAAAATAGGACTTCAAAGGTTCAAATAATTTATGTATACGAAGCAGGGATTTGTTGATGACAGCTTATGAGCTTCACATTTTGGCAATCAATGTGAGTGATGCCAACTTACAAGTAGACGAAAAAATGTACTTGAGTGGAATGCTAATATAGAAAAGAAGTGACACGTCAGATTTCTCTGATCTATGGCGCCGTTCAAGTATTACGTAAGCACTATAGGGGGGCGGGGGATCTTTGCTGTGCTTATTTTTTAAGACATGGGTGGTCGGGGGTCAAGATGGTGATTACGTCAGCATGATGGAAGCGCAGTAGCTGTTTTACTGTTGTAGGGCAAGAACAACATGCATTTTGTTTTTGTTAAAGTTAACTTATATTGTCAAATCAATTATGTGCTACTGTGGAAAAACACATACAAACAAACAAATATGTATACGTGAACAACATTTGACAATTTAAATTAACCAGAAATATATAAACCAAAGAAAATCAGCTGTGCAATGCGTCCACCTTACTAATTCCATCAAGAGTAATTATTTACTTTTTTCCACATATGGCAACACATATGTTTGTTTAAATGAATATTATTATTAGTCATCTTTCCTAAGCCTATTTTCTTATTTCTAGAATTATAACTGCTGCTCATGAATCAATAAAATAAAAATAAGAATACATTGAAAGTAAAATGCAAATACCAATGATTTCGTATTTGAGCTTGGGGGGGGGGGTTGGGGGTTTAAGAGCTTACCTTACTTTGTTGACAAGGGGGAGGGGGGTAATAATTGTAATAAATCTGCTTACGTAATACTTGAACGGCCCCTATCCTGCTGTCGTCATTGAATATTGATTGCATCACATAATCAGTTTTTTGTTAATGTTATTGCATATAACAATAGAAATCCAAACCGTGTTTATGTAAAACTACAGATGCTATGTAAATCGTATGAAATAATCAAGTTATGATCTGTGAGAAAAATGCGTTGATTGAAGCATATCAGCTGTTTTGTCCTCTTTTACTAGGGTTGCCAAATTTCACACTAATATTTGTCGTCTCCGAATCCGTTTTCCCATTACATCCCATGAAAGGATTGGGGAGAGCTTCTCACAATATTACACTCACTGATTGGGACCTACAGTTTTACACCGGTTCCGAACGGTATTTTGAGAAGCTTTTTCATGGATAAATACTCGATAGTGTCGCCATCAATAAGCGAGGTGGCCGTCGTCGAAGGAAATGGAAGGTGGTCAGAGCAGGGATCAAACTCACGTTCTCATGCACAACAGCCTCACACACTAGCCATTGCTATTGTTTTGTATTTTCATAAAATTGTTTATTTTATTTGCATGTAATAAATTAATGGGTATTGAATGCATCACTTGAATAAGGAATTATGTTATACCAATCAAGTAGGCCATGATTCGTAATTGTAATGTATGAAAATCATCAAAACAATAGAAAATTAACACTTTTGTTTTAAACTAAGAAAGAACAACCTGTTGTATACAACTATTTTAATATCATCGAGAAATATGGAAAAACATGAAACGGCGCACTAAAACTACAACAACAATTCGAAAGGCAAACATTTGCAGAATTGCCTCCAATTCTTCCATGTCGGCCGCAAAATTTCACAACGAAAGTGGAGTTAACTCGAGTGTTAGTACAGTATGCAGTATTTTAAAGTCATATCCATTCATTTCTCATCGGAAATTGCAAAAAATTTTGCTTCCAATTAGCTAAGGATTCAATGACATGGTCAGGCAAGTGGTCGAAAGTGGTGATTTCCGACGAGAAAAAAATTAATATCAATGGACCAGATGGATACAGCTACTATTTCCACGATTTAAGAAAAAAACAAAAAATTTTGCAACGAAGACACAGCAGAGAAGGATGAGTTATGGTTTGGAAGGAAAAGTTATACTAGTTATTTGGTTTTTGAATTTAAAAAAAATTACTGGAGCATCGTACAAGAGGATCTTAGAAGCCGTTTTTCCTTAATCCCATAGCATGGATTTACCAATAAGATAAAGCTCCAATACATACTGCCAGAGCTGTAAAACATTGGATTCGTGAATATAATGTGGAACTTGTGCATTGTCCACCAATGGAAAATGTCTGGAGGTGGCTTGTACTTACATTCTCCTTTCCTGTGTTCTTAGCTCTTCACCATTTAAATCCAACGATCAATTTGCCTTTCGTGGTCCTTAAATTGCAGCAGCCACCTTGCCATGATCAGTTATTATCTGAGTAAGCTGGCCGTATAGATACTTGTTGTAGTGTTTGACACAATCTATGACCGCCAGTAGCTCTCGTCTCGTAACCAAAGAGAAATTCATATGTATCTAAGAGCAAGCAACAGCTGTTTTACTTGTACCACAAATAATAATTGGAAACGAGAAAGTGAATGGGAGAAATCTCTTATTTTAAAAATTTGCATTCTATTGGAATCTTCACCAATAATTTTACTCTAACATTTCAGTACATTTTGATTTTTTTCAGTGGATATCCCTTTTTCATCGATTTAATTGGCAAAATTTTCAATGCCAGTACTCAGTTGATGTATTTTGTACTTTTGGTTTGATACGAGACTCTAACTGTTCTTTGAAAGCATATTTCCTATATGTTTTCCAACTATTTAGTTGATCAGCTGTGGCATCGGCGCCCTTGCTCGTATTACTCTATAACTATAACTTTTGCCTGGCCATTCATTACCTGCTAGAGCTCACTACCTATTCCGTAACCCCTTTCAACAGAATTGCTTTCCTTCGCTTCTTTCAGATGGCTTTAGTTCTCGCACTCCCTCGCTAAGATGCGACTCCAGTAGCCTTCGGCCTCGGCCGAAGTACATTCTGCAAATTCTGCGCGGTCGCCGGCCACCTGCTCATTGTTGGACAGGTTTGGATCTGTCAAAAGCAAGTATCCTTCGTTTTTAGTTTTTACTAGAGCTTTGGAAGTGATGATGTTATTGATTTATATACTTGCCGATCCCTCCTTGCGGGCCAATACTTTGTTACTCGTTGTTCTTATAATTAGAAGTAGTTGATCTTGTACAAATTTGTGATATGCTAGCAGGTGGAGTCAGTCTGTGATTAAACTTTACAGGTACAGTTCGTCGGCTTTACAGATACAGTTCGTCGGATAACAAGTAAAGACTTACTGTAAAGCGTTAAGTAAAATAGGGAAAACTGTTGTAATTCTCGAAATTTTAAAAGAACCTTAACTGGAAATAAAACTGCACAAGAAAGGACAATTAGAAGAAGTTCGTAATATTTTTAAAACATCTGTCAATGTCTCGCCTAAAAACAGATTTTTCCCAAAAAAATCTGATTCAAAATCAAATTTTCAAATCAAAAAAAAATCAGCATTTGAAGTTCAAATTCCTTTGTTTCCAAATTTGCGATTCGAATCCTGAGCTTTTAGTTCACTATTGCTAACTTAGAAGACATTTTATGAACCACGACTTCAATAATACTTGTATGGCCCACAATTTGACGCAATTCCCGAGTTTTAATATTTAATAAAATTGATTCAGGCTTAAGTCTGATAGCTTCAGCTCTAATGGCGCACAAGTTTAGAAGTAAATGTGGCTACATTGCCAAGAATTCTATATTGACGTTAGTTACCAGAAATCCAAACAAATGTATAGACGAATTGCTTGAAATTAATTGCAAAACCTACATTACTGCATTGGAAAGGGAGATGTGCGGATAATACAGGGTGACGCACGTATCGTGATACAAATACAAAACGTATCGCGGCTGTAGCATAATCAATTCAGGCAAATCCACGCGTTTCCATTCGAAACTTATCGGCGCAAATTGGAGTTAGCAGACGGTCATTACAACGGATAATGTACGGTGAGTTAAACTTGTTTCCGTACAATGTCCAAACTACAAGGAAGTTAACCCGTCTGAATTTGCTTATTCCACTGGAATTTTGCCAAGAAATTATTGAAATGACCGAAGAAGACAACTTGATAATTTGCTTGTTTATATCTGATTAGGCCCATTTTGAGCTAAACGGCAATGTAAACAAGCAAAATTGTCGTAAATGGAGTGAATCTAATCCAGAAATATCCCATGAGACGGAAATGCACCCGGAACGAGTCACAGTGTGGTGCGCAGTTTCATCCAGGTGCATTGAGGGGACATACTTCTTTGAAGAAAGCGACTTAACAGTAACTGTCAATGGGGAACGTTATTTAAAGATGTTGAAGGAATTTAAAAAAAGTTATTGAAATTTTTTATTGTAGCACAATTGGTGCGCCACTTGTTTTTTTTGCTGGGCTAGTGCTAGCTAATTTTGTATTTAATCCAAGTTAAATTGCTTCGCTTTCCTATCAAATAAGCGGAAATTTATTTTTTTTTTGTAGAAATGATATACATTAATGTTTGCGAGGAACTCAAGGCGTCTGTTCGGAAGCTGGCCATTATCATTTAAAGCAAAAAAATTTTGTAAATAATTTTAAGCTAACAGATTAGTTTTCGGTTAGTGAAGAAGTTTAATCAGTCACAGGTAGCATTCGAATTCACATTCACTGGACATCGTTTCAATGTGTCTGAGGCATCTTCTTCAGCTTTGTCCTACCCGTCAGGCCAACGGACTGCCTGTTGTTGATAAATATTTTCGATATATTCAATTTAACACTCCCTCTTTGTGCATGTAATTGAAATAAACGATCAAACATTAAACTGTCTGGAAAAGTGTTTTTCAAGGACGAAATGTGATAAGCTGTTTAGCACCTCAAAAAACTGTGCAAAACAGATAAATATGTCTATATGGTAACACTGATGAAGAACCTCAAAAAGATGTGATAATATTCTAGAAACGCCGTCACAGCTCAGAAGTGGGCGCGAACGCAAACCCACCATCAAGTTCATCATTCTTGAAGTTCTATTCGGTTACTTTGAATATTTCTAACCCAATAATTCCATCGTATACTCATACAAGTAGATAACTTATCTCTTAAATCCTCTGAGATTAAGAACAGATTTCGGAATTTTATTATTTCTGCATGATATTGTGTGTGTTGATTGTCCGGAACTGTTATCTGTTGTTTTATGGGGAATAGAACAAAATTTGCTCGGTCGTTTCGCTTTTGTTACTGCCCGTGCGTGGACGTGTTTCTGCATTCAATTAAAAAATTTAATATACATATTTCGGTAATTTGGGTGTAGTTATTTACATTACGCCTACATTACACAGTAAGCGAACAAAGAAGTAATGCTTACGTTTTCAGGTATCGAGAAGGCGAAAATGGATGCTTTTGGAAAGCATAATTTACAAATTCTTCAAAAAGAAACCACATTCGGAATGCACGTTCTCAATATTGGACTGCATTACCTTCACTTTATTTTAAGAAACAGACAAAAACATACTTCCAGATCATTTATGCTTAATCTTCCAAAATAACGCTTACGACAAGCGGCCATTGTTTTCAGAAAGTAAGAAAGTAATTTAATTATCGACATTTAAAATTTGAAAATTAACCCTTCCTTTTTGTTTGTTTTTCAATACAAGTTACAAAATAGTCGGAAAACACTAAATTGCATTTTTCGAAAACTCACCCAATTTCCGAGATATCGAAAGTTGAAATTTATAAAACTTTAATCAACTTGAAAGTTACATAAAATTTAAAAGGTGGGAATGTTTTTACTTTTTTGTAGAATCCGATTTAGCATATTCCATAGTTGTAAGCGAGACCGACCATAATCCGGTGTTAGGAATTTTCTCCTCCGCGGAGGGTCCGACACCGGATTCGCTGCTTCGGAAAGGGATTTTTCTGTAATACAGCTTCCTCTTTGGCCCTTTTAAGGGATTTTCTCCTCTGGGAAGGAAGACAACAACATGTACAACGTTCAGTTTGGCACACATAAACAACAGTTGCTCGTTTTATTTTTAAACGATTTATTGAATAACACCGTGTTACACACATTCTGTCCTATGAACCAAATTTACTTTTTCGGAAAAGGGATAAAAAATAAAAATACACTTGTATCGGCGATTTTCATGTACACGTCAGAATTTTTTTTTTTTTTGAAGTTTGAAGTATAAAGCTCGTAGTGGCCTGTGTGAAAGCTTTTGGACCGATTTTTAACCCTTTTTCAGTGATCCAATCGAGCTGATTTTTTGCAGGCAGACTCGTGGAAATGTCTGTATCACGTCAAATTTTTTAAAAAATTGATTTTTATCAATTCTCAGATTTTCCTAAATTTTTTTTTTTTTTAATGGTTATCGTTTTTTTTACATTAAAAATTTTAATGTTTTTAAAGAAATTTAGGCCTTTTATTTTTGCGGTTGTAAGCATTTGCTTCAGTATCGCGACAAATAGACCAACAATATTCGCCAAGCATATGCGTAATGTCTTTTCCTTTAAAGCGCTTTTCAATAGCCGCAATGTCCTGATGGAACCTTTCGCCATGCTCATCGCTACAAGCTCCTAAATCATCAGGGAAAAAATCTAAATGATTGTGAAGAAAATGGATCTTTAGCGACATTAATATGCCCATTTCACCATTTGCCGAAACCATTTCTGCTACAATATTTCTATAATTGGCAGCTCGTTTGTTGCCAAGAAACTGCTCAATAACGGCAACTGTACCTTTCCATGCACGTTGTTCGACAGCATTTAATTTTGATGAAAATTCAGAACTTATTATTTTTTTATTATTATTATTTTTTTATCTGCGGACCATTGAAAACACCTTAAATCAAAAAAATCATTAAAAAACATAAAGTTACTGAATGACTTCTTTAAAAAAATGCCTGCATGAATCTTTGCGCAGCTCAATTTCGGAAAAATTTTGCTCAAAGTTGCAATGGCCTCGCCATAACGATCCAGTTTTTTAACAAAATTTGATACGAGACCGAGCTTAATGTGTAGTGGAGACAAAATGATTTGAGACGGCTGCACCAATGGTAGATTCTCTATACTTTCTACGCCTACTTTGTAGCATGTTCGCGGCTTCCACTTAAATTCAGTGTAATGCTCATCTCTTTTTCGACCTTCCCATGTACACAAAAAGCACTGGTGGGTTAGAAATCCACGCTTAACACCCATGAGTAAACCGACCACTTTCAGATCGCAGCATATTTTCCAATTATGCTCTTTGTACTTTATCAGCTGTAATATTAATTCCATGCCTTCGTATGTTTCCTTGAGGTTTGTGGCATATGCGATCGGGACAGATTATTTTAAAATCAGCCGCCACTATATTCCACTGCTTAAAGCGTGATGCAAAGAGTTCTGCTGTTCTTCTCGACAAATTTCCGTCTCGTACGAGGTCATTGAAGTCGGCTTGCGTTATTAAATGCGGCATTGCAGTCCCAATTTCACTGGGTGTTGCCACGAATTCCGATACTTGTGGACTCTCGCATCTCGCATTCGATGCAAGAAAAGTTGATAGCAGTGTTGGTACAACTGTTGATTCTGCATCGCTTATTTCGGGAACATTATCAAAAATCTCCACTGAAGCCGCTACACGCCCTTCTGGTGAGTATAGAACTGCTTGAATTACCGATTCTACATTAGCGTATCGAATTTTGTTGCGGTGAATGTATTGGTACCCTTTTGTTTGAGCAAAAGTTACACAAAAGTAGCACAATTCATTGCAGTGCTCCGTGCGTGGTAGCCATATTGTTGGTACAGCGTACTTTATTGTTGACCTTCCATCAGTAAACTTGCACAAATTTCTATAGCAATAGTCGCACACGACTTCCGGAGTATACCACAAGTAAGGAACATAAGCAGTCTTAAATATTTTCTGAAACGAATTCACCACTGTTTTAGTAATATTTTTCAAATTTTTACTTGGTGTGAATAAGCCACAAACGTAACAAAAGTTATTTCGCGTCGGAAAAAATAAAATAATAAAATATAAAATAACTTTAATCTTAGCATGCAAAGAATAAGAGTTATACTCGTTTTATATTTTTAATTTTAAATTTCGCCACTATAAAACACGACATTTAATATATCTTTCTCGATTGTCAAAGTCATCATCAGCAAAATTATCTTTATCTGGACATTATCCATTATCTGGAAATACTCGAGGTACCACGTGTAGTGAACAATCATTAGACTTGTGTCGAACTCGTTCACTAATTCTCGAACTCGTTCATTTAAGGTGCCCGGACATATCAATCACGAACATACTCGCGGTATCGAACATGTGCATTATATTCACGAGGGTGATATCTGGTCACCCTAAATGAACTAGGTAGTTCATGAACTACCCAACTCTAAACATCATACTTATAGTACTTTATTTTTAGTATTTACATTTTTATATGTTCACTTTCTTCGGAACACATATTGTTGCGGCTACTTATTCGTTGATATTTGACAAACAACAGTTCACTACACTTCACTGCTTAAGCTGAGAGAGAGAGCGTGTTCGATAAAGACCTCTAGTATCCACATTATTCGACGTAAATTGAAGGCGTGTGCCGTCGTATGATGCGGACGTAATATTGGAACTGTCTTCATTACAGATCTAAGACTCGTCCAATCGCCATTTTGGACACGTTTTTGGTCCACAGAGTCCGATAATTTGGGTTTGCGACCGGTTTTATACTTTTTGCCATATTTATATTGATTTTTCAAACATGATCAATAACAATTTAGCCCTTAATCCTTATGTTGGAACATTTTGTCCTTTTCTTCGCTAAATAAACTGTTCCACGTGGAATTTTAAGAACAAATTACTAAAAGCAGAATTAACGTTTACATTTTGGGCAAAATTGAATTGTTCTCCTTTTCAGAGAGCCTTTAAGTAGGTGTCAAAGCATCAAAGAGATCATTGCGACTCAAACTAATGGTACATATCCAAAGCAGTGAATTAAACTACAACAAATTATGTACACTGAAAGAATAATGCTTCGTCGTATGGCTGACACAATTTCGTTAATGCTTTTACGTTGCTACAATGAAAAGTTTTCGTATAAAAGTTTCGTAGTGAGCATAAAAAAGAGGCCAGCAAGAGGAAATGCTGAGCGTGAGTGCTGGGCCACGTACACATCTTAAATCAGTTCATTTGCAACAACCGAAAGTGGTAAACATATTTATTTTTTAAACCAGACTAATTGTTCACCTTAGTAAAGTAATAATATTTTATTCAGAAAAATAAATTGTGTGAATTTATATGTTTGCTGTGATAGTTTGTGTAAATTGTGTACCTAGGGCTTTTCAACAGAGGCGCTACAAAAGTAAATAGATAGGGACAGCAAACGACGCCATATTTTTTCCCGCTCTTTTGACATTTCTCTTCAGTAAGGTTTGCCATTTTATCATGGAAAGATATACGAGCCAACAACGAGTCGAAATTATTAAAATTTACTACCGAAATTTGGAGTCAGTGGCCTCAACTTTAAGAGCGCTACGTCCAATTTATGGTCGTCATAATCGTCCTACCAGATCAACAATTGAGCGTCTAGTGGACAAATTTGAATCCACAGGCACAGTACAAAATGTTCCCGTGCCAGTGAGACAAAGAAGTGCCCGTAGTGTCGAGAATATTGCTGCCGCTGAGGCTACAGTTCAAGAAAGCCCAAATCTGTCTCTCACACGTCGTTCTCAAGCGTTGGGCATCTCTTAGACGTCGTTGTGGCGAATTTTGTGAAAAGATCTTGGCCTACATCCTTACAAGATCAAATTGACTTGACGTAAGAACTGAAGACGCTTGACCACCATAAGCGTCGTATGTTCGTGAATTGGGGTGAGCAACAACTTGAAAATGATTCGGATTTTCATCGGAAAATCATCTTCAGCGATGAAGCTCATTTCTGGCTGAATGGCTTCGTCAATAAGCAAAATATGCGTTATTGGTCAGACAGCAATCCACACGTAATCCATGAGTCATCATTGCATCCCGAAAAAAATTACGGTTTGGTGCGGTTTATGGGCCGGCGGCGTCATTGGGCCGTACTTCTTCCGTGATGAACAAGACCGGCACATTACTGTGAATGCGAATCGCTACCGTTCAATGATAACCGAATATTTTTGGCCCCAATTGGATAATATGGACTTGGAGGACATGTGGTTCCAACAGGACGGCGCCACAAGCCACCCAGCGAATGCCACAATCAATTTATTGGAAACCCAGTTTAGTGAACGTGTTATCTCACGAAATGGCCCAGTCGATTGACTGCCTCGGTCGTGCGATTTGACGCCGTTAGATTATTTCCTGTGGGGCTACGTCAAGTCTAAGGCCTATGCCAACAAGCCAGCGACGATTGATGAACTTCGTACGAATATCGAACGTGAAATTGCAGCAGTATCGGCCGATTTATGCTTGAAAACCGTTGAAAATTGGGTTCAGCGTCTGGACTTCTGCAAGCGTGCCCGTGGTGGCCATGCAAAAAAAATCGAGTTCCATGCATAATGGCATCGAACGTACTTTCACAGGAATAAAGAATTTCATTGGTATTTAAAACCGGTTTTGTTTTATATAAAAAAAACTTTTGTAGCGCTCATATTGAAAAACCCTTATAAATGAAATAAATAAACAAACAGAATGCAAGGAGCAACACAACAGCAAATAAAGTGACGCATCGGTAGACGAAAAACTACCCCGGAATATGTAACTGAACCTTTGTGTGTGTGTATGAGCGTGACGATACACATCGTATTTTTTTTTTTTTTTTTTTAAACTGGTTTTATTGTAATAATTCTAAATACATTCTACTGGTACACAATAAATACTTCTTAATATTACCTATAACTATTTCCCTCACACCCATAGGGTGCCCTTCAGAAACTTCCATCCTCATCAAAAATACTACATACATACATCAAGTCTTAATAATAAATTATATACGCTGTAAAAATAATAATTCCCCGAAAAATTGATGAAAAACGGGAACGCCTTGGTTGTCATCTTGACCTAAAAATAAAAGAAACCTAAAAAATAAATAACAACTTAAAAACTAAATAAAAACAAGATATCCAGCAAGCTGGATCGCATAAATCAATAGACCAGAAATTCCGAAAAATTTCCAGTCTCCACCTCGGTTCGAAGAAATACTACTGAGTAGTATTATACACAGGATCATCGATACCCAATGTACCGAATCTCCTGAGGTAAAACAACAAAGCCCCGTCTGCTCCTAGATAGCCCCCATTACTGAGGGCCAAAAGGTCCGTTGGTCCAAAGAACCAGCGTGACAGAAGATTGTCCGCATCCGTCGTGTCGAAACATGCCCTAACCAGGTCATTATCCACACCCGCCGCTTTTCCCAGGAAAGATAGAGCAGAGTCCACCATGAACCTGGCAATCCTCCCAAAACCAGGAGGATTGCCTTAGCCTCTCCATCTGACTCGACGAGATGGGAAACCAGGCCGGGAAAGCATACGCCATAACAGGTCTTATAACCTGCCTGTACACCAGCAGACGCACCTCCGTACTCAGGTCATTCGCCCTCGCCAACAGCCTGTAGTATGCAGAAAAGGCAAATCTAGCCTTCCGCAAAGCGTAGTCCACATGACTCACGAAGGTGAACCGTTCATGGAACATCACTCCAAGGTACTTGATATCCCTCGAAATCCCGATATCCGCATCTCCCACCCTGAGCCTGGGGATGTAGCCCCTGGCGTTCGGGTACAGGTTCCCGCGCTTCTCCTTGAAAATGATCCCCCTCGACTTGGCCACATTAAGCCCAATTGCCCACTTGGAGAAGATACCACTCAGGGTCTCAAGGTAAGTGTTCAGCCTCCGATTCACGTTGCTGGCCCTAGGGTCAGAAGCTGCAAAAAGGATGTCATACGCATAAATCAGCAACAGATCCCCCCCCCCCGGGGGAAGGGGCATATCGCTGAGAAGGATGTTGTACAAAACAGGTCCCAATAGCGAGCCCTGCGGTACGCCCGCCGTCACCATCTTTTCCTCAGAGAGCGAGTCGCCAACCCTTACACGAAACGTCCTGTCCGCTAGAAAGCCCGCAACCATCCTGAGTATGTCAGCAGCAAATCCAGCCGCCTTCATCTTCACCAATATCGCCGCCTGCCAAGCCGTATCAAAGGCCTTGGCAAAATCCAGGCTAGCAGCTATTGTGGCGGATACACATCGTAACAAAATATTCGTGTTTTGACCATAATTCGGTCGCGCCTGTTTCGTTGAATTGGTATTTGGGTTCGAAGTCAACGAAGAAGTGAAATGAACAAAGTGTTTCAAGTAAGACGATCATAAAAATAAACAATTTAACGTACAATGAAATAAATCCAATCGAACTTTTAACAAATTTGGTTAAAATAAATAAAAGAACAGTTGAAGAAAATGCTTACAGAGCGATCAGTGGCATAATTACGGTGAGATGTGGTGCTATAATTGAATGGCGGGACCCTCAACACAACACCAATCGCATAATTTAAGAAACAATGATGTGGTTCTATTTTAAAGAAAATTTTGAACATAGATCAATTGCTGTGATGAAATCCATACGGGACTAGAGCTTATGTTCATGGTAAGTACAGATATACGTGGATATTAAATATAAATCTTAATAATAAATTCCTCATATTTGTTTTTAATTGCAGGACCTGAGTACAACGGCCACAATAACACTCAACCCCTCGACTACTATAATCTTTCTCCAGACGAGTGGAATAATAATAAATATATGTGGCCGTCGCTGGTGCAATGGTTAGTGTGCGCGGCTCTTGTACATGAGATCCTGGGTTCGAACCCGGCTCTGACCACCTTCAAATTTTCTTTCGGCGGCGGTCACCTCGCATAGTGACGGCGACACTATCGAGTATCTAGCCATAAAAAAGCTTCTCAAATTACCGTTCGAAATCGGTGTAAAACTGTAGGTCCCAATCAGTGAGTGAAAACTGGAAAGCGCACAGTTCAGTGATTGTGAGAAGTTCTCCCCAGTCCCTTCATGGGATGTAATGGGAAACCATTTATTTTTTTTTTATGTAGCAAATTCAGACCATTTTCGAAACAAAAATTCAAAATTTTTTTTTATCAAAACACCTGCAATGTAATACTAACAGTTTATTTATGTACAATAAACAATAAATAATTTCAAACACACTTTAACACATGCATGGCAGCAATGAAATAAGTTCATAGCATCAATGAATTAAATTCATAGCTGCAATGAAACAAATTCATTGCAGCAACGAAGCAACTTCATTGCTGTAATAAAACCAATTCATTTCAGCAATGTAATAATTTCATTTCATTCACTGCAACAAAGAAACAAATTCATTGCAGCAACGAAACCAATTCGTAGCACTAATGAATGAAATTCATTGCAGAAACAACCATACGTTCTTCGCAGTGACGAACAATTCCAGTTGATGAACAAATTTTCGCAGCAGGAATGAAACTGTACGTTAGATCACTTTCGATGACGAAAGTTGTTGGGGTGATGAATATTTTCATCCCTGTGACGATGCTTTTCCGTTCAGTGTATGTATTTTTTCTCATTTTAGAGAAAACCGGTATTCAAAATACAAAATACCATGGATTAGAGGCAAGGGGTATCGATGAGACAGCTGATCAATTTAGCACTTGGAGAACTTAACGAGAAGATGCTTCTAAAGAAGAAACGGTATACATACGTGACTGGGTTGCGTGGTGCGATTTTCATACTTTTGGAGCCGCGTGTCAGCGTATCCAAGAAATATATTTTTTGAGTGTCGTATAGTCTTGATACGTACCTTATATGTGTACAACACACCGTATTTAATGTGCTAGTCTGTAATGCCTTGTTCACGCTGCCACGAAATTGACAATTTCGGATTGAAATTGTCGAACGAAATTGAAATCGTTCACACTGGTTTTGAGCAATTTCGTTGAAAAATGACAACTGTTTGTTTACAAATATTTCCATTAGTAAAATTTTAGTGCCTGGGCACAATAACCAAAATTCTGTTTGGAAATGAATGAAAACAATAAAATAAATGAATGGTACGTGAACTTTAACATGAATCAATGATTCGCCACGGTTTATAGTTTATTTTCACTAGCCTATTTCGATGTAAACTTAAAATTTCAATCTGATGAATGAGGCGGCATAAAATTGATTTGTTTTTTGTTGTAATTTTAGTAACCACGTGTTCGGTGAACGAAGCCGACCCATAATTATCGACGGCGTTGAAGCTACAAAAAAAATTAATCGACGGCGGCAACTGAGTTTTTATTAAATGTAATTTTTCGGCAGATGTTACTTTTAGGTTCATCTCGTTGATTGTGTAATAACTTTAGATATTTTTTTAGTAATTCGGGCCTTTAAATGCAGCCTAATTGATAATATCGGCTAACATTTTAAGTCGAAGCACGCTTTAAAGACGGCGGCGTGAACTTCAAAAAAAATATCTACGACGGCGGCCCACCAGAAAATATTCTGTTGACTTCGTTCTCTTGCATATGTGCAAAAAAGAGTACTAAGTTAATTTTGCTGAGTAAAAACAGCGTTGTATACGACAATTTCTAGTCAATTTCAACGAAATTGTCGTAAATATCTCAATTTCGTAGTTGTCAAAATATATGCGAAATTGAGCAATTTCAACTCAATTTCGGGCCAAATTGCAAAAGACTTCAATTTCGCGGCAGCGTGAACAAGGCATAAAGATTTATGTCCATAGATTAAAATGTAAATGAAATGAAATGAAATAATGCGTGGGAGTTAGTATCAATGGTGATTTGAATCAGATCGTGTCAAGCCAAGACTGGAAGCAAGGTTTCCTGCAAAAGTATGGAGTAGATTATGGTGAATCTTACTAGCCACTCGCATAAGGGCAAGTTTTAAAGAGTGTACGGTCTTAAGCAAAAAAATTCTTGTTGCTTGAACGGAAAACTAAACGAACATTTAATAATTGTTGGATTTAAATGATAAAAGAAAGAAAGGTGATATGGACTTTGTCTAAAAAGGATTCGCTTGGACATGGAGTACCCATAGTAAGAGTCCAATATATCGTTTGGAGATAATTTAAAATACATTTTTGAAACATGCTCTTTAAGGTTTACTCAACCAGTTCCTATGTGAGGCAACTGCGATATCAATGTATGCTGTTTGTACAGTAGAAGCTCGAAAAAATTAACTCGGGAAAAAGTTAATCTTCTCAGTTAACTTTTCTGGGCGTTTAAATTTTCAAACCAACCGTTTTTTCTACTACACTAAAGTGGCAATTTGGCCACTTTTTAAAAATTCTCAGTGGCAACGTGAGCTCTAATTTTGTTATATGTATTCGGTTATTTCCCGAATTTATTTTCTGTTTTGAGCTGCAAAACCTTATGATCATCTTCATCGTCAAAAACAACATTGATTTAGTCAGTCGTTAGAATTTGAATTTGTAAGTTGTGTATTGTTTATTCAAAAAATGTCAACAAAGCAGAGCAAATCATCGCAGAAAGTGGAGATTTTTAAACAAAATTATCACGGTATTCACGCAAAACGATTGGCTTTGGATTATGGTGCATCTAAAGTACCCATCTTCAAAATAAAGTAAACACGTCATGAAATTTTCGAGGCTATGGCGAACAAATATGGAAAGCACACAAGAAAACACTACATAAACCGGAATATGCTGATCTTGAGGCAAGCTTGTATAAACGGTTGTTGAACCAACGACAAAGTAATTATGCAATAACTAGTCCAAATTTAAAATCAAGAGCTGGAGTGATGGATGGCTGGCAAATTTTAAGAAATTTGCCATCTCAAAATTTGTGGGGAAACCCTTTCAAGCGATATGTCGGAGTTAACACCTTTCATTCATAATTTACGAGCAAAAATTGATGAAATGGACATCTCCGAGTCGCAACTTTATAACGCAGATGAATCTGGACTATTTTGTCGTTTTTTACCGGATAAAACCTTTGTCACAGCAAACGAAAAAACCGCACCGGGCCGAAAAACTGCAAAGAAAAGAATCATATTTTTGTTGTCTGCGAACGCAGATGGCCGTTGGTGATTGGATTGAAACCCCATTGGAATACGCCAATTCGAAGAAGTCGTGGATGAATTCACAGTTATTCTGCAACTAGTTCCACCATTCATTTATAAAACAGGGAAACTTATTTTTTTGGTTTCATTTTTAAATTTTTGCTTTTGACATACGATTTGTTTGCAGGTTCGTAACTTTTCTGCTGAAAATAATTTTCCTCTAATGGACAGTTTTTCAGTCAGTGGTGATCTTAGTTTCTTAGTTAAATTGTGGTTAAACATCGAATTGTGTTTTTCAGTCATTGTTTAACTATGATTTAGCCAAACAATGTTAGTTGGTTAACGTTTAGTCAGAACCATATGATGTTGACAATCAAATTACTGACTGTCAGAATGAGAAATGAAGATTGTATAAAATATATGTTTCTGATATGCGTATTTGTACACATACGATGAGTCTAGATAGTTAAATTATTACGCCTATATAGTTTTTATACATTTTTGTTCAAATTACTTCGATTTTAGGCATCTATTTCTTATTTTACATAATTCCATTTTGTTTGTTTCCCTTTGTTGTTTTGGTATTTATCCCAAAACATGTTTTTCCCAATAAGAATCCAAGGGTAGCCATACTCGTCAACAATATGGCGGCATACATTAACTCACCACTGAAAAACAAAATGCAAAGTTAACTTCTAACTAACTTAGAACTAAGATTAAGTAATCCGATAGTTAACTACTCACTTAAAAACTGACCATAAGGGATTGTTGCTGATTGATAACTGCACTGCACATAATTGATATGCTACAGTCTGGTGATAGAAAGATTGAAGCAATGGTTTTGCAGCCCATGGATCAATATTCAATAAGATTGGTCAAGTTAGGATATCGAAATAAATTGTTATGTAACATTGTCGGCAAGAAAACGTTCCGATTGAAAATATTTTGAAGGCACATTCAATTCGTGATCCTTTTTTGCTACTTAAATCAGTGTGGGATGAATTGACGCAAGCTGTTCTTATAAAAGTTTGGAATAAGATAAAAAAGTGGGATGGTGGTCAATACGATAGTGAAGATGACATTCCGTTCCTTACATGGATTAAATCAAATAGTGCTTACGACGATACACTTCGAGAAGTTCAATTGTTGATGTCGAAGGTCGGAGATAATCAGCCTTATTACGTATGTCGCTCTCGTATTTAGACTACGACAGTTTTGTAAAAGATTAAAGACACAGTTTGCGTGTTAACTTTAATCTTTTACAAAACTGTCGTAGTCGAAATACGAGAGCAACATACGTAATAAGACTGAATGTTGACATCAGCATTGATGACATTGAAAATGATGATAATGATAGCGAGCAAGATATTCAACAAGCAAAAGTGAGCTTCTCAAAAGGAGTTGTAAGCATCAACACCTTGATAAAATGGTTTGAAAGCAATAACGATCCAAATCACGTGACAGACCTAATGAATACGGTCACGGGTTATTACACAACACAAAAAAAAAACACTCCGTGCAAATCAATATCAGTGACTGTGAACTTTCAACAAGCCGGTACAAATTACATCTAAGTTTCTTTTTTGTAAAATTTATGGAACCTAAGTCATTGAAATAAATTTAGCGTGTTATTTCCGAAAGATCTATGTTTATTATTGTATTTTTAAATTTTAAAAACCGCTTAGAAAAGTTAATTACCCTTGGGACTTTTTGGTTAACTTTTTCGAGATTGTACTGAATATGATTTGTTAAATGGAATTGTTGACTGCTCGGGTTTGTTAGGAAAAATAGAACCCAATATTCCTTGTGTAAACCTAACGAATTTGAATATGTTTCACGGTGAATTTCTTTGAATGGCCAAAATATTACGACACTTAGTTAATATAACGGGGTAAATCGTGAACATAATGTACAGTTCAGTGCATCAAATGAAAATTGTAAAGAGTTTTTATTGATGTTATATTATTATGAGTTGTAGGCAATATACCGTTCAAAAATCCGTAAACTATTTTGTTTGTGTAGATTGAAATAAATAATTATTCAGCGATTCCATTGATACATTTGATCTCGTCTAAAAGACCGTCGATATCTGAAAACCAATTTTGACAGTTGATAAAATAGAAAAAAAGACTGTTTAATCTGAATAAATTGTCACATTTTTATCTGTTTTGCCATATTTGTAGTTAGCTTAAGGTTTTACTACCAACTGTTTGATACTCGATTATGAATATTTAATTATTGCCTTGGATTATTTTTAAAATTTTAAAAATAAATATAAATGGGAGCTGAAACACTACCTCGGAATTAAAATTCAAAATATTTATGAATTTAAAATATTCTGGAATCGGGTAGAAATCTCCTCAGACGACTAAACAATATAACAAACAGATCGAGAAATAGGTTATGGAAGCGGGTAGAACCTTCTAGAGAACCTAGTGGCGATAAATAGAACTCGTATAAATAGCTGAGGTCTTTGGCATTTGGAGTTAGTCTGTGATTAATCGCTCAAACGTAATAGTAAAAAGAAAACTGGCAATTGTGAATGTTAAAGTGTGTAAATAAAGTGAATTGTTGTATTGTATAAGTAACGAAAATAAAACAGCGCTAAAAGGACGACGACAAAATTCGTAACATTTGTGTCAGAAGTGAAATTACGACTTAAGGACAACGATGAAGTCCCAAGAACTCAAAGTTGAACAACTAAAAAAGGAGTGGAGTAAATTAGATCGATCAACCGACAGCTGGCTACAAGGTAGACTAGCAGAGGCGATTAATAGAAGAATTTAA
Source organism: Phaonia tiefii (assembly GCA_963931995.1). Taxonomy (NCBI): domain Eukaryota; kingdom Metazoa; phylum Arthropoda; class Insecta; order Diptera; family Muscidae; genus Phaonia; species Phaonia tiefii. The sequence continues at coordinate 231,882 of OZ008367.1, read as the reverse complement.
GAGCCGAAATATTGACACTGATACATACCAGTTTGAGTGCAAAGAAGGAATGGAGCTATATATATGCAAAAGAAGCATCTGGTAATGTGCAATGTTTGCTGTCATGATGGAGAAATATATTTAGCGAAAACTTGAAGATTGAATGCTAATTTGAACCAGAAGTTGAATGACAATTCTCAAATGATAAACGCGCAACATGAAATTAACTTTAACGAGAATTCTAGAATTATGGTCGAAAAATTATACAAGAGTTCTAGATTTAATCAGGAAACATCAAACGCCACAAATGAAAAACTGCAAGAAATTTCGAAAGTTGTGAATAGCTAAATTCCAATTGGAAATGGTTGCGATAAACAACTTGTGAAACGGCAAAGCCATATAGATGATTTTAGCACTAAAAGGCAGCGCAACAGAAGTCCTTCAGGGTGTTACGGTCAGTGCCAGAAACAACAGAGGAACTAAGAGGCCGAGTGCAGAAACGTAATGAAACGCCATAAACGATCTGAAAGATGTGACCCAAACTCTCACCAAAGTGTTATCAGGTGCAAATAAGCCCAGGCAACGGCAGAGAGCCACAAAAAAGAGAAAGATCGAACTCACCCCAACGTGGAAACAAGCAGTCAAATTTTACAACACCAAATAAATCTCCGTTCAGCTAAAATGAGCTAGCCCAGAGGGGCATGGACTGGCACCCACAGCCGAAGGCCAAACGATCTCCATCTCAATAATAAAACAGAAAAATAACAATATCACTGTTTGCGGATTTATCGGAAGCGCATATTGACTCTGGACACAGGCGCGGCACAACCTATTACCAGATCTTATTTGATAAATGGACCAATGGAATCGTTTGATGGTGTAAGATTCCGCACAGCACCGGGTGAGCCAGCCACTGTACACGATAGGCATTGCCAGCATGAGTGTCAGTCATGTGTTTATTGTCGCCGACATTGTAGATAAAATGATAATTTATGATTATCCATGGCATCAAGCTAGATATGGGGCAGCAAGTTATTACGTGGGCTACTGTTTAAATTCCACTCAACGTAGGATACGATAATACAACAAAGATTAGAAGGCTGATCGCTCACAAAATTTATAAATTGCCACCAAACTCAGAAACCGTAGTATGGGAGGAGATTGTCAGATCGGCGTGTGGTGGGTAGTTGAACCGTCATCACTGCCAAAGCTCTAGTAAAAACTAATAATAAAGGATACTTGCCAGTACGAGTTCTGAACCTGCCCACCAACGAGAAGGTGATCGACGACCACACAGAAATTGAAGAATGTACTCCAGCCGAAGCGGTCATGAACTGTGAAGTTAAACTCCAGAAAGGGAGCAGAAATTACTGGAGTCACATGTGAGTGAGTGGGTACGAGAACTAAAGCGATCTGAAACAAGACAAAGCAATTACTGTGGAAGCATCCATCTGCCTTCGATCTGGAGACACAATGCCAAGGTAAAATCAATGATGAAACATGAAATAAAAACAGGGAAGCGAGACCAATAAAACAGATGTCGCCCACTTGCAAAAATAGGTGAGGTGAAAAAACGTATAGCTGAAATGCAGAAGGACAGAGTAATCGAACCCTCTTCAAGTCCATGGAGCACCTTGAGGCTAGTTAAAAAGAAAGATTTTGCTTATACTATAGAAAGCTGAACGACGACACTGAAAAGGACAGCTATCCACTACCATGAATTGATGACACATTGGGCATGTTGTCAGGAACAAAATGGTTCTCCACCCTGGACTCACAAAGTTGTTATTATACAAAGTACACTGAAAGAAATACGCTTCATAGCATCAACGAATGGGTTACATTAATGGGTTTACATTGATGCACTGAAAAGTTTCTTTAGTGCTATGAAATGTTACATTACTTCAATGAACTCCTTCATTGCTGTAGTTTTTGAATTTGTGGACCGTCATTAATGCTAAGAAACCTTTTACATTGATGGAATGAAATATGTTTTTCATGTAAATATGGGAAACTATAGAGAAAAATTGCTGACATTTTATCGACATTGTAAAGTAGAATCTATTACATAGGCCATCCTTTACATTACACACATTTTATTGAATTTTAAACTACTTTTTCTAAAAAAGCAATAATGAGACATCTTTATTTAATATAATCTACAATTCCATTAATTTTGAACTATTCATTAATTTGGTAAAAGCATAATATGTATGTAGGTACGCTTTGTATAAATGTATGTATTTATGTATTATTTATTTATGTACAGTAGTTGTGACACAATATATGAGTTCCAGTATGAGATAAGGAATAAATAAGAAATAAATAAAAGGCTGAAATGCAGAATCCCGTGCCATTTAAAAAAAAAACGAAAATCGAGCAAAATAAGGGGATTTCAAAAACCAAACTTTTTTGCCGGCCGGACCTATGGGTACTAACGGGTCCACGCAGGGACATTTTTGTATGGGTAAATTTTCCCAAAAATCAAAAAAATTCAGAAATCCAAAATTTGCAACAGAGATATTCCTCTCCCTGGCCCGTCCCAGAAAACCTAATAGTCGAAAAAAAATCGTGCCACAAACAGCCCGAACTTTGGAGGCCCATAACTCCTAAAATAGGAATACATTTTTTTTTTGCTTAGAATCGTGCTTAGAAACCATCAACGAAGCATGTTCATTGCATTATTGAAACATGCTCATAGCATCAATGAAACATGTTCATAGCATCAATGTAACATTTTTATTACATCAATGACTATGTTTCATTACATCAATGAAACGGTTTATAATATCAATGTAACATATTTCTTTAATACAATGATAATGTTTCATTCCGGTTAGAAAGTTTACAATAATTTCAGGTCTATGAAACATTTTTCGTTTAATGTAACATTGTTCATAGCATTAATGAAGCGCGACATTGGCTCAAAAACAATGACACTTTTCATTGATGCAATGTAAGAATTCATTAATGGTATGAAGTTTTTTCTTTCAGTGTAGAAATCAGCGAGAATGACTAGGAGAAAACTGTACTCAGCGTAGGGAATGGTCTATATCAGTTCAAAGTAATGCCATTTGGACTCTGTAACGATCTCGCCACCTTTGAACGATTAATGGAGTGCGTGTTGAAAGGACTTTATTGGTGAACGTCCTTGGTGTACCTAGATGACATCATTGTCATGGGGAAAATATTTTATGATCATCTGAACGGTCTTAAATATCTCCTTCAACGTATAACCGCAGCTGGATTGAAACTCAGTCCGAAGAGGGTTCTCTGTTCCAGAAAGAAGTAAAGTACTTGGGACATCCAGTAATAGCAAATGGCGATTTCACCGATGAAGATAGAATCCTAGCAGTACAGGATTGGCCACGACCACAGAATGCAAATTAAAAACATCGTAGTTCAACTTTCTCGTTCGATTGAAACGCTGCAGAACTATGACTTCAGCATTGAGCACAGAAAAGAAGGAAAACATGTTAATGCTGATGCTCTGTTACGTCGTCAATGGAAGCCGGAGTGAAAACACTGCTCAAAAGCTAATCCGGAGGATATCATTAAACTCCTATGCAAATAGCTACACTACACCGGCAAAAATTATTTCTGCAAAAGATGAAGATAAAAGAACGCCCCGCAATTACATCGCCTGTGGAAGAGCTAACAATTTCTGAAAAAATAGTCAAAAACTTTATTCTGGCACCATCCTCCAAGGAAAAAGAGATAATGGCAGAATTCCATAACGTTCGGAGTGGTGCACATCTGGGTATAACCAAGACCATAGAAGAGCTAAAGCAACGGTTCTACTAGTTGTGAACAAGCGGTAGCGATGTGCACCCAATGTATGACAGCCAAGCGGCCAACCCTAAGAAGTTGTGTGACGAAGCAATACAATTCTGGCTCAATCTTCGAGGGCATAGCAACCTGTACGCTCGGGAAACCTGTACGTCTCAGTGGTTATGGACAACTTCAGTTAATGTCTCGAGGTATAAGCAGTTCCAAATCAGGAAACAAAGACAATAGTTAAAGTGTTTATGGACAACTGGATATGCCGTTTTGGTGTACCCTCAGAACTTCATTCCAATCGGGGTATGCATTTTTAATCTAACATCTTCAAGGAAATATGGAAGTCGTACGGGATTCTCAAGGCAAGATATACAGCATTGCATCCTCAGTCTGACGGCATGGTTTATAGATTTAACCGAACTTTCAGAAGCTTTTTCATGACTAAATGCTCGATAGTGTCACCGTCACTAAGCGAGGTGACCGCCGTCGAAAGAAGTTTAAGGTGGTCAGAGCAGATATCTAACCTATTTCTTACGCGAGGTAATAGTAAAAAGGTTGAAACTGGCAATTTGAATATTTGGTTGTGTACAGCGCTAAAAGGGGGACTAGAGGATTCGTAACAATATTAACAAATTTCTCATGTACATTATTTTTTTGTGTTCGTCCTAATTTGGCTTTTGTAGTTGGACATCTTGGCCGTTACCAGCAAACGTCAACTGGCTAGACTGTTCTTAAAAGAGTTTTAATATATTTAAAACTAAAACTTAAAAAAAAACCCAAATGTGATGTTTTGGCTGGATACAAATGAACAGCAAAAACAGACAACTGTTGCTTTGTCATACATCGAATCTAAATATGTTGCCCTGAGCAGTGCTATATGCGGAGGCTTGCGCATATCTGTATTACTAGATGAAAGGTGCCTACGATTTATGAAGACAAGGTTGGTTGTATTGCGATGGAAAAACAGAGCTGAAGGTAAACGAGCGAATCATATTGGCATAACCCAGGAATATATATTTACAATTTAGAAGCTGTAAGTGGTATTGAAAGGACTGCACTGCTTCTTGCATCGGAAATGCTTCGAAATAAGGGAGAATATAGTTTTTTGGAACCTTCTGACAAATATTAAGCATGCAATAAAATTCATTACAAATTATTAACACCTCATAGTAATGTTACTACATACATATTTACGAAATTAGTTTACAACTGGCTTCTGGTCTGAAATTTTAAAGTATTCAAAACCAATGGCTTTTTTTTGAAATGTTCTACCTTCTGAAAATAGTGGAATAAAAATATTTTTTTTAAACGCTTATAAATAATAAAGTGACGAACATTTCTTATTGTTATAAAACAATAAGTAAAAAATTTATATTTCATTGAAAACATATAGTAAATAAAAGATTTGCAAAAATTTGTAACTAACTTTTTATAAAACTGTGTGTAGTAGAAGTATAAAACATAAATTATTATGAGCGCACAGCTCAGTGATTGTGAGAAGTTCTCCCCAGTCCCTTCATGGGATGCAATGGGAAACCATTTATTTTTTTTATTATGCTATTGATAAATTAAAAAAACCAACCCGTAAAACACATAGTTTTTGACTATAAATTCCTTATATATGACCACGCCCCTTTGTCCAATTCCGCCCATATTTGCAGCAGATCTTAGAATATATACACCTAACCAACATACCCAATTTTGTTCAAATACCGTTAACAGGAGCAGAAATAATGGATTTTTAATTTGTTATTTGTATGGGAGGTACCACGCCCCATTATCCAATCTCGCCCATATTTTAATAGTCTATTTCTGCAGTCGCCATTAGTTTGATTGCGAAGTTTCAGCTCGGTTGGATCACGGGAAAAGGGTTCCAAAGTTTCCAAAGTTTTTTCGCCATACATATCGTCGTCCCGAAGTTATCTTCACGTATCTCCAAAAAATATTTTTTTGGGAAGTTGACTCTAAAGTTTCAACAATTTGTATAAAAAAATTGGTGTGAAACAAGTGATCCAAAATTTTTGCCAGTAGTAGTGCCAGAAATTCTGCATCGATTGGAGTAAGAATATCCAAAGTCATTGATGAAATTTCCCGAGTTATGGCTATTTTTATCTCCAACAATATTTCACATTTTGTTGTATACGCCACCTTTTGGGAAATATTTTTTTTGGTTATGGCGCATACGTGAACATAAGCTAAAAAAAAGCATTAATTTTTAGTCCGAAATTATCTTCACGTATATGGGCATTTCCAGAGAAAGTGCCACCCTATGTCACATCACGTCACCCTCGTTAATTGCTTATATTTTAGGACCATGTGGTTCGATTGTCGTCTATTCTTTTCCAAAATACAGAATGTATGTAAACGAAAGGAAGACAATCAAACTAACTGGTCCGAAAAGTGACGCGATGTGACAAAAGGTTGACCTTTCTGTGGAAATGCCCATATGCACTATACATTAGGGTGCAGCGACAATGTATGCAATTTTTTTTTTGTTACTTTTTTGTAATGTTATCGACTTTATCCGGAATTACTTTTGAGATATAGAACGAAAACAAAATGCATATATTAATAGGATGTTAATATCTTCTTTTTTACGTCTGTCAAATATTTTTTTCACGTACGTGAAGATAACTTAATTTTTTTTTTATTCAAATGTATATCCACATTATTGTAAATCCACAATAACGTGTTAAATTTTTACCAAAAGTGGATATACAACAAAATGACTACATAATATCTCTGAACCATAAGAGATAGGGACCTGGGGATTAAACAGATGGATAGATCTAAAAAATGTATCCTAGGAAATAGTGATATCTCACTTTTTGTTTTAATTTGTGATATACGAGAAGATAACTTCGGGACGACGATATGTACATGCATACAGACAGGTGAAGTTAATATTGTTACGAATTTCCTTATTCGTCCTTTTTGCGTTGTTTTATTCCCAATAATAAAACAAGGTTCGTTTTAAATTACGATAATTACAACGGTTTAACTTCCTTTTATTTTAGTTATATAGTACAACAGTTTACTTTATTTATAACACTTTAACAATTTTATTATTATTTTATTTATTATATTTTACTATCAATTCCCGTTGCTTAGTTTACGGGGTTTAATCACAAAACTGAACTCTACATTCCAAAGACCTCCGCTATTTATACCAACTCACCATACTCAAATGTAGTTATATCTAGCGAATTCAAGAACCTTATAGTCGTTGTTGTTGTTGCTTATCTTTGTAGAATCATCTCGAATGGTGGAGAATTATCTTAACTGAGGCGAATTCATGCTACTAGTTTAGCGAGCTGGTACGTTGTTACAATGCATACTTTCAGGCGCAGCACTAACCGCCTGTTATTTACATAATGTTAGTAGAGTCATTAAGAGCTAGCAAAAGCTTTTACTTATTCGTCACACTGCCCCCCACTTAAGCCTGTTCGTCTCGAGCAGGCTCAACCCTCCGTTTTCCATACAGGTCTAGTCTTTCCAAATTCACGACTTTCATTTTAGCTTTTGGACTTTGGCTCTTCTGGATTCTATAAACCACGTCATTTATTCGTTTGACAACCTTGTAAGGGCCTTCCCAATGAGTCTGAAGTTTTGGAGATAAACCTCTCTGGCGCTGTGGGTTGAATAGTAAAACTAGCTGGCCTTCATGGAATCCTTCTGAATTTGCAGCTCGGTCGTATCTGACTTTCATTTTGTTACTGACCATCTTTATTTTGTTGTGAACAAACTCGTGAAGTTCCCTAAGCTCTCCTGGGATACCATCATTCTTCCCACTGTCGGATGTTAGGCAGTTGCCAAACTCCAAATTTCTAGGTAGCTTTAACTCTGTCCCGAATACGGCACTAGCTGGTGTTCGGGCAGTAGAATACTGTGTGGCCGACCGGTATGGTAGAAGGAATTTTGGTATGAGTTCGTCCCAGAATTTTCTATCTTTACTGACGACCTTTCTCAAATATTCCTCAGGAGCCTGATTAAATCTCTCTACCGTGCCGTCAGTACGAAGGCCCAATGATGTCGTTCTCATACCACGAATTCCATTCCTCTCGCATATTGCTTTCAAGATGGCAGATTCAAAATTCCTACCCTGTTCCGAATGCAGTTCTAAAGGGACACCAAAACGGCTTATCCAGTTGTTCACGAAAGCTTTTCTTATTGCTTTCGCTTCTTTATTCGGAATAGAATACACCTTGGGCCATTTACTGAAGTAGTCCATAACGACTAGGGCATATTGGTTCCCAGAGCTACTTGTTGGATATGGACCAGCCATACTCATGGATATTCGCTCGAAGGGAGCACTTGGGCTCTCCTGATGTCTCTGTCCGCAACTCCTCCGCGTTGGTCCTTTAGTTGTCAAGCACTGAGTGCAGCCTGCAAACCACTTGGATACAGCTTTTTGACGATCAACCCAATAGAAACGTTCATTTAGTTTCTCCATAGTTTTGCCCTTGCCGAGGTGCCTACCACTCGGACCATTATGAGATCCTGCAATTACCTCTTTCACTTTCAAGGCAGGTACCACAATTAGATTTTTCTCCATTTTACCATCTTCACTTTCCCATACACGGTATAGACAGCCATCTAGCAATCTCAAGCTATTCCACTGGGCGCAATATGATTTTAAAACGGGGCTTTCTGAAGCGATTTCATTCCACGTTAATTGTATATCCTCTTCCTTTGCCAAAATAATTTTTGCCCATGCAGGATCACTTCTCTGTGCCGTGAACCACTCGTCGTCCGATTCAATTCGCATGGATCGGACGTCAATAATTTCCTCTTTTATCTCAGCCTTAGAATCCTGCTTACGCTCGATTACATGTGAGCGGTCATTTACTCGTCCGGTATCGGCCGTTATCGCTGGAGATCGTGACCGTTTTCGAGAGTCTCTACAGTCCCGCCCTATATGGCCACGTTCGCCATGATTGCCATCTTTCAATTTTGTTGCTTGCCATAGCGCTTTCGTGAGAATCGTAATCACTTCTTTCAGTTCGCTAACGGCGCCTTTCAAATCTTTTGATTTGCCTTCCGTTTCTACCCTTCGCACATGATGTGTCTGTTGACTGGAAACAATCCTCGCCGTCTCATTCGCCAAATCCAAAGAAACTGTTTCCACAAATGTAGCTCTTTGTGGGGCAAATACCGCATATCTAACGTCAGGATCGTTAATGCCCCTAACAAATGCCTCTATCTTAAATTACTCTAAGAAAGTTTGAGGTTCTCCAGGATATGTCATCAACACCAAGCGTTCCACCTCGGTTGCGAAGTCCTGAAGTGTTTCATTATGCTTTTGCACTCGGCCTCTTAATTCCATGCGATATAAATCCTTCTTGTGATCGCCACCATACTTGCGTTGTAACACAGCCAGTATATCCTCGTAGTTGTTTCAGGCACTGACGGGAATGATCAGAAGGGCATCTGCTGCGCTGCCTTTCAGTGCTAAAATTAGCTCTACTGCTTTGTCGTTGCTGTTCCACAAGTTCGTAATTACGACCATTTCGAATTGGAATTTAAAAACGTCAAATGGTGTAGAGCTATCGAAACTGGGAGCTTCCAATCTAGTAGAGGCTTCAGAAATTACTCGCACTGGCCCCTCTTGTGACTGAAGTTCATTAATTTTCCTTTGCAATCATTTTTTAATTCCCGTTCGACTTCCTCGAACTTATGTTCAACTTCTTCAATCTTCTGCCCCATTTCCTCGAACTTATGTTCAACATTTTCCAATTGGTCGTTCACTTGAATCTCCATATTGCTCACAACTTCGGAGATTTCTTGCAGTTTCTCATTTGTGGCATTTGATGTTTCCTGAATAATTCTAGAATTCTCGCTTAATTTATCGTTCATAATTCTAGAATTCTCGCCAAATTTCTTTTCAAGTTTTTCGTCCATAATTCTAGAATTCTCACCAAATTTCTTATTTATAATTCTAGAATTATCGTCCAGCTTCGCGTTAATAATTCTAGAGTTTTCGTTAAATTTTTCCATCATGGCTGCAAACATCGTCGAAACATCCATATTATCAGTTGCTTCCTTTGCAGATACCTCCATTTCTTCTTTGCACTCCAACTGGTATTTGTCAATGTTAATGCTTCGGCGCTTGAATTCTTCTATTAATCGCCTCTGCAGCTCTACCTTATTACCAGCTGTCGGTTGATCCAATTTACTCAACTCCTTTTTTAGTTGTTCTACTTGAAGTTCTTCAAACTTCATCTTTGTCCTTAATTCGTAATTTCACTTCTAACACCAATGTTACGAATTTCCTTATTCGTCCTTTTTGCGTTGTTTTATTCCCAATAATTAAACAAGGTTCGTTTTAAATTATGATAATTACAACGGTTTAACTTCCTTTTATTGTAGTTATATAGTACCTTTAAGTCTTACCGTTCAAAAGTTATGACCATTTAACTGAAATGCAAAAATGTTTGTTTTTGTTTTTGGAAGCGAAATATCAGCACACATTTATTTGTTTACGCTAATCTCTGCTGCAGCAACAGTTTCGAGTACAAAATCAAATATTTTTGCAATTCAGTAAAATGGTCATAAGTTTGGAACGGCAAGATCTCTGGGCTTCGTTTGGGTCATTTTGGAAAGGTAAGAGGTATGGCTATCTTTCAACAGAAAAAAAACATAGGTTACCTGCCATCTGGCTGAGCAAATTGAGGTTATGTGAATTTGTTGTCCAGCTCTGAAAGCTCTGTATCTCGGCGATTTGAGTTTTCGCTACTTGTTTTTTAATTAATTCTGAAAGGCCTCTTAAAGACCTTTCCAACAAAAATCCGACCACTGGCTCAGAAGTTAGCAACTTTACCCTACTACCCTCCGACCACCAATCCGAAAATTTTGAACCCTCTGCCATTTCGCACCCTTGCATTTTCGGACATGGTCATAGAGGACTTTTCTTGATGAAATCAGCCAAGGAATACGCTGGAGAAATTTGTCGGGAACTTCCTGAGTCACCCTGTATATCGTCGTCCCGAAGTTATCTTCACGTCACTCCAAAAAATATTTTTGTGGGAAATTGACTCTAAAGTTTCAACAATTTGTATAAAAACATTGGTGTGAAAAAAGTGGTCCAAAATTTTTGCCAGTAGTAGTGCCAGAAATTCTGCATCGATTGGAGTAAAAATATGCAAAGTCATTGATTAAATTTTCCGAGTTCTGGCTATTTTTATCTCCAAAAAAATTTCACATTTTGTTGTATACGCCACCTTTTGGGAAATATTTTTTATATTTATGGCGCATACGTGAACATAAGCTAAAAAAAGCATTAATTTTTAGTCCGAAATTATCTTCACGTATATCTTCACGTATTAATATCTTCTTTTTTACGTCTGTCACTGTTATCGACAAAACGAATATGCACAGTTGATATACGAGTGTCTCACCACACTAGTTTCTGAATCGTATGTATTTTTTTTACTTTACTAGTATTACCATAAATTATTATGATATTTTTAAATTAGAATTAATGATAACTGAGTTCATATTTACCTATACCCCCCCCCCCCCCCCCATGTGTAATCCGTATTTGAAAAATGACGCTTTCTTCGAATATTCTGATTTTGGAGAAACCGGTTTTCGGTTAAACCGAGCTGTAGAAACCGGTTAATACGCTTGTCAAACTACCATTCGGAACCGGTGTAAAATAAAACAGGTCCAATCAGAGTGTGTAAGCCAATGCCTTTATGGTATTTAATGGGGAACTAAAGGGTGGGCCATTTAAACTTCGGATTTAGAAAAAAATCTAATATACAAATTTTCTTAATTATGATTTTGTTGGTAAGGTACACCGTTGATATTTATGAATGAAACACAACATCGTTCAAATGGCTTCCATGACTTGCTTCATTTGAACAACGGAATTTTCAGAACAATTTCGATTGTTTGAGCCTCTATCAATATCGTGTTTTAAGGCCTCAATGGACTTGGGTTTGTTTGCGTAACTCTTATCTTTCAGCAGCTGAGACGCGGCCAATGGACTTCCGAGTTTCGGCTGATTATGGGGTTGTCGACCAATATACCGATTGTAACGTTGGTTGTGTGATACGCAGCGCCGTCCTGTTGTAACCAAACATCTTAAATATCATCCTCTTCAACTGTTGGGCACAAAAAATCGCTGAACATGGCACATTACCTATGACACCGTCATTCCAAAAACCGCAACAAACAGTCACTCATTGAGGATTCATAGGCTTTTCCTCGACGACATGTGGATTTTTCAAGCCCGAGTGCGGCAATTTTGTTTGGTAACGGCACCCGAGGTGAAAAAGAGCTTCATCGGAAAAGATGATTTTTCGTCAGCCAGATAAGAACTATTCATCAGCTCGCTTTAGTTAAAGTTCGTTTTAGTTGCTGGTCACATCTAATTGAGCTTCGTTTTATTCTGCTTCACACACAAGTGCAATATGTTATAGTATGTGTGTGAGCATCACTGATTTATTTTATTCGATCTATATGTTCTCTTACCCAAGGCGGCAAAATCAGTGTTGGGTAAATATTCCTTGAACGTTTTGTACCTATTTTGGGATCGTGAACACTGTTTATGGTTGTATGCATTTCTGCTAACATACTAACTGTATTGTTGTTATTAATTCGGCAACTTTCATCTAAATCGGAATTAGCAGATATGACTTCTTTTGGCTTGGACAAATTATTTCAGAAAATTACCGGCGATATAATTCGTTGACAAAGTCTTTTCTGTATGTCTGATGGTGTCAGCAAACAATAGTGAGCTATTGAAAATGCTTTAGGTTTGTAATTCTGCATTTATATCAGTTGTGTAAATAACCGGTTAATGTACTTGAAATAACCGGTTCTTCGAAAATAGCAATTTTTAAAAAACCTACGTACGGTTAACTGGCCGGAATTCGGTTCACCGGTTTCGAATACTCTATTAGCTACCCATGACGATGGGAAATTACCCTGCACGATTATCCATTACACATGGGAAATGGGTAAGCGGCCTTTCCCTATTACCCACGCCGATAGGCAATTTTTGATCGAAAATGTGAAAAACATTTCTACATATATCTCGGACACGGAGGGTCCACTCGAAAAAATAAATAATTTTTGGGAGTTTCTAAGAGTTTTTCACATAGCGGTCCAACTCGTATGGAATATTTTTTTTTTCAAAAAATCACCAAAATAGGAAAATCGCTCAAATCAAATCAAAATAGAAAATGTTTTACCTCCACAGGAGTCTTTAACCCATAGACGAATACCTATGACATTTAATTTATTGAGAGAATTAATGTGTCTATACTATATTCGTCTATGATGTCAACAAACAGATTGTGGTGTATATTGCAACTCAATTGTCCAATGTTAATTACGCCTAAAAGTATGTTATAAGTAGAGAAGCCTCCTCATGCTAACTCACCACGATCACAAGAAAAGTCTGAAAAATATAGAACATATGGCAAGTCATCACTAACTATTAAGTCGATGCCAAATTTTCGAGAACAGACAGCGTTACTAATGTCCAATATCAGTTGATTATATAAATTATACCTATATAAATTTGTAAAAGCTTGCAGAGATCGCACGAAAATCACTCGAAATATATTTAAAGGAGGTCAATGTTCACATTTGCTATAAAGTTGGTAGCAGCAAGTAGCATTCTGCAAAATCTTGAATATATTTATTTGCCATGGTAGCAAATGAGGTTCATAAGATAATCACTTTGAACTTATCGAAGTGAACAATGACTTCGCAAAACTATTTATTAGCCAATTGGTAAAGAAATCAAGTTTAATTGAAAAAAAGTTTGTGAAATTTTGTTCACTTTCACACAAACTACTGGAAGCAAATTTGGTAGTTTGTTCTACCTAACCAAGTTGGCGGTTTAACGAACATAACGATCAACTTGATTAGACATACATACATTATTACTAGTCCATGCCGTCCATGAGCATGATGAAGATGTTAGTAATGTGGTGGTGGTTTCACACACAGTTTGTGGAGCTTGCTTTGTCAAATAAATACTTTGCACGCTCAGCACGAAGATTCATTTCAAAAGTAGTATTCCACCCAAGAGTATTGAGACATGTTGCATGCACACATTAAAACAACTGCTAAATGGGGATCGAGGACATGGAATCCTAGTTAGGTGTTAGACAATTGTGGAATCAGTGATATTTGTATTAAATTATTTGCAGTTATAACTTGAATAATGATTTGGCTCGACAAGCTAATAGCCAGAAAGTCTCACTAAGACGTACGGCTTTGGAGAGTTTGTGTCCGCCTCGAGATCCCCCTACGTGCATGCCCGCTTCTGAGAGATATCGTACACATGACGGCACTTGCAACAACAAACGTCGTTCAAGATGGGGTGCAGCCCAAATGCCCTTCAGCCGCTTTCTACCACCAGAGTATGGAGATGGTGTCGACTCAGCACGTCAATCAGCAGATGGAGGAACTTTGTCCTCCTCAAGATTTGTGAGTTTATTGGTGCATGGTGCCCGGGATGGTGAAGCGCCACTGACTTTGATGTTGGCGCAGTGGGGTCAGTTGCTAGATCACGACCTTACTTCCACTGCACAACCAAGGTGAGTTACCGAACGTACCTTTACTCAAACGGGAACTTTTCTACAATTTTTTTTTTCTTTCAGATCTATTAATGGCTCTGTGCCCAGTTGTTGTGGCAACAATGATTTCCATCCATCTTGCTTCCCCATCAAGGTACCATTAGACGACCCTTGGCTATCACCTCTTAAAGTTCGTTGTTTGGAATTTTTGCGCTCCGCTCCGGCTCAACGTCGAGATTGTGTTTTATCCTGGCGAGAGCAAACGAATCAAGCCACTTCTTTCATTGACGCCTCTCCCATCTACTCGAACAGTGTCAAGATATCCGACAATGCTCGAGCCTTTCGCAATGGTTTACTGATTTTTGGGCGTGGTAATCCAAATGATGACGCCTGCCAAAGAGGAGCTATCGCTACCCACTGCATTAGATCTGGAGATGGTCGTAGCGGCGAGCAGCCAGGACTCCTGGCCCTGCACCACGTTTGGGTGGGTGAACACAATCACATAGCGATGCGTTTGAGTGAAATGAATTTGCACTGGAGTGATGAAAAAATCTACCAGGAAACTCGTAAAATAGTAGGAGCCATGTTCCAGCACATCACTTATAGGGAGTTTCTACCCATTGTGTTGGGTAGGGAAGTAGTAAAACTCTTCGATTTAGAACTCTTAAATTCAGGATATTATGAAGGCTACGATCCGAAGACTAATCCTGGAGTAGCAAATGCTTTTGCCGCCGCTGCGTTTCGATTTGGCCATTCATTGGTGCAAAATTCGTACACACGCTGCGATCGCTTCCATAATATCCTTGCAAATAGTGAGTGTGGCCAGAACATTCACAATTATTTGAAGATAATAATTTTGTTTTTACAGACGTAAGTTTACATGAGGAATTCCAAAGAGGTGATATAGGTTCGGCAGGTTCGCTGCATCGATTGATTCGAGGCATGGCCAGTCAAAAGACGTTGAAGAGAGATGAGTTCATAACACCTGAACTTACCAATCATTTATTCCAAACTCCAGGTAGGCAAGGTGATCTAAACTGTATAAGAACCCATCTCCACAATTATCACAAAGCAATTGGTGTCATCTTCTGTACCTTTGCCTTTATTTCTAGGCTTCCCGTTTGGTTTGGATTTAGCCGCCATCAACATTCAACGTGGTCGAGATCATGGCATACCACCCTACACCCACTGGCGTGTACCCTGTGGCTTAACACCCATTAACACTTGGGAAGAGTTTGCAAATGTGGTGGGCCCAGAATCTGCAAGGCGAATAAGTCATGCCTACCACAATGTGCATGACATAGATCTGTTTGTGGGCGGCATTGCTGAACGTCCCGTTATAGGAGGTCTCGTTGGACCTACCTTCGCTTGCATAATCGCACAACAATTCACCAATTCTCGCAAAGGCGATCGTTTCTGGTACGAAAATGGAAGACTGGAAAACTCTTTTACACCAGCACAATTGCATTCTATCAGAAGAGTTACCTTGGCCTCGGTGTTGTGCCGTTCCGTGGGAGGTGGAACATTTCAACCACATATTTTTCTTCCTCCAGATTTGCCCAAAAATGAGCGCCTTCCTTGTGGCGTAGGATCATTAGCTGAATTCGATTTAGATCCCTGGTTGGAGCAAGATCCGTTTGCAACACCATCTCCGTTATCACTGCAATTACACATCCAATCCACCGAGCCACCCGTAGGACCACCACGGCCAACCCCCGCCAAACCGACACAGACTTTTGGACCACCCGTACTAGACCGCATATTTGAAATCGTGCAGGCAGAACTTGAAACAAAGTCACCAGAGACTTTACTACCAGACAAGGTAGGTTTTCCGAACCGACGACAACCGGTTACGAAAGAACCGATATTCGTAGCCCAGAAGCCAGTTCATTCTTCTCATGGCTTCCATCGTGTAAAAAACGTGACCAAAATTAATGATAAACTGGACTTAAAACGGAAGGGCAACATAGGACATATTACTAAACAAAAGCCTCTACCCGGTGTTAGCAATAAATTGGACAAGCATTCCAGGAAAGGTTTACACCGTCACGGTACCATTCAGACCACAACAAGAAAAACCATAATAGTCAATAATATACCCATAGAACTGAGAAATATCAGAAATGATATCAAAGGTGGATCGACAGCTGTAAACAAGATTGAGGGAATGGAATCACGGGCAGAAAAACAAGGACATATTATAAACGATGATGACAAAGAGTCTGAGTCACCTCCTTCTGATGTAGATACTTATATTTTTAAAGCTAGAACAGAAGACTCTAATAATTCAGATACAGTACAACTGACTGAAACAACAGTCGACAGTGACATGGACGAGATACAGGTGCCTATCAAACAGACAAATCAAAATATTACCAATCTACTCAAAAACAATATTGTTAAAATTACTTCTGATACAAATAACGTCGTACTGGAAAATAGGGAACATCTTAAGAACGAGACAGGTTTATATAAAACTGCGAATGAGAATGTCAACAATATACAGACTGAGACCGAAACAAATTCACACATGCAACTTCAAAAAGTTTCCAACGTCAGCGAACACACGACCCCAACGAGTGAGTTACAATCGACAGACTCCGACATAGACCCGATGGCCAACTCACCGGCCATGGAACATAGACGTGTTCAACGCAAATTTATCAACCCAACATCTGAGGAATTACTTCCAAATAAATCAAAAATTTCCATCCTAAAGTCACTAGTAAAGACGAACGCTACCATTTCTGCACAGAATAGGACTTTATCTACGAAATCGCCTGTTCAACAGAAACGGACTCCATTCCGTGACTCCGAACTGAGACACTATCAAAACAGACCACCATACACCAAACCCCCTAAGGTCATAGTGGACGCCGACAACGGAGACAATCAATATCAGATAGAAATAAACATAAGACAATCGAATAAGAGCCCCAAACCGTCGCTAAGTACTGCCTATGAGGATTACACGACTAATTACAAGACTAAACCTTATGACCGTTATACAGCGAACTACCCGAACTTTCAGAGTACCACACCAATACATACGTTCTATCAATCTTCACCAACGCAAGCATCGCTACCCTTGGGGCACAATAAAAGGACTAAACCGCCCACAATTATATTTCTAAGCGAACATGGGGACCATGCTTCTACAACCAGACAACCAGGGTTTGTTCACAGTATAGTAGGGTGGAGCTCTGGAGGTCGTAAACCGTTTCCACTGGACTCTAACTTTGACGAAAGGCCTAGCGCGATATCAAGTCCACACAGTGGGACTTTACTTCCTGATGCATACCAAAACCCAAGACCTGGAACAGTTTCAAGCTTTAGTCAGGCCCAGCTAGGTGGAGGAGTGGTACAAGCTACAAGCCAAGCAATAAGTAATGGACAATATGGCACCATTTCCGGGTTTTCTAGTGCCAATGGGGCGGACAGCACTTTCAGCTTTAATATAAGACCCAAACCAGATCAAACACTGATCAACAGACCAGATTCAGTAAGTAATTATGGATTCACGCAGACGCCACCCAAAACCTGGCATACTCAAAACCACGAATATGGTGAACATATTCCTCCTTACGACATGCCCTATAGAGAAAACGTACAAAGTCCATTTTCCTCTGCCAACTCTCAGACGTACTATATACGGAAGAAACCACGACCACAACTGAAAGAAGATTTGACTTTATATAGAGATCCCGAGTTACCGGACTATGATTATCTCAGCAGGGCGCGAAAACCTCTCCAAAATATAACCACTTTGGACTACAAACAAATGCGTGACGTTGAATACGAATACGACGAGGATTATGGCAATTCGCCTCTTTTAAGAAAATTTAACCAAGACGGATACCTTAGACCTGAACACATGATAATAACTCTTTTGATGCACCAGGACAAACCTACAAACGAGACTAAAGTCGACCGTGACGCGTCGCCTAACGCCAACCTAACAGTGGACGATAATTACGTACTGCCAGCAATGAATAGTACCAGAGACATATCGAAATTCTTTCCAAAACCGGTTTACAATAACTTCACGTCCGACTTTCCGGATTCCCAAAGTAAGCAACTCAACAAAAACATATTCGCCGAAGAACTGCACAAAACCGAAGACGCGAACGACGAGGACTCTTTGGAGAGAACCAAACTCAAAATGCAGCAGAGAAGAATCATCATTTTGAAACAAAAACAGGATAAGATAGCCTTTGCTCCTATTACCGTATTAACCAAGCCGGAAAGGTTAGTCTAAGAAATTTAAGTAAACAAAATATACGGTCCTTTTATTTTTTTCTAATTTTAGACCTGATAACTGGGTTATTTATGATTCTCCCAAAGAGGTGGCACCATTACCACAAATACCGGATATAAAAATGGATCTCTCACCATCGTCTGAAATTCCCAAGCCGATGTATCTAGCACATGTTAAGACTAATACTCGCATAGCTTTAAAATCTTTACAATCAAATGAAATTGCCAAGAAGACACAAGACATTTTCCTTAGTAATTTAAAAACATCGAACGAAAAAGACATAACTCGAACTGCATCTGGAGTTACGGAAGGTCCTAGCGAGGGGACCACAAATGATTTTATTGAAGTTACCACGGCATACATGCCCGTGACCCCTACGACAAATCCGGGTGTTAATAACACAACGGAGTCATTTACTGAAACTGTGACGGAATCAACTAACGCGACCAATGACTAATACTTTACGAGGACTTAAATATTAAAAACTCTTTTTGTTATAACAGACCTTAGGCTGTCTATTCTATTTCCTCTTTTCTGCTGCCCACCTGTATATTTATTTAATTTTCAGTCGTATAAGATCCATCATTTTAACCTAGTTAAGCATTAAATAAATAAAATATTGGTTTTATTTTCATAACCAAAATTATTGGACTTTCAGGGATATCTACACTTCTAGATAGGTATGCAGAGTTCATACTGCTGCTCAAAATGGAATGTCGGGTGGATGAATATTTACAGCCCACGCATCAACTCACATTGATATATTTAGTTTCACTTGCATTTTAAGTTAGAATGTAATTTTATAAATACCTCGTGTTATGGTAGGTCAATTCCTAGACGATGAAATACCCGTGTTTTTGTTTTATTTGGATGTAAATATAACGTGTCGCCAAAATAGCTTCTCAAAATACCGTTCAGAACTGGCGTAAAACTGTAGGTCCCAATCAGTGAGAATAAAACTAGAAAGCGCACAGCTCACTGGTTGTGAGAAGCTCTCCCCAATTCCTTCATGCACTCAGAGAACTAATTGTTTGAAAAGAGGTTGTAGCAACCGTAAATTCGGCTGTTACCACCGAATTGAGGTTGTCACAACCGAATTTAGGTTGTTACGACCGAATTTATTCCTCACAACCGAAATTCGGTTGTAGCAACCTCGTTTCATAATAGATTCGGTTGTGACAACTGAATCTTCAATTATATTCGTTCAGTCAACTAAATTTTCTAAAATTTCGGTTGGAACAACCGAATTTGAAATTAATTCGGATGCAACAACAGAAATTGGTACCAAATTCGGTTGGAGTAACCGAATTTGGCTTCAATTCGGTTGTAGTAACAGAATTTGACACCAATTCGGTTGTAACTGTCGAATTTGGTAGCAATTCGGTCACAATAATCGAATCTAGACTTAATTCGGTTGCAACGACCGAATTTGGCGTCAATTTGGTTGCTGTAACCGAATTTCTCATGAATTCTGTAGGTATAACCGAATTCATTTTCAATTCGGTTGCCACAACATAATGCTATGTAGCTAAAACCTGACGTTTAAAATTCTATAATCAAATATTATTTTAAAAAGAATTAAAGAATGTCAAGGTTTTGTTTGTGGTTATTAAGAAAGGTAAGTAAAATGTGTTTTGTATTAAAACATCTTAGTTTGCAGATATTTTTAAGCAGATATCAACAGTTTTGAAGGTTTTCAAAATATGCTTCAATCGTCTGTATACAAAACGCCTTAGGACGTAGATCAAGCGATACAATATGTCAGAATTAGTGCGGTATCAGATGATGGCCGAGACTTCAATAAAGGTCGGAAGAGGCGTGTAAAATAAATTTATTACTCTTTAGTTTACCCCATATACATATATGACTTTATTTTCTCGCTATTTAAGTCGTTTATAAAAGTACTGGAAAATAAATCATCACTAATAATAAAAAACCTTTAATACGTAATTCATTTGTGACACTATTCGGTTGTAACAACCTCTAATTCGGTTGTAACAACCTCTAATTCGGCAGTGACAACCTCTAATGAGGTTGTGTCAACCTCCAATGAGGTTGTGTCAACCTCCAATGAGGTTGTAGCAACCTCCAATGAGGTTGTGTCAACCTCTAATGAGGTTGTGTCAACCTCTAATGAGGTTGTGTCAACCTCTAATGAGGTTGTGTCAACCTGTAATGAGGTTGTGTCAACCTCTAATGAGGTTGTCTCAACCTCTAATGAGGTTGTCTCAACCTCTAATGAGGTTGTGTCAACCACTAATGAGGTTGTGTCAACCTCTAATGTGGTTGTGTTACTGCTGCGACATCGACCTCAAAACATCGATGTTTTACAACATAGGCAACATCGATGTTTCAAATAAGAGACATCGATGTCGATAAAACATCGACAAACATTTTTGGGGATGTTCCATTTTTGGTGGCTTTTTTTTAGAAATCGAGGTACCAAACTTGAAACAGAAGAGGTAATTTACACCTCTGGTCACAAACATCAATGTTTCTTCGATCATCAATGCTTTTGCCGATGTTTTGTATTTGCTGCTATTCTCTTTTAGATATGTGTTATCCACATATAAATCACCCTTTTCCCCGATATAAAGGTGAAAAACTACAAAAATTGATTAAAATAAATAGTTTCCCATTACATCCCATGTTTAACCAGCTACGCATAATGGTGGTGGTTGGCGTCTGGCGGCGAATAAATGGGCAAATATTCCCAATTCGAGATTATATTAATATTTTATGGTTTATATTTCCTTATATTAAGGCAATTTGTTACAATCGTCACACAGAAAAACATCGATGCAAACATCGATATAAACCATCGATGTTGGAAAAACATCGGCACTAAAACATCGATGTGTTTCAAAAACATTGATGTTTTCAAAACATCGATGTCGATGTCGCAGCCCTAGGTTGTGCCAACCTCTAATGAGGTTGTGTCAGCCTCTAATGAGGTTGTGTCAACCTCTAAATTCGGTTACGGCTAATTCGGCTGTCTCAATCGAATTTTTCTGTGAGTGTGGGATGTAATGGGAATCCATTTATTTATTTATTAAATATAACGTGTGTTTGGAGCTTGTCACCATTATAGTATATTTGTGCCCAAACACATTGTGTTTGCTCTTCAATATTACATTTTCAATAAGTTATAATACATGTGTTTCTGACCGAAATATAGATTTGATTGGGACACAAATATATCTGTGTTTGTTACACTGTTTTTGCTATGTCGAGAGCAAGAGAATAAATGAGTGACAAAGAGAGATTATTCTCAGTGTAAGTTAAAGTTTTTGTGAGTGTATAACTGCATCTTTGCTTTATTGTTTCAGTCAGTGATTCATACATATTCCTGAATACGTGTGTAAATTATAGGTGAGTGCTTCTAATGTTGACTGATCTGTTTGCTTTCAGTCGGCATTTATAATTGCTGAGTTATTTTCATTGCTAAACTGATTTACTGATAGTGATTGCGAAAATGATTCGAACGAACTGAAATGAAATCGCAAACACAAAAAATGATTTTGTCTCCACCAACTGCGACTGTGGCGCACACTAGAGTTTTTTTTTACTATTATTATTTATTTTTATTGAATAGATATAAAGATTTTACAATAATAATTTTATTATATTCCCGCGACCCTTCAGGTTTGTATGCAGGTGAAATTTGATTGAGTGTTTATAAATATTTTGGCATGGCAGTTCAGCTGTGTTATTAAATTTACATATACATTTCATTATATTCAGCTCATCTTGCATTATATGCGTTGCGTTGTTGATGCATTTCTGTGCTACAATGATAGCAGTATCATCCGCGTATACATATCCAGTGCTATGTTTTAATGTGTTAATCATGTCGTTGGCATAGATAATAAAAAGTATTGGTCCTCATTTAGAGCCCTGCGGAACACCAAACGTTGTTGCTACAATGCCACTGTATTCGTTTTCAATCTTAGCTCTGTAAGATCTGTAATTGAAATAGTCCCTGAACCAGTTAATACATTCTCCTCTAATGCCGCTTCTTTTCAGTGTTTCTATAATTTTTTCATGTGAGAGAGTATCAAACGCCTTACGAAAATCAATAAATAAAGCCATACAGTCCATGTTATTGCTCAAACAATGATTTATTTGATTAGAGAATTGTCCAAGTAGTTGGTTTATATTATTCCCCCGTTGAAAGCCATACTGATTTGTATGTATTGCTTTATATTTGGGTAGGAAGTCGTTTAGTCTTCTGACCACTATTTGTTCTAAAATTTTCTCTGGAACTGGTAGTATTGATCTATAATTATTGTAGTTTGATTTACTACCACTTTTATACATATATTGGCCCACTACTGACATTTTTAATATTTTTGGTATCACGCCTTCACATAAGCTACAATTAATTAACTTAGTAATAACGGGTGCTAAGTACACTGCGTTACATTTAAGATCAATTGGTCTTATAGCGTCTATTCCGGCGCTTTTTCTCACGTTGAGTGTTTTAAGTATGTTGAGTTCTTCTAGCTCGTTCGCGTAGTTTACAAAAATTGTGTTTGGTAGAATCGTGTGTGAATTTATGGATGTTATTATGTTACATGTATGTATAATTTTCTGTACGTTTCTCTTCAAGTGGAAATTAATTGAAAAATTTTTTACTACATCCTCAAGGTTCTCATTAGGAAAACTTTTCTTTATTAATGAGCAGGGCTCGGATTATGATGATATGTCATCTTTTTAATTTTTTTGTCATTTTTTGTTAATTTTTGGTTTTATATCATTTTTGCTAGATTTAGTAATTTTTTCTCATTTTTTATGTCGTATTTAATTTTATTTTCCTAATTTTTTTAGTTTTTAATTTAAAAAAGTAAAAATTTATTTCACCGCAGTTCGCGGTGATATTGGCAAGAATGTTTATGAAAAATTTAATACTGTGCTGACCAAAAATAAGGGTTACAAAATTTTATGTTCTATTTCTGATGTTTTAGGTGGTGAACATTTCGAAAATGTAGACATCAATGAAATTAATTCTTACGACATAACTTGTTTTAAATATGCTCCTCTTGTGAGTGTCGACGTAGAGAGAAGTTTTTCAATGTTTAAAAACATTTTAAGTGACAATCGAAGATCATTCCTATTCGATAATTTAAAAAAGTATTTAGTTATTTACTGCAACGCAAACAAAGACAAAAATTAAATAAAAATAAATATAAATTAAATAATTTTTATTAAATTTATTATAATACATACTTTTAATTTAAGGGCATTTTTAAAATTTTTGGGTAATTTTTAAGGTTTTTTGGGGGTATTTTGTCAGTTTTTCTCCGTCATTTTTCATTGTTTTTTAGGTCATCACAATCCGAGCCCTGTTAATGAGTCTATGTTTTCAACTTTTCTGCCAGTTATTTGGTTTATAAGTCCATGTTACTCTAGTATGTATATTTTTTGTTTAATAAAATTGTCTCAGATTGTATGTATTTTTAGAGTGTATTATTTTTTTATTTAATTTCTTATTGAATTGGTTGTATATTGTTTCTTTTACTTTGTTATTCTTGTCTTTGGCCCATTTTTTATATAATTTATTTCGAATATTACAACATTAGCATTTGTAGCGTCTCTGTTGAAAAACCCATTATAAACGCAGGAGGAGATAATAATTGAGATCGACTTAAGGATTGGTTATTCCGTTTCCGAAATATAGGTCTTTCTGTACTGTTTTTTATATTTTGGAACAAAAGTAGTGATTGGCGCTGCATTTTTTGTGGAGAGGCAACTCTGTGCAAATTGAGTGAGACAAGGAGAGCATGAACTAGAAAAACTGCTGAAACAAGTGATCTACTAACACAAAAGAACGGAACAGTGTGAACTAGTTAATCTAGTTCACAAGAGTTAATAGTTCAATCGAACTAGTTTATTCGTGAACTAAACAACTCAGCGCACACAACATTTTTTTACCGCCAGAACAATCGTTCGGTGAAAAATTTCCAGCGACTGTTGTACTCATAGAGTAATACATAAATATAGAGAAAATACCTCGCTCAGTAAATTTTTGACATTTGGTCTAGTGTGATATGAAGAACAGTACAATTATTTCAAAATATGACTAACAGAAAAACGTCTTAGTACGAATCAGATTATAGCCAATACTTTAAGCTTTAATTTAAGCTTTATTGTGACCCGTTCAATCGATGGTAGCAATATATAGGCCCGAAACGTAGACTTGATTAAATTGTTTTCAATTAAATAGAAAAAAAAGTGTACTTCGTTGAAAAAAAAAACAATTTTTGTGTAATTTTAAGTGATTTTGGATCAGTCTTGATCCTGCCGTGTATAATTTTGGCCTTGAATTAATTTTTCTCTCAGCAAATTTATGACACTTGGCTTGGTGTGCTATGCATGTTGGATGTTGGAAAGTAAAATAAATAAACAAATGGTTTCCCATTACATCCCATGAAGAGACCGGGGAGAACTTCTCACA
This sequence comes from Phaonia tiefii, assembly GCA_963931995.1. NCBI lineage: Eukaryota > Metazoa > Arthropoda > Insecta > Diptera > Muscidae > Phaonia > Phaonia tiefii. The sequence continues at coordinate 206,870 of OZ008367.1, read as the reverse complement.
ACCACTGAGCTCTGCGCTTTCCAGTTTTCACTCACTGATTGGGACCTACAGTTTTACACCGATTCCGAACCGTATTTTTGAGAAGCTTTTTCATGGCTATATACTCGATAGTGTCGCCGTCACTATGCGAGGTGACCGCCGCCGAAAGAAATTTGAAGGTGGTCAGAGCAGGGTTTGAACCCAGGATCTCATGTACAAGAGCCGCGTACACTAACCATTGCACCACCGACAGCCACGGATGTTGGAAAGTATTGCTTTAATAATATCAGACAAAGACAATGGTTCAAAACAACCAACAAGAAAACAACAACGGCATTTCGTTTTGTGTGTTAAATACAACACAAATGAATACCAACCATTAAAGATAACAAAAAAGTCCAAAATCCATTTAAATTTCACAGTCCTCATCCAAAAAGACATGTAAAATTTAAGTCAACAGATCCTGTAACTCCACCTGGTGTAAGCCGACAAGCCCTCTATCACACCAACCTCACAACGAAACGTGTGAAATGAAACTTCAGATGAGACAAATTTTAGAATTACTCTATGGACCAAGCGGTAAAAATCACAGAGTAATATTTATAAGAGACTGCAACATCTGTTTCACTTACACCACAAATCCGTTGAATACTAGGAAACATACATATTGTTACGAATTTCTTATTCGTCCTTTTTGCGTTGTTTTATTTCCAATAATAAAACAAGGTTCGTTTTAAATTACGATAATTACAACGGTTTAACTTCCTTTTATTTTACTTATATAGTACAAAAGTTTACTTTATTTACACCACTTTAATAAGTCTTATGTTTTACTATCAAATCGCGTTGCTTACTTTACGGCGGTTAATCACAAGCTGAACTCTCCATTCCAAAGACCTCCGCTATTTATACCATCTCACCATACTCAAATGAAGGTAGATCTAGCGAATTCAAGAACCTTCTAGACATTGTTGTTGTTGCTTATCTTTGTAGAACAATCTTGAATGGCGGAGAGTTATCTTTACTGAGGTGAATTCATGCTACTGGTTTAGCAAGCTGGTACGTTGTTACAATGCATACTTTCAGGCGCAGCACTAACCGCCTGTTATTTACATACTGTTAGTAGAGTCATTAGCAGCACGCAAAAGCTTTTACTTATTCGTAACACTGCCCCCCACTTTAGCCTGTTCGTCTCGAGCAGGCTCAACCCCCCGTTTCCACACAGGGGTAGTCTTTCCAAATGCACGACTTTCATTTTCGCTCTTGGACTTTGGCTTTTCTGGATTCTATAAACCACGTCATTTATTCGTTTGACAACCTTGTAAGGGCCTTCCCAGTGAGTCTGATGTTTTGGAGATAAACCCTTCTTGCGCTGTGGGTTGAACAGTAAAACTAGCTGGCCTTCATGAAATCCTTCTGAATTTGCCGCTCGGTCGTATCTGGCTTTCATTTTGTTACTGACCATCTCGTAACATAACACAGTAATTTTTCTCTGGCTTTGAGAGTATTCGGCTGTAGTACCCAATAACATTTTCTTGGCCATTGATTTCCTGCGAGAGCACGCCACCTATTCCGTAACCACTCGCGTCAGTATCCAACACGATTTTCTCTCCAGCAACAGGATACGCAAGTTTTTCGCTCCAACAGTACGGCCGATTTTTCATTGTCAACTCGTGAAGAATTGCAGCCACTGTGGCGAAACCCGGCACAAACCGTCTGTAGTATGTACAGAGTCCTAGAAAACTGCCTAATTCATGGAGATTCCGCGGTCGTGGCCAATCCTTCACTGTCAGGATTTTGTCTTCATCGGTGGAAATGCCATCTGCTGTCACTCGATGTCCCAAGTATTTTACTTCTTTCTGGAACAGAGAACACTTCTTCGGGTTGAGTTTCAACCCAGCCGCGGTTATACGTTGAAGTACTTCTTTAAGATTCTTCAGGTGTTCATCGAATGTTTTCCCCATGACAATGATGTCGTCTAGGTACACCAAGCATGTTCGCCAATGAAGGCCTTTTAACACGCACTCCATTAATCGCTCGAAGGTGGCTGGAGCGTTACATAGGCCAAATGGCATTACTTTAAACTGCCACAGACCATCGCCTACGCTGAATGCAGCTTTCTCCTTGTCTTTCTCGCTGATTTCTACTTGCCAATAACCACTTTGCAAGTCCAGCGTGGAGAACCATTTTGTTCCTGACAACGAATCCAATGTGTCATCAATTCTTGCTAGCGGGTAACTGTCCTTTTTGGTGACGTCGTTGAGCTTTCTATACAAAATCGGGTACTTCCATCTTTCTCCTTTACTAGTACCACCGGCGAGCTCCATCGACTTGAAGAAGGTTCGATTACACCATCCTTCTGCATTTCAGCTACCAGTTTCTTCACCTCATCTCTTTTTGCAAGTGGAAGACTTCTGGACGCCTGTTTTATTGGTCTCGCTTCCCCTGTATTGATGCCATGCTTTACCATTGATGTTCTACCTTGGCATTCTTTTTTCAGGGAGAAGGCAGACGCATGCTTCCACAGTAATTGCTTTGCTTTGTTCCTATCAGAAGGCTTTAGTTCTCGCACCCACTCACTGAGATGCGACTCCAGTACTTTCTGCTCCTTTTCTGATAGTTTGCTGGAGTCAGAATTAACTTCACAGTTGATGACCGCCTCGGCTGGTGTACATTCTGCAATTTCTGTGCGGTCGCCGATCACCTCCTCGTTGTTGGACAAATTTAGAACTCGTACAGGCAAGTATCCTTCATTATTAGTTTTTACTAGAGCTTTGGCAGTGATGATGTTATAGTTGTTTATACTTGCCGGTTCAACTACCCAAAAACCGCCGATCTCACAATCTCCCTCCATTCGGGCCCATACTATGGTTTCTGAGTTTGGTGGCAATTTTACATCTTTGTGAGCGATCAGCCTTTTAATCTGTGTTGTATTGTCGTATCCCACATTGAGAGGAATATCCACATTAGCCCACGTCAAAACTTGCTGCCCCATATCTAACTTGAGGCCTTGGGCAATCATAAAATCTGCGCCAATTATCACTTCATCTACAATGTCGGCGGCAATAAACACGTGTTCGATGCTCATGTTGGCAATGGCTAACTTCAATTTAACTTTACCATGTACAGTTGCTGGTTCACCCGTTGCTGTGCGGAGTCTTACACCATGTAACGATTCCATTGGTCCATTTATCAAATCAGATCTGATGATAGATTGTGACGCGCCTGTGTCCATAGTCAATATGCGCTTCCAACCACCGACAGCTCCGTAGACAGTGAGGTTGTTGTTTTTCTGTTGTATTATTGAGATGGAGATCGTGGGGCCCTCGGTTGTGGGAGCTAGTCCATGCTTCTCTGGGCTAGCTCGTTTTAGTTTAACGGAGATTCATTTTGTGTAGCAAAATTTACCCGTTTATTGCCACGTTGGGGTGAGCTCGATCTTGATCGTTTTCGTGGCTCTCTGCAGTTTCGTGCAATATGACCAGGTTTGTCGCAATTGTAGCACTTTGGTCTGGGCTTACTTCCGCCTGATAACGCCTTGCTGAGTGTTTGCGTCATTTCTTTAAGATCGTTTATGGCACCCTTCAAATCTCCTGCCTCCGACTCCATTTCAATTTTTCTAACTCTTTGTATTTGAGGCTTGGACACAAATTTCGCTGTCTCTTGTGCCAATGCGAACGAAACGGTTTCGGCGAATGTAGCTTTTTGTGTGGCACAAGTCACATATTTTACGTCCGGATCACGGATGCCGTTGACGAATGCTTCAATCTTAAACTGATCCAAGAATGGGTGGGACTCACCAGGATAAGTCATCAACACCAAACGTTCCACCTCGGTTGCGAAGTCCTGAAGCGTTTCATTATGCTTTTGCACTCGGCCTCTTAATTCCATGCGATATAAATCCTTCTTGTGATCGCCACCATACTTGCGTTGTAACGCAGCCAGTATATCCTCGTAGTTGTTTCTGGCACTGACGGGAATGCTCTGAAGGACTTCTGCTGCGTTTCCTTTCAGTGCTAAAATTAGTTCTACTGCTTTGTCGTTGCTGTTCCACAAGTTCTTAATTGCGATCATTTCGAATTGGAATTTGAAAAGTCGAATGGTGTAGAGCCATCGAAACTGGGAGCTTTCAATCTACTAGAGGTAAAATTATTTGTGTAGATCCCAATTAACACACAAATTGGTAAAATTAAAAATTTCTCTCATTCACTATACATGTTGTTACGAATAAGTAAAAGCTTTAGCGTGCTGTTAATGACTCTACTAACAGTATGTAAATAGCAGGCGGTTAGTGCTGCGCCTGCAAGTATGCATTGTAACAACGTACCAGCTTGCTAAACCAGTTCCATGAATTCACCTCAGTAAAGATAACTCTCCACCATTCGAGATTGTTCTACAAAGATAAGCAACAACAACAACATCCAGATTCTAGAAGGTTCTTGAATTCGATAGATATACCTTCATTTGAGTATGGTGAGTTGGTATAAATAGCGGAGGTCTTTGGAGTGGAGAGTTCAGTTTGTGATTAAACCCCGTAAAGTGAGCAACGCGAATTGATAGCACAATATAAGACTTATTAAAGTGGTGTAAATAAAGTAAACTGTTGTACTATATAAGTAACATAAAAGGAAGTTAAACCGTTGTAATTATCGTAATTTAAAACGAACCTAGTTTTATTATTGGGAATAAAACAACGCAAAAAGGACGAATAAGGAAATTCGTAACATTGGTGTCAGAAGTGAAATTACGAATTAAGGACAACGATGAAGTTTGAAGAACTCAAAGTTGAACAACTAAAAAAGCAGTTGAGTAAATTGGATCAACCGACAGCTGGTAATAAGGTAGAGCTGCAGAGGCGATTAATAGAAGAATTTAAACGCCGACATTGACACACATCAGTTCGAGTGCAAAGTAGAAAAGGAGATTTGTGCAAAAGAAGCAACTGACTAATTCCATGTGAAACGGAACAGTTTTGTTTCTTGTTTTCTCCGATTTGAATGAAATTTTGGGCATTTATAATTTTTACCGAGTAAATTACAGCTGTACTTACAGTTTTTCAAAAATCTCAAAAATGTAGTCAATAGGCTGAATCTAAAATCATGTTTTGTTTTTGTAGTGTTATATTTAAAGAGTTGTAACTTTTTTGTTATGTGAGATATAAAAATAATGTTTTCCTTTTTTAACAGGAAATTGCTTGAAGTTTTAAAGAAAATTATTAAAAAACAAACAAACTTTATTCTTTTCTTTGAAATTTTTATAAAAATTTTTTTTTTGTAAATTCCAAAAAAACTTCCTCCCTAATTTTTTTTAAAAAAAATTTTAAAAATAGCTAATAGTGTCAGTAACACATCCTATCAGTTTCAAAGTGGTCCCTTTTGTACATTTTCTCAAACAATTAAAAACGTGAAAACAGTCGAACTAAAAAAATATTTTCTATATAAAACTTGGGACAATTAATTACATTTATATTTCGTTACCTGGTAACTTTAAGAATAACAGTTAATTATAAACATATATACGGGGTTTCCTATATTCGTTATTGACAGGGATACCACCAACCTCTGACACGACACCATAAATTAAATTACTTCGCCCCCTAAATCTTCCCAACTAACAATGTTAGTTCAGCTGAAACGATATAATGGGTTAATATTATGAAGTTTCAAATAAATAATCCACTGTGCTAATTCTATCATAGAGAATCCAAAAAAATTATTTTTACTAAAGTAGGCGGGGTATCTACTATTGCATCATTTCATCGTTTATATTTAAATGCAAATAGTTCTATCAAATCAAAAATACTAATCAGGCGTGAATATGCCGTTTAAAAGTATTGTTGCAACCCCTTGAAAAAACCTAATCATAAAAGTGTAAAAAAAACCTTCGAAAGATATCTGCTAAACTTATAGACACGTTTCCCGATTTGTCGCGAGATAAATTTATTTGTAAAAGTTGTAGAGTAACATTAGTGCCAAAAAAAGAACCACTCGTTAAAGAAAAAGACGCATATGATGACGAAGGAGAGGAAGACGACGATGAACAAGATGATGTAGAAATGATCGAAGTTGAGTTTCAGAACATACACAAAGAAAGTGCATTGTTTCACCTAAACAGATGTTTGGAAATTTTAAATGAAAGTCCAATCGATTTTTGTAAAACATTTGGTATGAGTGAAAAAAAAAACAAATTAAAAAATGTGTTTTCGGTGGTTAAAAAAAAAACTTTTTGAAGTAGATGACACAAACTGTGATGAGCAGGAATTATTAAATCATTTACAGGAAAAGTTCGAGGTTGCTACCAATGATAAGAATATCCAGTTACAAATTTTAACAATTTTACCAACAAGTTGGTCAGTTCGGAAAATCAAAAACACTTTCGCAGCAACACTTCGTGCCGCGTAAAAAGCTAAACGACTCATATCTAATAATGGATTTTTGGTATCTCCCACGCCTAGATTGGGTGAGCGTGTTAGTGAGGATGTTGTATATTATATCTTATTTTTAAAAACTATACATATGTATATAATTTTTTTATTTTTGAATAAATTAAATCGAATATGTTCTTTGTTATGGGAATCTCTTTGGCATGTTTTTAACTTTGTATTAAACAAAATATTAGCTAATGCAATATGAATGCTATTATGTGTTAGAAGTTTTATATAGAAAATATTTTAACGTAGAATACGTTATACGGTAAGGTAGAGGTGTTGATCTGGAGCACAAAATTTTGAGAAAATGTTTGTCACTTTCATTATAAGTTTTTAATACTTTATGCATGCATTGAAGAAAATTCAAGTATGGTCGTAACATATTTAATATGTCTTCTTTTGATTTGTATTTAAATAATCATATTGCTACATATAATTTTTTTGATTCTATAAGTAAATCAAAATTTAACTCCTTCAAATTTTGTATTAATTTTCATATGCTTGGTATTTTATGTATTATAACATCATGTGTAAGAGCAGTACGATTATCTGTGTGTTCATCACAGAACCAGTGTGAGAAAGAGAAGAAGTATAATGACAATGCATGTTTTATGTGAACATTACAGAACCAGTGTTGCCACATGCAGTATTTATACTTGTTTTCAAAAGTGCATCGAATTGATATAAAGTGTACCCAAATTTTGTTAAAAACTATCCTAAATTTTTAACATAAAAATTAAAGATAAATTTGATAGATTTAAATCATTTATCAAAAATTATATTTAATTCATATATTTTAATTGCAAAATGACTAACGTATTCTACGTCTGACCTATGCGCCCCTGTTATCTAACACAGGCTTCATATATTTTTTTTTAGTTCGTCTGTTTTCACTTTTTTAATTGTTTGAGAAAATGTACAAAAGGGACCACTTTGAAACTGATAGGATGTGTTACTGACACTATTAGCTATTTTTAAAATTTTTTTAAAAAAAATTAGGGAGGAAGTGTTTTTGGAATTTACAAAAAAAAATTATTTATAAAAATTTCAAAGAAAAGAATAAAATTTGTTTATTTTTTAATAATTTTCTTTAAAACTTCAAGCAATTTCCTGTTAAAAAAGGAAAACATTATTTTTATATCTCACATAACAAAAAAGTTACAACTCTTTAAATATAACACTATAAAAACAAAACATGATTTTCGATTCAGCCTATTGACTACATTTTTGAGATTTTTGAAAAACTGTAAGTACAGCTGTAATTTACACGGTAAAAATTATAAATGCCCAAAATTTCATTCAAATCGGAGAAAACAAGAAAAAAACTGTTCCGTTTCACATGGAATTAGTCAACTGGTAATGTAGATGTTTCTACAATGTTTGTGGCCATGATGGCCAAATTGGGCGAAAATTCTAGAATTATGAATGATAAATTTGGTGAGAATTCTAGAATTATGGCCGAGAAATTTGGCGAGAATTCTAGAATTATGAACGAGAAATTTGGCGAGAATTCTAGAATTATGGACGAGAAATTTGGCGAGATTTCTAGAATTATGAACGAGAAATTTGTCGAAAATTTTAGAATTATGGACGATAAATTAAGCGAGAATTCTAGAATTATTCAAGAAACATCAAATGCCACAAATGAGAAACTGCAAGAAATCTCCGAAGTTGTGAGCAATATGGAGATTCAAGTGAACGATAAATTCGAAAAGGTTGAAGAAAAATTCGAGGAAATGGGGCAGAAGATTGAAGAAGTCGAACATAAGTTCGAGGAAGTCGAACGGGAACTAAAAAATGATGTAAGCGAACTGCAAAGAACAATTAGTGAACTTCAGTTGCAAGAGGGTCCGGTGCGAGTAATTTCTGAAGCCTCTAGTAGATTGAAAGCTCCCAGTTTCGATGGCTCTACACCATTCGATGTTTTTAAATTCCAATTCGAAATGGTCGCAATTAAGAACTTGTGGAACAGCAACGACAAAGCAGTAGAGCTAATTTTAGCACTGAAAGGCAACGCAGCAGAAGTCCTTCAGAGATTTCCCGTCAGTGCCAGAAACAACTACGAGGATATACTGGCTGCGTTACAACGCAAGTATGGTGGCGATCACAAGAAGGATTTATATCGCATGGAACTAAGAGGCCGAGTGCAAAAGCATAATGAAACACTTCAGGACTTCGCAACCGATGTGGAACGCTTGGTGTTGATGGCATATCCTAGAGAACCCCAAACTCTCTTAGAGCAATTTAAGATAGAGGCATGCATTAACGATCCTGATGTTAGATATGCGGTGTGTGCCTCACAAAAAGCTACATTTGTGGAAACAGTTTCATTTGCTTTGGCGAATGAGACGGCAAGGGTTGTTTCCAGTCAACAGACACATCAAGTGCGAAGGGTAGAAACGGAAGGCAAATCAAAAGATTTGAAAGGCGCCGTTAGCGAACTGAAAGAAGTGATTCGGATTCTCACGAAAGCGCTATGGCAAGCAACAAAATTGAAAGGTGACAATCATGGCGAACGTGGCCATATAGGGCGGGACTGCAGAGACCCGCGAAAACGGTCAAGATCTCCAGCGATAACAGCCGATACCGGACGAGTAAATGACCGTCCACATGTAATCGAGCGTACGCAGGATTCTAAGGCTGAGACAAAAGAGAAAATTATTGACGTCCGATCCCTGAGAATTGAATCGGACGACGAGTGGTTCACGGCACAGAGAAGTGATCCTGTATTGGCAAAAATTATTTTGGCAAAGCAAGAGGGTAGACAATTAACGCGGAATGAAATCGCTTCAGAAAGCCCCGTTTTAAAATCATATTGGGCCCAGTGGAATAGCCTGAGATTGCTAGATGGCTGTCTATACCGTGTATGGGAAAGTGAAGATGGAAAAACAGAGAAAAATCTAATTGTGGTACCTGCCTTGAAAGTGAAAGAGATAATTGCAGAATCTCATAATGGTCCGAGTGGTAGGCACCTCGGAAAAGGCAAAACTATGGAGAAACTAAATGAACGTTTCTATTGGGTTGGTCGTCAAAAAGCTGTATCCGAGTGGATTGCAGGCTGCACCCAGTGCTTGACAACTAAAGGACCAACGCGGAGGAGTTGCGAACAGAGACATCGGGAGAGCCCAAGTGCTCCCTTCGAGAGAATATCCATGAGTATGGCTGGTCCATATCCAACAAGTAGCTCTGGGAACCAATATACCCTAGTCGTTATGGACTACTTCAGTAAATGGCCCGAGGTGTACGCTATTCCAAATAAAGAAGCGAAAACAATATGCAAAGCTATCGTGAACAACTGCATAAGTCGTTTTGGTGTCCCTTTAGAACTGTATTCGGAGCAGGGTAGGAATTTTGAATCTGCGATCTTGAAAGAAATTGGCGAGGGGAATGGAATTCGTGGTATAAGAAAGACATCAGTGCGCCCTCGGACTGACGGTACGGTAGAGAAATTTAATCAGGCTCTTGAAGAATATTTGAGCAAGATCGTCAGTAAGGATAGAAAATTCTGGGACGAACGCATACCAAAATTCCTTCTAGCATACCGGTCGGCCACCCAGGATACCACTGCCCAAACACCAGCTAGTGCCGTCTTCGGGACAGAGTTAAAGCTCCCTAGAAATTTGGAGTTTGGCAACTGCCTAGCATCCGACAGTGGGAAGAATGATGGTATCCCAGGAGAGCTTAGCGAACTTCACGAGTTTGTTCGCAGCAGAATGAAGTTAGTCAGTAATAAGATGAACGCCAGGTACGACCAAGCAGCAAATTCCGAAGGATTCCATGAAGGCCAGCTAGTTTTACTGTTCAACCCACAGCGCAAGAAAGGTTTATCTCCAAAACTTCAGACTCACTGGGAAGGCCCTTACAAGGTTGTCAAACGAATAAATGATGTGGTTTATAGGATCCAGAAAAGCCAAAGTCCAACAGCTAAAATGAAAGTCGTGCATTTGGAAAGACTAGCTCTGTATGGAAAACGGAGGGTTGAGCCTGTTCGGGACGAACAGGCTTAAGTGGGGGGCAGTGTTACGAATAAGTAAAAGCTTTTGCTTACTGTTAATGACTCTACTAATAGTATGTAAATAACAGGCGGTTAGTGCTGCGCCTGAAAGTATGCATTGTAACAACGTACCAGCTCGATAAACCAGTAGCATGAATTCACCTCAGTAAAGATAACTCTCCACCATTCGAGATTGTTCTACAAAGATAAGCAACAACAACAACATCCAGATTCTAGAAAGTTCTTGAATTCGCTAGATATACCTTCATTTGAGTATGGTGAGTTGGTATAAATAGCGGAGGTCTTTGGAGTGGAGAGTTCAGTTTGTGATTAAACCCCGTAAAGTGAGCAACGCGAATTGATAGTACAATATAAGACTTATTAAAGTGGTGTAAATAAAGTAAACTGTTGTACTATATAAGTAAAATAAAAGGAAGTTAAACCGTTGTAATTGTCGTAATTTAAAACGAACCTAGTTTTATTATTGGGAATAAAACAACGCAAAAAGGACGAATAAGGAAATTCGTAACAATATGTATACATTACGGAGCAGATGTGCTAGTTTGAGAAAAGTCATGTTTCTTTTATATTTTAAATAAGAAATTGAGTGACATTAATTCTCTGCTTAAGATTGTGATAGTAATGAGATGAATTCATGAAGTGAAGTATTGCTCTTTTTACTACTTAAATTATAGTAAGAGATGAATGTGTAAAGCAATATAATGCTCTTCTTGAGCGCTTATATTTAGTTCGATTATAACAAATGAATAAATAATACAAAGATACTGCTCTTCTCGAGCCTTTAAGCTATAAATTTATGATAAAAAAAGTGCCAATAAGTAATGGGACGAATTCCCATTCATCAGCTGTTGAACTCGCTTCAACATACTCCCGCCTCAGATTTAGAAATTATCTAGGATGGTTCGCTTTTCTTGGGGATTGAAGTTAAAGCCTGTCCCCGCTCCAGATATAACAATCGCTTCCATCACTGTTGGTTGCAGTGCTATACTAGGCAAATAAAATTGCACGCAATTGCTCGACGTCTGCTTTTCAGAGTAGGATATTATGACATCGCCGCATTCGGAAGCTGTAAGTAAATATAGAAAAGAAGCATGCGCAAATATTTCAATTAGTTGCTATAACGATCTGGGTTACATTTAGGGTACTGAAGGCATTTGTCGTGATAATGATTCTATGATACTTTCGAATCGTGGTTCGTACAAAAATATGGATGATATTTAAGTACTATGATGTTCCGATTGAAGATAAATTTGGTAAGTAAACGGCGAATCGCTTTCATTGTGGTTGAGATTGTGTAAGAATGGGTTGACAGTGAACATCTTGCTCCACTTTATAAAAAACAGCTCCTCTTAAGACGTCCATATTCTTTGTGGAATGCTTCTCTCCTTGTGAAAGTCGCTGACCAAAGTCCATGTCTTTTATTATGATTCTCACTTGAAACGTTTTTGTTTCTATAAAAAAGAAAAGTAAATGATTGGTTTAACGAAGGCAAAAATATGATCTCATGTGACGCATATATGAATTTAAAAATCTTGGTTTTTAATTCCGGAGGTTTTGGCCAAAGTCGCATTGGTAGGCAAAACTGTTTATCTTCAAGTCTCCACACTTCGTTTGTTGTAGGGGTACTCGAAAATACGTGCCTGTTTGACGCATTTGTAAATTTAAAAGTCTTGGTTTTTAAATCCGGAGATTTTGACCAATATATTGTTGGTTGGCAAAACTTTTTAGGTCCAAGTCTCCACACTTGGTTTCTTGTAGGGGTCTGAAGGGTAATGTGATGAAATGGTAAATCTTTTTCAGTTTCCACATACCAGCACTGCTTGTCTACTTCACATCTTTGCATGTCGTTAGCACTGTTGTCTGCAAGTGTCCTAAGCGTTTCCTGTAGTGGGGTTTGATGTTCACCGATTGCATTTGATGAATCTGTGCATCAAGTTATTTCATCATTAAATGGTAGATCTTTTTGCATGGGTTTGTAGCAGTGATCGGCACCAGTGGCTGTTTTCAACACTACTAGTATACTCGCTGATTATGCGGTTGCGGTGCTACTACTACTTTCTTGTCTTGTGTATTCTGTTGTATTGCTTCATTTTACTGCAGTAGTTTGCCCACCGCATAGAAAAAAAAACGATCAAAAATGTGACAACTAAGATGCGGTTGCAGTGGTACACTCATGAGTATTTTTGTGTATAAAAAATACCACTACATGTGTTGGTTCTTTGGTCTTTCTTGTGTATGCTCTTTTTTACTGCTCTGGTAAAACACATACAAGAGCAGAACTGACAAGAGAATGCAAATTGGGAGCGAGAGATTTTTGTTGATGTTCGGTTTGTTGTTGTTCTATTTTCATTAATGGTTTTTTAATGACAATGATAAATTCGCAGGAAACTGATTGAGTTTTCTTTTTTACTATTATTCAATAAATGTGCGTCGATGCGATGTGGTATGATGGGAAAACCCTTTCGCCATTCAATAATTATTTTGACTGGACATTGAGATTGATTGAACGCATTCTATTGTCAGTTGTAATTGCGATTTCATAGAGAACGGAGCCATTCAACAGATTTCAATTAGGACACAAGTAAAAAAGAGTATGTCAGACCATACATTTGTTTTGGACCAAATTTTGAGTGGTGCTTACTCGTTGGCCCCTCGTCGAAAGGGAAAGAGTTTTGTCTGGAATATTTTGTCTGAAGTATTAAAGGAAGATGGGTCAATTGTGGAAAATTTGGTATACTGCCGTTCATGCAGAAAACTTTTAAAGTGCTTCGGAAGTCAAACTTCCAACTTAAGCCGTCATAAATGTTGTCAGATATTAAAGCAGCCAATCACGCTAAGACCAGTGTCTACTCCAGATAAAAAAGAGACACTCAATGTACTATCCAAATGGGTTGTTGACGATTGTCGACCGTTTTCATCCGTAAGTGGATCTGGATTTAAAGAAATGATTAAACATTTTATAAAGATTGGCGCTACGTACGGAGAGTGTGTTGACGTAGATGACATGCTTCCAGATGCTACAATTATTGCTCGCAAATGCCAAAAAGAAGCTGAAGAAAATAGAGCGGAGATTAGCATAGAATTGAAAGAGGTCGTGAGTAGCGGTAGAGTGTCAATAACCACGGATCTTTGGACCGACAACTATGTCAAACGCACATTGTTAGGAGTCACTTTACATTACCAAAAGGAGTATCGGATGGTCGACATTATCTTGGGCATAAAATCGATGGACTTTCAGCGATCAACCTCCACTAATGTTCTTCAGAAATTGAAGTCCCTTTTAAACAAATTTGAGATTGACAATATGGAGAGCATAAAGTTTGTGACTGACCGGGGAACAAACATAGTTAAGGCATTACAAAACAATACACGCTTAAATTGCAGTTGCCACTTATTTGCAAATGTTCTAAAAAAATCTTTCGAAGAAACAATAGACCTAGCCGATTTGATAAATGCCAGTAATAAAATTGTAAAATATTTCAAAAAGGCAAATCTGCAGCACAAGTTAAACACATCGTTAAAAAATCCATGTGAAACACGCTGGAACTCAAACTACACTATGTGCAAATTTGTTCTGGACAACTGGAGAGAAGTAAATAACATACTAAAGGATGCAAATGAACTTCAGCGATTGCAACATATCGATTTAAATACGCTTACTGTCCTTGTTGAGTTATGCAAAAACTTCGAAATAATTTTTAAAGAATTGCAAACTTCCAGTTCCGCTTCATTATGCTTAGTACTCCCGTCAATTTACAAGGTAAAAACCCTGTGCGAGCCCAACATTACTGATATGCCATCCATTTCGATTTTAAAAGCAAGTATAAATCGCAATGTCAGAGAAATTTGCGAAAACAATTTATCCACATGGCATAAGGTTGCATTTTTCTTGTATCCATCAGCTATAAATTTGCAATTAGACGGTTTAAATGAAATTAAAGAATTTTACATATCACAAATGGAAAAACTATCTAATAACACAGCGGCTCCCACATCTTTACCATCTAATTCAGACAGTCCTGCTACATCATCGTCGACATTATCAAACATTGATTCGCCTATACAAAAAAACATGTTCTCCTTTTCAAATCTGTTGCAAAGATCCACAAATGTTCAACAAACCCCTTTTAATGAATTAGAGAAATATTGTACTGAGAATGTAATTATTACCAAAGATTTCGAAGTAATTACATGGTGGCAAAATAATGAGAAATCTTATCCTCTGATCTCTAAATTTGCATTCCAAGTGCACTCAATTCCTGCAAGTAGCGCTGCAGCCGAACGAGCGTTTTCTCTTGCTGGAAATATAATAAGTGAAAAGCGGAACAGATTAGCGCCTAAAGCCCTGGACAGTATAATCTTTTTACATTCATTACACAAAAATAAACATATGTAAATAAATAAACGAAATTACTTATATTATCCTTATATTTTAATATTATATACGTATCTAAAAATTTATGAAATAAAAACACAAAAAAATGAATTAATAGATAATACTACATAAATTTTGTTGTTTTCTTCAAATAGTTATAAGTTTTTAGCAATCAATGCAAAAAAAACAAACAGTACAAAATCTTATACGCAAAAAACACACACGCTTAAAAGAAAGAGTAAAAAACCGCCACATGTGTATGTGTGTATATGTGTCTTGCACAGGTTCAAATAACAACATGACCCACACTGCATCAAAGCAAAAAAAGAACAACAAGGACAAAACCAGGTTCTCGTCATCGTTGTGTGCTTTTGTATTTATTTTGTTTGCAGCCATGCCTTTGATGATTTATTGTACCAGTGCAGTAAAAAGAGCACACACACAAGAAAGAGTAAAAACCCAGCACATCAAGAAAGAGTAAAAAACCACCACATCAATTTTGAGGTGGTATTTTTGATACTAGTTTATTTCACCACCGCAGTAGAGGAGAGCACCCACGGGAAAGAGTAAACAAATACTTGTGTAGGAAAAATACTATGTTCGTATGCGGTGTACTAGTAGTTGCGGTCCACCGGCGCAGATCTCTGGTTTGTAGTCTTTTGTTCCCAAATAATATTCGTTCAGAAGATCTTCCCGGGCAAAGTAATACTGGGTGGTAATATTAGTGGCTGAGTGTTTCTGTGTTGGGCTGGAGAATCGAAACTAATGGCATTAGAAGATAATTCATCTATTAAGAGTAATATTGTTGGCATGTAATCAAAATATATCTTCTCCGCTTTTTCAAACGTTGATATATTAGGCCTGTTAAAATCCAATTCCTCTTCATCGGTTTCTAAAATTGTGTCCTCATAAGATTAAGCTGCTTGTGTCCACCTTGTTTGCAATTCTCGCTTCCATTCTTGAAGTAATTGAGTCGTCCACATATGTATAGGAATATCATAAAATTTTCTTTGCAGTGATAAAATTTGATACACGTCGAAAATAAACCTCTTTTGCGTTGCCATGTTGCAAATTGTTGTTCAAATTTTCTCCTTGAAAATAGTACAAATATTTAAAATTTATCTTTTTCTTGACAAAAATGTTTGCGACAATAAGTTTTATTTTGCAAACTTTACAATATAAACTAACTATTATTCTTTGTTTATTATTGTAGGCAAATTTATTTTCCTTATAAAATGTTATTGGGTAGTAACACCACAAAATGTTGCCATTTATAAGTTGTCAAAATAAATGAAATGCTCTTAGATTATTCAAATACAAATAATCTTCTCACGTAAAAAGAGTTCGATTTGATTTATCGTACTCATAATAAAAGTGATGCAAATAAATGCTCTTAGATTATTCCAAAAATAAATAACCTGCTCAATTGAAAGAAAATCGATCCGGTCTTTCGAAAAAAAAATTGTTTCGATTTTTCGTTACTGCTTAAAAGTTTCCGATAAATCTTGGACACTAAACAGTTTCCTTCTTGAAAAACTTTCGTCTGTGTAGATGAACAAGTTATTAATTTTCACAAAAAAATTGACCCGCTTTCCTTGTCCTCTTGACATATAGCGATTAAATATCAGATTTGCTATATTTTTCTCATGAAAATACTACTTTTAAGTATTCGAAATTTAAAAAAAAATTACTCTGTCTCCTTGTTGTGCTATTGCGCAATAATTTCCAAAATTTAGATCCATTGATTTGAATGGGAGATTAAAATCTTTCTTCTATAAATTTGGATTATCCCTTCGGAAAGTTGTTATCGATGCAGATTGTCTCTGAATGATAAAATGTTTTCTCCGACAAAAAATTTCAATAGCTTAATTGCAATTTTCACTAGAGATTTTCTCTTGTATTGATTATTTTATAAAATAAAATGTTAATGTGTTCTTGCCAACTTTAATTTGTTTAGCTTGATTTAGGATTACCCGACTTTTTTTTAGTTTTCCGCTTAAAACCGCACGTTTAATTAGTTTTATTTCGTTTGTTGATAAAGTTCTAAATTTCTCCATGAATTTGTCAATGTTTATTTTCGTCTTCAAATTAATTTTAATTTGGATTTCGATATGAATTGTTCGATGCAAATATCAAATTTCAATTTATTTGTGTCGTAGAACCTACTAAAATAATGTAATGAATTTTTTTAACACAATTTTAATAAAACATAACCATGTCACTATTATCCTCAATAAGAATGTTTTATTTCACACTCACCATTTTATTTATCTAGTAATTTCGAAGATTCTTTCAATCCCCCACGGATTTATTCCTCGGTCGATAGGTGGCAACCTCTCTCCAATATTCTGTTTTGTTCGATGCTGTTGACAAAACTGACTTCTATTGGAGGGGCCAACTAGTCGTTCATACTCACCCAATACTATTTACGTATAATGTTATTTCTGTGTAGCAAGGCATTAACAGTCACTTTGAGCTTTGTCACTGATTTTGTTGTTTTTTTTTTTTTGATCTGGTTTATCCGTTGATATTTCGCGCACTGCTTTCTTTTTCGGTCGCTAAAGAACTGCAATGAGCTGTTGAGTTTTTTTTTGTGTGGTGAATTTGATCTTCACTCTCTTCTTGGTGATTAATGCTTCGTTTGTAACTTTGTACTTCTGGGTGTCATTCTATGTTGAGTGTTTGTTGTTATATGACAATTTTTTACGGTTTACTGGTTCAATATATAGAGTAGTTTGTTCTTTCCTCCGTCCATTTTTGCGAGTCTTTTATACAATTTAAGTCTTATTATGGAGAACTGCCGTTTTTTTTCTATATTAAGGTATTTCTAAACATTTATCTTTTCCCTTATGTCGAGTACGATGGGTTTGATAGGTTCGTGTCTCGCAGGTTCCAGTGTGCAGCTTAAATGTTGTGTAATGACCTTGAAATTAATTCCTTTGCCCTACCTCTTCGATCGTTAATAACAAAAAGAAATATTTGTACATACCCGATTCTATCCTTATGTGAATGTTATCATCTTTGTTACCTCGGTTTGTTCGATGGCGTTAATGGGATTAATTGTATTTAAACTTCTTGTCTTATGATTAAGCTTACTTCCTGGAAACGTGTGATGAACCTCTTGTTATTGGCGTTTTCTTCTCGATGACTCGGATCTTCTTCTTGAAGCTGATGGAAGCTGAATGTGATTGGTGTTTTTGGTGATATGGAGACCTTGTCCATGTGTGTGGTTTGTTCTAGGTGGTGTTGCTTGATGATGTGAGCTTGGCATGCTCCAAATATTAACAACAAATGAACCTTAAAATCTTTTATTGAGTAATTCCTTTAAGAACATTTGAAATGCAAACATAAAGGAACAACATCTTTCAATTGTTCAAAGAAATTGTGAAATTTATATAAATTTAAATAAAAATATGTGACTTTTTAATTGTAAAAGTCTTGTAACTTAACGTTACATTATAAAGGGCAAATTGACTTTAAACAAAGAAAAACATAAATGGAGAAGTGATTAAAATTCTAAATGTTATGAAAGAGAATTGAAATTTTAACTAATTGAACTATTACGACATTGAAGAGAAGATACATAGACGTTCATAAACAATAATTGGAAACATTCATAACGACCTATAAAGGTCAAACAGACATTTACAAACATTTTAAAGAAATGGGTTATAACATATTTTAAATAAATCCCCATTATGTTCCAATAACCTCAAATGTTGAAAATTTTATCAAATTTGATAGTAACGTAAAATATGATCACGAGCCCGAAAAGTTTACCACCAAGATTAAACGTCATCGACATTTAAACAAAAGCCAAAGTATATACATAGAAGGAAGAAGAATGCCATTGCAGACCCGGCTGACACAGATCATCACCAAATATTGATTGGACGTGCACCATAATTAAATAGCTAAGTACTATATGTTTTGTACGTACATATCTAAGTAGGTAAATAAGAAAAAAATTGTACATATGTTTGTACTAAGGATAATCTTTTAAACAGTAAATGTTGCCTATTACATTTACCTGAACTAATTGAAATATTAAATATCCTTAGTACATACATATGTACATTAAGGTGATAACTTTTTTTAGACAACATTCTCCCCAGGGCTTTTCTAATGGCAAATATTGTATTAATGATAAAAAAAACTGTTTCAGTTCAATTTGATTTAAAAAAAAACCCTACACACCGACAGCGATTTCTAAAATGCCTTTAATATATTTTTTTTAATAACATTTTTTTTTAAATATGGTTTATACATATGTAAGATATAAACTTTAGGTTCAAAGTACGCGATGTTTTACAAAGCGGATATATATCTTGTACTATTTTTATTTTTGTTTGATTCAAAACTTTAACGCGTTTGGTGCGTAACCTTTTTTAAACGATAGCGAAAACTAAAAACGCAGTTCTTAATATTTGTCCATGCCCTACACGATTTTGTCTGGGGAGATTTGATATTTGCAAAAAATCCAAAAAGTTATTACCCTAATGTACATATCGCCGACCTTTAAGGTTATTTCGACCAATTTAAGTTTTTATTTAAATTGTTAATATACAACAGTCAATGTTGTTATAAAAATAGTTCATTACTTTACAAACATTCAACGTTGAATAAATTTTTTTCCATGTTTGTATTTAAGACCTATATTAAGACTTTAATATGAAATTTTAAACTTTCTTTTGAGAAATGAAGGCTAGTGGGAGAGTAAGAACAAATGTATAAATAGTAATCGACTTTTAGAGGTAATCTGAAAATTTAATAGTGTACGGGTTACCATTGGCGTAGCTAATCGAAGCTATGGGTGTGGAAAACGCACTCCTGGTGACATAAAAATCAAGTCACCCTATTGTTGTTAAATTATTCTTTTTTTTCATTCATTCAAAGACCTTTTCATGCTTATTTGTACTTTCTCTAATTAAGTGGCCTTTTTATTTGAATGACATGACTTTTTTTTTAATTATGATTACGCGGCGATGAAACTGGGTCAGAGAACCACGCCAGCCAATTTAAACTGATCATGTCCTGTCAAATGCAAATGAAAATTCACTTCAATTGAAAATTTCCAACTAGTATGCAAGTGTTCGAAAAATATCGCAGGCAAAACAACATTTGCAACAACTTATTTCCATCTCCAGACAAAGATGCCTAAAGGGCTCTGGGGACGATCAACAAAACCCATCAACGCTTTAGTTGTGTGCGTGCGCTGTCTTCGTGTCTTGCCCGCAAACGTAAAACTGAAAACCATCAACCCTCATTTTTATTTTGCTTTTGTCAAGTTCGGTCATAATATGTCGTCGTCGGAAGATGATATGTTGTTGGTAGCGTGTACAGCAATTTGTTTTTGTTTAAATTAGCATTTTTTTTTACATCGTCCACAGTTCCTTTTGGGTATTGTCCAAAAGCATTTCATATTGTTTCCCTTTTTCATCTCTGTTGCAATAAGCTTTTTTCATCCTCACTCGTTGACTACAAAACATAAATGATGTCATCCTTGACAAACATGATGGGGACGGACGATCAACTAAAAGCCATCAACTCAAAATATCAAAAAGTTTAGATATTCATCAACCAGAGCCGACAACGCGTATGTGTAGCCGACAAAAGCCGACTGCACGCACACAATTAAAGCGTTGATGAGTTTTGTTGATCGTCCCCAGAGCCCTTAAAAGTCAACACAATTTTGTACATGCAATAAGAATTGCATGCAGTTTCGTTGTGCTCCACGTTATTCAAATTCCACAGGGATGATTTTTATTCATTCGGCCCTTTCATTGATACTTTTGAAATTTATTTATCAAGCTCGAGGGCATTGTAACTATATCTGTATTAATACAAATATAGTTTTTAAAAAGGAGTTTTGCAAATATATTCCTATGATTCCTGGCAAACCGTATAGCTATTTTCTGAAATAGTTGAATAAGTTGTGTAATTTCTTTTGATTTTGGATAATTTTTGATTGTCTCTGGATATTTGTATGTTACTTTGGTGGCATCGCTGGAAGAAAGTGAAAAAAGCAACAACGTGAAGCGTATTGTTTGTGAATATTCAATCTAAGGTGAGCACGCCAAAAGACAAACGATGGGGAAGGATAATGGACTACAGCAAATTCAAGAAGAACAGCCAGGCTATGAGATGGGTGAACAGATTTAAAACGACGAGGGATCAGGTCATTAGGATAAAGCAGACGATCACATTTCTAATCCGCTGTCGAAAATCAGGTATTATTCCGAAATTTATTGCAAATTTGAATATTTTTGGTGAAAATGGGTTCCGGATACGCCCAAGGTTTGCACAACAAAATTCTTAACCTTACACTCAGGGAAAACATCAATTGCTGACACAAGTTGAACACGAAATACAAGTTATAATCAGTAATTTAAGTCAACATTTGCAGGACAGGAAATGAGG
This sequence comes from Phaonia tiefii, assembly GCA_963931995.1. NCBI lineage: Eukaryota > Metazoa > Arthropoda > Insecta > Diptera > Muscidae > Phaonia > Phaonia tiefii. Next base: position 185,654 of record OZ008367.1, on the reverse strand, counting down.
GAGTTTTTAGAATATGAGGCCAGATTAGCAACATCATTTAATGGGAAAATTAAGGAGGTACACCAGAAAAAATTCAATTGCCTTATGGATTTACAGGAAAAGAAACTAGAGATAAATTTGAATAGTAAATGGTTCATTAATAAAACGGGCAAGGACATTCCAACGGAGGTGCAATGGATTCTCACCCTTGGACAGAAACATGCACTGCCGGTGAAAAGGGACCAGTTACCAATATTGAATATTATAGCAGAAGGAGAAGATTTAGTTCAAACACTTCCGGATAGGGTAGAACAAGAAATAGCTAGAACTAAATTGACGACGATCATAGATAGTCAGATGAATAAAATTAAATTGACGAATATGGATAAATTTTTGTTAGAAAGAGTAGATAAGGTTGAAAAGTATTTAAAGAATAATAAGGATGTAATGATAGTTAATGCCGATAAGGGAAATGCGACGGTAACTATAACCAAATGTGATTATATATCACGAACTAACAATATTGTAGGGGATACAGCTAAGTACAAACTGATGGATAAAGATCCTACCAGCAAACTTGAAAAAATTAACAATGATATTGTAGAAAAACTTTATAAAGCAGGAAACATAGATAAAATTGTGAAGAACAAACTTAAGACAAATGTGTCTACAGCACCTAGATTGTATGGAGTCCCAAAAATACACAAAGAATATTTTCCATTGAGACCAATATGTTATTTTGTTAATTCACCTTCTTATGAGTTGTGTAGGTACATTACGAATTTACTGAAAAGGATTACAGAAGACTCCAAATACAATATAAAAGACTCATTGCAGTTTAAGGATAAAATAAAACAACTAAGAATACAAAATTGTGAAAAATTAGTTTCATTTGATGTAGTTTCTTTATTTCCGAGTATACCTGTAGACTTAGCACTTCGTATTATCGAGGAAAAATGGGACAGAATAGAACAGCACACAAATATTAATAAATCATTATTCCTCTATATTTTAAAGTTTTGTATAGAAGACAACAGGTATTTCCGATATGATGACAAGGTATATTTTCAACAAGGAGGACTTCCAATGGGATCTCCAGCTTCCCCGATTGTGGCTGATATTGTTATGGAGAATCCACTTGATTCCTGCATAGAGGAGATGGTCATAAAACTGAAAATCATTACTAAATATGTAGACGATTTATTCTGTATCGTTACAAATAGTGCTATAGATAATATTTTGACAACATTTAATAATTTTCATCCTAAAATTAGGTTTACAATTGAAGAAGAGTGTGGATCAAGACTCCCTTACAACTTGGATACCATGGTCATAAGAAATGGGGAGAATTTATTAGTGGATTGGTACCAAAAACCAACTGCTTCTGGAAGGGTTATCAATTACCACTCCAAACACCCGAAATTAATGGTTGTCAATACGGCAAGAAACCTCATAGAGAGAGTTTTGAAGATAAGCGACGGGAATTTTCACAAAAAGAATAAGGAGAAGATTACAACTAAATATATTAATGGACAATAATTTCCCAATAGGGTTAGTCAATAGACTGATAAGGCAATATGAAAATAAGGGCAAGATAACCAAATCCCAACGGTGAAACCGAAAAAGTTCAAATCATTATCTTATGTGCCAGGATTTTCTGACAGATTAGAAAAATCAAAAATATTTGATACTAATAATTACAAAATGGCCCATAAGACAACACACACACTAGGTAGATTGTTTAGTAAAACCAAAGATAGAATAGATAAATTTGATAGATCTAATAAAAAAAATCTTAAATATTCTTAAATATATATGGCTTATAATAAGCTCCTTATGGAAATACACTTGTTTCCATACATAAATCAAAAGGGGAACGTTAAGTTTTATTTACAAATTGTTAAACCAATCTCATCGTATACCAGTCGTCTAACTACAACGCGACAAGAATTATAGAACTAAAGATTATGACTTGCGCATGATTTCCCGTTAGATGACGTAGTTATTGCCTTTTAAGGGTTGCTAAGTCAGTTTAATGTGTGAAAATTACAAAATTCTCACGAAAAATTTATGTATTACATGAGATTTGGCAAGCCTGCAATTAAAATTACTGTACAGCTAAAAATTATTAGCCAATAGGAACACGAGTTGAATAACGTTCGAGTTCCTACATGCGCATAAAATATATTTTAGTTCTATAATTCTTGACAACGCGAGACGACTGACGCAAAAACATCGGAAGTGTTCGTGAGCAACGAAAACACTAAATACCTACTATAGACTATAGTCAACTATGGTGAGTGTGCTATTGTTTGTTTATATTATTTTATCTGCACTCATGTCATAACCTTCAAAATAAGAATTAAAATGTAAACATGATAATTTTGTTTCGAAATTTTTAAGTTGGTCAAGAAAAGTTTGTTATAAGTGCATGAGTCTGAAGCCTTAAACACATCCAAGACAGCAGGCAATACGAAAACACAATTGCAAATGGCCATGGCTATAAATGTAGACATGTGGCGGCTACTGAATTATTTTCAAGACGGCAAATCACTCTCTTTCTCTCACTCTTTCATTCATATTATTGTTTTGACAGCTCTAACCTGTTGATTGTCGTCCACAAAAATAGAAATTAGTTAAATTTACGACGACAAAAAAAGCAGCATGAACAACAACCTGCAGCCGTGTCGCTTTGCCGTCGTTAAAATATTAATTTCCATATACACACATATATTTTATTTTTAACAGCTTGTGTTCAATAGCCTGCTGTCTTGGATGTGTTTAAGGCTTGAGAGTAGCAGTGCTTTTCAGGATACGACTCCCCCAGGGGCCCTATCATGAAAAACGTTTGAATATGTTGATTTTCCAGGGTGACCAATTGAAAAAATCATGCCTACTAAAACGCGATGCTGGAAATAAGAAGATTGACAGTTTTTTTTGCAAAGAGGCCTAAAAATATCAGGTGCATTGAAGAGGAAGTTAGCCCCGAACCGTCAGCAGCAGTTATTTCTCAAAATAAAGAGATGCCTCCAGAACAACAATCTGATCATAATCCTGTTAACGTTAATATAAATACAGTGACTTCCATCTTTTCGTCTGACATAGGACATTATGTTGGTCAAACCGATTTAAACGACCAAACTAAAGCAACTCTTTTGCAAAGCCCTTGGCTTCCTCCAGCACACTATGTGTTTCCTCACTGCATCGTGAACAAAAAAGGAAAACCGATGAAAAAGTATGCACAAAGATCGCATTTAGATAAGTTTGACTGGCTTGTGTTGTCTCACAAAGATCAGGGGCTCTTTTGCAAATACTGTGTTCTCTTTAGCAAAAACAGTCAAAAAATACACATCCATTGGGTCGTTTAGTAAAAGAGCCATTAAAAGCTTTTGATGACCTGCTTGGCGAAAAGGGAGCACTTATGACCCATGAAAGAAATCAGTACCACAAAACTGCGGTAGAGCTCGGGAAAAACTTGTTGCTGACGTATCATATCCCGTCCATTGAAGTAGTGAATATGGTGTCGAGCCAACGAAAAGCTCAAGTCGAAGAAAACCGACAACGTTTAAGGCCTATCGTTAGCACCATAATTCTATGTGGACGCCAGAACATTGCGATGAGAGGTCACAGAGACTATGGATCTCTTAACAAGTCCATAGATTTTTCGGCAGAAAATTGTCGACTTTGAAGACAAGCAAAAGCAAAGTGTAGTAGCTAAAAATGGTGGAAACTTTAGAGCACTGCTACGATTTCGAATTGAAGCAGGTGCTCAGCAGCTTGAGGCTCATATGAATTCTGGAAAGTCGAACGCCACTTACATAAGTAACAGATCTCAAAATAAGCCAATAGATGCTTGTAAAGAGGAAATCCTGTCGGTAATTTTAAACAGAGTAAAAGAGGCCCGACTGTTTTCAGTAATATTTGACGAAACTACCGACCTTTCACACATGTCGCAGCTCAGCTTAAGTTTGAGATATATTTATAGTGGCACCATCAGAGAAGATTTTATCACGTTCTGTGACGCTTATGCCTCTATTCGGGACGAAGATGTTGAAGGTGAGGAGCGACGCTTAACTGCCAAAGCCATAGCACATATTGTGGAAGATTTATTGTCGAAGTTTGATGTTGATGTGAAGAATTGTGTGGGGATAGGAGTTGATAGCTGTTCAACTATGGCTTCGGATGCGAAAGGGGCTGCTAAAGTATTGATAGAGAAAGGTATCTACGCAAAGAGGTGTCCCTGTAGTAACCATATACTAAGTAATTCTTTAGCAAAGTGCTCCTAGTTTTCAAAGAAGAGTTAAAGGGTACACTCCAAGTCTTATGCGAAACTCGCTGGGTCGAAAGACATGATGGACATCTTCAATTTCAAAGAGACGCCCTTATTAAAGTTTGCAACGCTCTCTTAAATATTTCTGAATGGAATGATAGCAAGACTGCCTCGGAAGCAAACTGCTTGTATCAAGCCCTGCGAAGGCCTGACTTCATTGTGTCTTCAGTTTGTCTGTTCTTGGTAAGTACGAATATGCAGTTTCACATCGACGCCTCCAAACAATAGTATGCTAAGGCGACTTAGCATGTTTTCAAGTTCTTTAAGTTTTTAGATTCTTTAGATTTTAGATTCTACGATCTTTAACTTAAATTCTCTCAAATTTTGGAAATGATCGACCAATCCAATCAAAAGATATAAGGAAAAATTTACTTAACATGGGACTAAAGATATAAAAAACTTCCATACCATAATGTGTAAAGTACACTTAGCGTATTTTGGCTTGGAACTTTTTGAATTACTTCGAATGCTATGTAGGCCAACAAAATTATATAAAAACTGCATAAAAAAGCTCTTTCTTATACCGTTACTGAAATATAGCCTGTAAACTTTGAGAGCTATTGTTCGGAGGCGTCGATATAATGTAATCGTTTTCTTTATAAAAATGAATGCTTAATATTAAAAAGATACACATTTTGAGTATAATTATTGACTAAAGTTTATAGTCAATATTTGTAGTTTATAGATACACAAAAGATTATACATTGTGTGTCTATAGACAATACAATGGTATAATATAATTGTTTTATAAGTCGGGCTTAACCGCGTAGTACAAAGCAAACAATCGTAATATAAGCGTGAGTTTAAAAATATATAAACATTTCCAAGAGTGTGTTTTCACCTGTTATGTATTTTAGTATCACATTTTATTGTTATTTTAAATATATATATTTTTTCAGGTACTACTGTGTCTCTGAGCAGATTCCTCCAGTCTCCGGCAGTTGACCTAAAGCAAGCTACTGGATATATTCAAGATACCTTGGCTGTACTGGAAGACAAGAGGCTAAATGCAAAGACAATATTTAGTCAACTTTATTCAGAAATTGGACAGTGTTATTAAGATGCCGAGAACAGTATCTCGTCAAACGCAGCGTGCAAATGTCCCGGCTAACTCTACCGAGGATTACTTCCGCAGAGTGACGTATGTGCCATTGTTAGCCAGTGTCATAATTGATTTGAAAGATCGCCTGTCTCCAGACATAATGAAACTTTTCAATTTGAATGTGCTCTTGCCACGAACCTCTTACAGTGATGACGACAGACAAGTTTTACAAGAGTTTGCCGATGCTTACAGTGGACTTTTGGGACTACCAGTTTCGTCTGTTGCTGCAGAATATCAACTGTGGGTAGCTAGGTGGAAGCGACTGTCACAATCTGCCCCAAAACAAGCCGTTCCCACTTGTCTGATGCAAATAATTGAACAATGTGACAATGACTTGTACCCATCCATCAACTGCCTGCTTCGGATTCTTGCGACATTGCTAGTAAATGTTGCCACTGGAGAACGGAGCTTTTCAACTCCGCGTCGCGTTAAAAGTTGGCTCTGAGCATCCATGGGAGAAGAACGCCTTGTCGGTATAGCTCTCCTGAACATTCACAGGGATATTGATGTTGATACTGTGATTACAAGATTTTCAAAGACCAAATTAGAGTTTGTATTGCAATTTTCCTCTTTATTTTACAAATTAAACAATTGATTTACAATTTAATGTTTCAAATAATTTTAACCTGCAGGATTAAAAACCCGTTAAGTAAATAAATAAAATATTGATAAAATATTGATCAATCTGAGTTTTTAGGTTAGGACTTGGTATTTGTCCGATCGAAAAACTTTAAGCCCATAACGGCGACCTCCCCCAAGATGTAAGGCTAGGACCGCCCATGTCTAATATAGTATACAAAATATCTTGTGGAGGAAATAATAGTGAATGTTGCTATATGGTATATGTAGGTACAACTAAAAATAAACTTAAGACTAGAAGTGCAGGACACAAATCAGATCAAAAATATAGACACATATCAACACAAAAAACAGCATTATCATCACACTGTGCAAACTTAAATCATTTTCCAAACTTTCAAGATACGTCAGTTTTGAATAGGGAAAATAATTATAAACGTCGTTTTATGTTAAAAATGTGATTCCAATAGTGAAGAGAATAAACTTTAAAGCAGATACGGATAATGTAGCACAGAATTATAGACATTTAATTAGTAAAATGTAGAATATTTTACCGAAAATTGTTTGATGTATCATTGAATTTGTCGCTAGGTAACATTTTTAATATATCCGGATGTAACTTGTTGAATTTTACCATTATGTACATATTTTTGTCGACCAATTATTTTTCTGGCTGTAAATTAGAGAAACTATTTCTATACAAAAATGTTTCTGGCTATAACTTGGAACATTTTTCATATGACAAGAAAATTTCTTCAGTTGTTTAATTTTTTAATTTTTTGTTATTGTTGGTTTTACAAATGACATGAAAAAGAAAAAAATTTTGTTTATCAATTGTTTTTAATTTCTAATTAATAATATATCTTCCTGACGATGCTATCCAAAGGGTAGCGAAATATCGAAAAATATAATTAATTAATAAACACGACCAAACGCTCGAACAATTTAATTTTTGAATACAATACGAAAGGTCGGATAAATCATCAATTAATCAGTTTCTATGAAATATTTTAGATTTTTATTATATCACTCCGCAAATAATGATTATTTTTGAGTTTTATAATATCTCCCCAAAATAACAATTACGAGTATGTATAACTTTTTTATATTGCTCAGAATTTATTTCTGATTTTTATTCCCTTTCGTTTTGAATAATTGTTATCGATGACTTTTTCAAATAAACATCAGACATAATAAAAAAAAAATTAAACAAACACTTTAATTTTTTCGATATAATATAAAAATTACCTGAAAACAATTATTTATTGTGGGTTTCAATAAAAGTCTTTTACATTTGTTGAAACAAAAGTATATATATTTTTGATCAGGTCGACGAGACAAGTTTGTATGGCTCGCCTGTTTGTATAAGAAATTCAATTGTAAGCGGAACTGTTCAAAATTGGTAAAATATTTTGCTTTCACATTCTGTGGACATAAATATAATTTAGGCAACAATTCTTTGGAAGAGAGTTACCCCAATGTCTCTACAGCCGAAAAATGCAAACAATATATGTAATAGATATATTTGTCAACTCTGTTCGTTGGTTGTTTTCTAAATAATTGAAGAGATTCCAGAGTAGAGTTTAAATAATAGTGTTCCATTCCGACATTTGCTTAAAAAATAATACTTCATACTGAAAGACATAAAGTAATTATTGATTTATATAAAACATATAAATTTGAACTGATTAATTATATACATATATTTATTTAAAACTAAATTCGGATTGAAAAACACATCTCTAGAAGTGTAAGACTAGTTTTTCTACTAAAATTAAAATCGTATTTTAAAACCAACGACCGCAGTGCGTATGATTTTAGTTTATTATTAGTAAAAGTCTGGATAAAATATGCAGACACGGCTTTAAAGCTTCGCGGGATTACCAATAAGATAAATTGTAAATATGATATACTACATAATAAAGATATATTTAATTTAAAAATATATAATAAAAAATATAGTTTATAATCTAAAAATGGGTTAAAAATTTGTTTCTAAAATACGACTAGAATTTCTCTACTTTTGAATGTAAACAAATATACTTTTTTGCGTTGTTTGTTATTTATTAAACTTTCTATATATGAGATATATTTTTATGAATTTTGAACATTGACTATAATATCGTCAGCTAAAATGGAAAAGAACGTAACTACAATTTTTTGCATTTAAGCTATGGATTTAATTGTTTTGTTTTGCTGGTGTTTTCCACAAAAATGATAAAACTTGGTATAGGAGTTGCCGTCTTATTATAAATTATTTTGATGATTTCTGCTCCTCCAATTTGACGATTTTCGACAAAATTTATCTAGCAACACTGTTCCGAGCGCACAGGCCTATTGGACTCGACCTGGGGTCTGGTTCTGAAAATAATCAATAGTACTTTTTAACGCTGTCTTTATCAAGACAGTAAAGGCATTTTATTTAGAGGCCCCGGCGTTCTGTTTCTACACACAGTTTAAAACCAAGCCAGTAACCCGCATATCCTCAGACCTGCCCTGAGAATCCGAATAATAGTGTGTGGAACTCACGTAGTTCTATCTAAAGAGTGTTGCCAAGCGAAAGTACGTTTTCTCTGAAAAGTATTGGCAAACCAACACAAATACCCCAGGAGAGTGTTGTCAAGCCAAGACTGCTGTTCCCAGAAGAGTGTTGTCCAACGAATGTTCTCAAGCAAGGAGGAGTTTTCTCCAAACACTAAGAGAAAAACGCTTCGTCGCCTGGATGAAACATTTTCGTTCATTTTTTACGTCGCTATAGTTAAAAGTGTTGTATATCCGACAATTTCATAGTCGCTGCAACGAAAATTTTCATACATGATTTCCTTGACAATATTTCATTTCGTTGCTGTAACAACTTACTTTTCGTTCCTGAAACAATCTTATTTAATTTGAATTCTGTAGAAAAATGGGTTAAAAATTAAAACAAGAAAAGGCGTAAGATTAAAACTATTGATTTTTACGAAGGTAAAGAGAGAAAAGAAGTTGAAAAAATGAGCGTGCGTAGAATAGAAGCCAGGAAGAGAAAATGGTGAGCGTGTGTCACGTACACATTTTAAATCAGTTCCTTTGCAACACCCGAAAGTGGTAGACAGACATTGCACTGTGGATTTTTTTCGGTTTTTTGGCATAAAGTCAATTTTTTTTTTGTTAAGTATTTTAAAATTTTATTGATTTTTAATTTTAATTTTAAACACCCTAGTTAGATAAAAAGATATTTAACTTTAACATTTGGAGCAACACTGTTCTGTTTGCGCGCTGTTAAAGTCAGCTGATTATGTACCATATGTTTTGTATGAAATTGGCGGGAAAAATTTAGCAACTTTGATTGCTTGTTCTGGCGAAAGTTTACACAAAAGTGAAAAGAATTAATATGTAAAACGATTGTCCAGGTAAGCAAAACTATAGATTACCAATGTTTGTGTCATTGTTATGTGTTTAGGTCCAATTGTGCCGTGTTTTGTTTATGTGTATTTTTAGAATGAGCTTAACAAGTGTAGTTGTGTTTCGTGGATCAGTACTTTTGCATGGCAAAGCGTTGCAAAAAGTTGTAAATGAGAAGTTATTAACCAAAGTCTGCAGATTAATAAGAAACTAATTATTTCTGTCTGAATCCACACGTTTTCGAAAAAATCAAATTTTTCTAGTACAATATGTGTTTAGTCGTGCGGAGCTGGTTGACATTTGGAGCTACAACAATCACTCAGGGGACGCCGTACAACAGCACATATTGAAAAGTATAGCACCAAAACATTTAAATAACGAGAACATTAAGTCAATAAATGAAAAAGTGAAAGCCTTCGTCAATTATATAAATAAACACTTGCCGAAGTGTAATTCAACTTTGGAAAGATTTAAGGGAAAACACTCAAAATGGCTTGCCAATAGCATATGCATAGAAATCACTGGTCATTATGCGTTAGCAATTAAAGTGGGTCGACCAAAATGTGATTACGAAAGTGCTGGTCCTCGTCTGAAAAGAAAATTAGCCGCTGAACTTTCACAGGACAATAACAACTTATATCCCTTACTCATACATGCTGCCACAGTTTCAGCAAAAAAATCTAATGAAAAAGATTTGGCTGTTGTTTTGAAAGCAGCTGGCAGTTGTAAGAGTGTTAATAAAATAAAAAGAAGCTTTTTGCGGATGAGCCCAAACAAATGTCAGCTGACAGTGCGCTTGCATTTTTATTGGAAAATGGATTCACAAAAAGTCAGTATATAAATATACAACGAAATGCAAAAAATCACGGATGTGATATATACCCGGCATATCCGGCCGTACTTAATTCTAAATTAAAACTCAGGCCAAAAGGAATTGAATATTTTGAAAATAAGGCACATGTATCATTACAAAATCTTTTGGATCAAACATCTTCGCGCATTCTCGAAATGCAACACGAGGTCCTAGAAACACTTTCCAACGTGGTACATTGCAAGTTATTCTTCAGCTATGGATATGATGGTTCGTCCGGCCAGAGTTTGTACAAACAGCGTTTCCAGATCCACGATAGTCCTTCAATTGACAGTTCACTGTTCGTTACTACAATTGTCCCACTGAAATTGGTAAATAAGACGCAACAAATTATTTGGTTCAATAAGACTCCGCAATCTGTTAGATTTTGCCGGCCATTGAAGATTGAATTCATTAAGGAAACTACCGCCCTCATATTAGCTGAAAAGGAAAATTTGGATGCCCAGATTCGCAACATGCAAATATATTTGTATAAATTTAAAGAACAACATATATATGTCGAATATACTGGACACATGACACTAATAGACGGGAAAGTCTTAAACATATTGTCAGGAACTAACTCTTGTCAGTCTTGTCCAATCTGTGGAGCGAAGCCAAAACAATTGCTCGACATTAAAGATATAAACTCGAAGGTTTTCATGGCTAAGGCACACGCTCTTCAATATGGAATCAGTCCTTTACACGCTTGGATCCGCTTTTTTGAGTTTGTTTTAAAAATCACATATAGAATTGAGCTTAAGAAGTGGCATGTCAAGGACTGCGACTAGCTTAAACTAAAAGCACGAAAAACACTGTTACAATTAAAATTGATGACAGGGCCTAAATGTGGACAAGCCTCTTTCAAATGGCAGTGGAAACTCCAATGATGGCAACACAGCGAGAAGAGCATTTTCCAATGCAGCTTTACTGTCATCAATTCTTGATTTTGATTATGATATTCTACAAAGTTTTCATACCATTTTAACAACAATTAACTGCGAGTACGATATAAACTCGGAAAAGTTTAAAGCCTTCTGTGCTAAAGTTTTTGTGGCATATCAGAAAAAGTATCCTTGGTACCCCATGTCGCCCACTGTTCACAAAGTCTTAGTACATGGGCACCAAATAATAGATACTTGTTTAGTTCCTGTAGGCTGCCTTGGGGAACATGCATCTGAATCCCGAAATAAACTATACACGAGCGATAGAAGAGGCCACGCAAGAAAATGCAGTCGATTAGACACTATTACAGACGTTTTTAATAGATCCATGGCTAGTTCTGATCCGTTGCTGTCCAGTACCTATTTAAAACAACGAGCAAATACAATAAAAAAAACCCCCTTACCACCAGAAGTTATATCTCTATTACAAGCACCACATTTAGAAATTCAATGCGAAAATGATGATACAGATTCCACACAGAATTCGTCCGACCAAGAGTATGAAGAACAGGATGCACTTGAGGTTATTGCTTCAGAAGATGAATATTTTGAACTAGAAGAAAATTGAGTAACTTCTGTAGTAAGTAACATAACCAAACTTATTTAAGATTTTGTAATATGTATCTTTACTTTCAGAATGAAGGACTAATCACCAGAGAATAATAGGAGATGAATATTTAATTTGAATTTGTATAATTATTACTTTTTTTCATCAAATATAAAAATATAAAATTAATGAATCTGTTATTATTCGAAATTTTTCTAGAGGACAACGGTGGATAAAAGTCAATATTTTCAAAACCTTGGGCCATTTGTTGTATTTGTTGAAGGATGGAAACAATAGAATATATAAAAGACATCAAAATCAAATTAGAAGCTGTGCACACTCATCTATAAATCAAGACTTCAGTTGTCAAAATCAAGAAAACAGTTTTGAGAGTATATTCAACGAAACTCAAGGATTATTGGCATCTACAAAATCATCTTCAATCTTAGCTGAGTCCAACCAAACACCATCTACAAGATCGTCTACAATCTTAGCTGATTCCAACCAAACACAGCCATTCACATCCCAGATGTGTTCCCAGCCAATTTTAGCTGAATCCAACCAACCACAGCCATCAACATCCCAAATTGGTAACCGCCGATCCAAAAGAACGCGAAAGCCGCCTGATAGTTATTCACCCCCACCTTTTTTAAAATTAGTACGGAGGAATTGAAGAGTGTGTTAGAACTTGTGGTATAAACAATTTATGAATGTTCAATTTTATAAATCATAATTGCTTTGATTTTTTGTTGAATATTTTTCCATTTGTTTGTCATACTTTATTTTATTAAATAAAATGCTGTTGAACTAAATACACCCAAGTATTATAATTAAGAGTTATAAAACATAACAGCTAGCTCTGCCAAGTGTGGTGTGGTTCTTAACCCAGGTCTTCGCCGCGTAAGCATAAAAATAAAATGCCTATAAAAGATTACCAACATATAAACGAGCTTAGAAGCAAAAAAAAAACATGTAAAAACTAAATGTGCCGCTGAAACCATTCGGACTTTGGATGACAGGCAGGTAATGTCAACTCGGGGTGCACTTTTTCCCACCCATAGTTCAATAGAACTACGCCTTTGGCAACAATAGGTACCCGGTATTTTATTTTATGTTGCCCCATGAAAATCTACTGCTCAGACCCGGCGTAGCGAAATAACTCCCCATGAAATAACTCCCATGAAATAACTCCCAATGAAATAATTCCCACCAAAAATGAATTAACTTCCAAGAACGAAAATATGAAATAAGTCCCACAAAAAATTAAAAAACTCCCAATAGCAAAGTGAAATAAGTCCCAAGACTTCTCCTACAGCACTTGTTATATGTGCCTTGTACAAACGGTTATTTTTTTTTTTGGAGTTATTTCATTGACATAACATTAATGAAAAATGAGATAACTCCCAAAAAAAACGAAATAAGTCCTACTAAAGTGAGAGTTATTTCATATGAAATAACACCCACTTTGGTATGGAAATTTCTGGTGGGAGTTATTTCATGTGGTAGTTATTTCGCTACGCCGTCAGACCCTACCCATACGCCCCTTTACCATACCCCCTAAGAAAAAGATTTAAGCAAACATTTTCAAATTCAAATTTATATTATTAATTTTCGTTGTTTTTTTTTTTTGAAAAATTAGAAATTAAACAATTAAAAACACAAGAGAAAAATACGTAAATCCAAACTTACACTATACTTACTAACTATACTATATAAATACATAGGTATGTGATGCTGGAGATGAATAGCCAATGATGAAAAGATGAGGATGTTGTTTAAAGATGATGATGAGATTAAAAATGATGAGATGAAAAATGATGAGATTAAAGATGATGAGGTTAAAGATGGTGATGATGACGGCAAAATGATCGTAAAGATGGCGATGGTGTTAGTGTTTTTATATTTTAAAATTGTTCAATTGTTTTAAACAAAGCCATATTTTGCAACACAAACTTAGCTAGGTTACTTTCTTTGTGATTTGTTTTTAGAAGTGCTGCAAACATTTTTTTCTTTAACTCTATAATTTATTAAAACACCAACATCGACTTGCACTAAAGTACGGCCGCACTCAAATGACATCTACGTTTTACGGTATTTGTTCCAAATTAATTTAATTAAACAAGTTTTTTCTTTTATATATTTTGTTCACTGTAGACTTTCATATGTATATCTTAACATGTCTCCATAAAAATACTTATTAAAATTATTCATAAGTTTACAGCAGTTATTTTATTTCAAAAAAAAACAACGAATACTTTTGTGAGCCACTGTATCTTACGTTTATGAACGCTTTGTTTTGGAAATAGGATGATAGCGGTTTCTTTAGTCAAATATATTATTTGTTCACGCATTGTATTCATTACTGCACTATTTTCTCCACAAATGTCAACCTTTTTCATCTTTTTTTTTCTTTATCGTCTTGCAACCTTTTCCATTTTATATGTATTATATTACGTACATATATTAATAAAGTTTTTATTTAACGCGGTGTTATGGTACATTTCCCATGAAATTTAATTGTTTTTTTTTTAATTTTCTTATGATTTAATTCCCAAAAAGGGGTTTAGTCTCCCTGGTTATAAATTTCTTTTCTTTTTCCACCGACACTTTTCAGGATTTTTGAATACAAAAATTCTAATCGCTTTTCGATATCCTCAACCGTCACCGCTAATTGCCAAATTACGAATCCCGCTTGGTGATTTTTTCTCTCATTTTTTAATTTCTTCCCGCCACAGAACCATGTAATTATATTCCAATATTGCACCATCCATTCCAGAAAATAATGGTGGTTTTCCCATCGCATTTCCAACCGACAACAAAAGTTGGTTGTAAGAAAGAGAAAAAAATAATAGGACAACTGAATGATATTCAATGACAATTTCAATGTCAAAGACTAGGGTTGCCATATATTTATTGTGGACTGATAAAACAGTAAAGTTACAACACTAGCCTACACTAAAAAAATGCAAAAATAAATTAAAAGATTCCCAACAAACCATTGAGTAACGAACAGGAAAAGGATCTTTTTATCAAAAGAGTGTTGTATGTGCAAACGTGTGGCACGACCCACGAAAAGCCGGGCAAAATAAAAAAAAATAACTAAAAAACATGGCGACATATAATCATGTGCATGATTATTAAAGGTGTGACGGAACCCACTAAAGTCAAAGCAAAACAAAAAAAATATTGTTTCAGATCCGATGCATGAAATCTACCAACTAAATTTCCCTGCAAGTCCTCAATATCATATAACGCATAACCAATAGCGGCTCGTACTCGACCTTTAATATATTTTGGATTGAACTTAGCATTTATTGCTTTTTCAAAACTTCTGAGACTATGGTTTTTCCTGAAAATTTCTTGACCTACGCTGTATTTGATTGGTCTAGTTCGAGTATTGTATACTCTTTCGGCTTTCTCATGAGCAATTTCAAGGTTCCACGAAATCTTCTCCCGTATGTTCGACAACTTGTCAGATCTTCTAACCATAGTATCATCTATCAACATGTCGAGTTTCTCCAAGACGTTATATGTAGAACCATGCAAACACATGTTCTGCCCAAACATGGCATAATACGGACTGCATTGAATAGAAGAATGAAAATCGCTTCGCAACGTGGTCAGTATGCGAGGTATGCAAAGATCCCAGTTTAGATGGTGTGATTCCGACTTAAGATATAAACGTATTTTAGCAATTATTCCCCGATTTGCTCTCTCCGATGAATTGGCTTGAGGTGAGTAAAGACCCGTTCGAATATGTGTGATGCCATACAAATTGAAAAATTCTTGCATTTCCTTTGAAACAAATTGTTTAGCATTGTCACTGTGGACGTATTGCGGAACTCCAAATGTATTAAAAAAAATCAATCACATTTATAGGGGTGGCTGATTTGAAAAAAACCAATCACATTTATAGAGGTGGCTGATTTTAAAGGCTTGAGAAAAAGAAATTTCGTAAAATGGTCAATGACAATGAAAATTTGGGAATTTTTCGCTTTCGAACACGGATAAGGACCAAGAAAATCACAGTAAATGCGCTGTAACGGACGGAAAGTTATAAAAGCTTGACCCATAGGTGGCCATTGGGTCTGGTTTGGGGCTTTGATGATTTTGCAATCATCACACTTAGCAACAAATGCTTTGATGTCCCGCGTCATGGAAGACCAATAATATTTTTGGCGTACTCGAGAGAGTGTCTTAAAATAGCCGCCGTGACAACTAGCTTTGTGTCCTAGTTGAATTGCCTTTTCCGTTAAGGATTTTGGGAGCCATACCCTCCAAAGACTCTGCTCTTCATCATAAACCCCTTGGCGGAGTTTCATTCATTTCATTATTACATTATCGGACAACGGACGTCAGGTAACATGTCTTTGTTCTTTTTAATTGTTTCTGCAATGCCTTTATAATTAGGACAATCGAATTCAGCCGATGTCAAATTTAATTCAGGGAAACTATTCTCAAACTCTATAGCATCGACGTCGAATCGAGATAAAGCATCAGGGACGACATTCAATGAACCTTTTCGGTGCTCCGAGCAAGACGGCCGCTAAGATCGCGTTGGCTCATGAGCCACTTTAAGCTCGAGTAATCGGTTACTATCCTGAATGGTAGCCCTTCAACGTACGCTCGAAACCTCTTGACGCTTACAACAGCCGCAAAACACTCTAACTCAGTGACTGTGTAGTTGCGCTGAGCTTTGTTTAGTTTCTGAGAAACAAAAGCAATAGGCCTATCTCTACCCTAATCGTCTACCTGATATAAAACTCCACCTACACCGACTCGGGATGCATCACACTGGATGATAAACTCTCTGGCAAAGTCTGGTTGGGCGAGTACAGGGGCGGTGCTCAAAAATATTTTAAGTTTCTCGAAACTATCTAGGGCCTCATCTATCAAATGGACAGTTCCTCTATCTCGTTTCAGGCAGTCAGTAGGCGGACCGGCAATACCAGCAAAATTTTGGGCAAATGATCGGTACCAGTTTGCCATACCCACAAAACGACGTATCTGGCTAGGGGTTTTCGGCAAAGGAAAATCCATAATGGCAGAAACTTTGTCGGGATCAACCTTCAAACACCCGCTACCAATGCGATAACCCAGATATTTGATTTCGGCCTGACAGTATTTACTCTTCGCGACATTTATCGTTAAGCCGGCGTCTCTCAAGCATTTTGCCACATCCCGCAGAATTTCCAAATGATTCTCAAAAGTCGCACTGCATACCAGCAAATCATCCAAGTAGACGAATACATTCTCCCTCAAGCGCGAGGGTATACATTTGTACATTAGCCTGCTCATCGCTTGAGGACCATTACAAAGCCCGAGTGGCATGACACGGTATTGGTAGAGTGGTCTACCCGGGACCGCAAAGGCTGTCTTCTCCTTGGATGATTCTGTTAACGGAATTTGAAAAAAGGCATCTTTTAAGTCGATCCCGCTTATAAAGTGCGTGTCCTTTAGCCTTCTAAGTAGGCCATTGATATGAGGAAGGGGTACGAATCCTTCTTGATAACGGCGTTTAATTTCCGGGAGTCCAGGCAAAGTCGAACTGTACCGGGCTTCCGCACGTTTACCACCGGAAAACACAATGAGGAATTTGATTCTTCTATTACCCCCATCTCTAACAGACGGTCAAGTTCTTTGTACACCTCGGCTTGCCTAGGCGGGGACAACGGATAGTGCATACACTTTATAGGCACAGCATCTGCGGTATCAATGTCAATGTCATGCAGGAAACTCGGAAATAACAGAATCTAAAAGAAATTGCTGCTCAGCAGTGAGTTCATGAAAGCAAATATCTCTGTTCTGCTGAGGACCTTCGATTGCAGGTATAATATTTAGGGCTATAGCAAATTTTTGCCAAAACTCTAGGCCCAAATAATCTTCTTAGCTAAGTGACGGAACAATATAAAAATCAATTTCGCGGATTACGCCTTTATATAAAACTGGTAACTTACAATGACCTAAAACGTCATTTTTAGAACCATCGGCCGTAGAAACAAAAGATTTATAGAATTTGAGAGAAATTTGATTACGCTCGATGAAAGACAAGCTGGAACCGAATAACATGAATTTTAATTCAGGCTTAACATTTTCTGAATTATTCGCAGTAGCCTATCTTCCGGAAGAGCATCTGTCATGCGAGCATTAATAGAAACCATAACCAAATGAAAATCGTCATATGACTCCTTCGCATTTTGTTTTCTCATATTCAATTGCATTAGCAGCTCGTCGTCAGTTTCAAGAGTTGCAAACTCTTTAGATATGGCCTGTTTTAAAAGACGATATGGAGGATCGTTGTTGGCTTTTATAAAGCTCCAATATCATGATTCAGCCTTTCCCGATAAAAATTTTTGAAAATTCGCTTCTAATTGTTCTGGACGACAGACAACGTGTCCTTTCAACCAAAATATCTATTTTAAATAGGAAATCTTATACTTTGCCAGTGCCATCAAACTTTATCTTCCACTTTTCAAAATCTACTTTGCCAGCTCCGTGAGTCCTCGAAGGCTCTTCAGGAATTTGCGCATTTAAAGGGAAATCATGAAAATTATGTTGGCCATCGTTGGGATTCTGATCCACAGTGTTTCTGAACACTGTGTCAGAAAACTAATATGCCAGACCAAATCAATGAAACAAGGTTACTAATTTTAAAATTTCGTATGTGCTTTTGCTTTGCGTTGGGCTCCATTTATGTTACGCGCGGGCTATTCTAAGTTTCATTAAAAGATGTTCAAACACGAAAAAGTGGGCTTAAGGCATATAAATGTTAAACGGCTAGTGAAGAGTTTGTTAGAACTTGTGGTATAAACAATTTATGAATGTTCAATTTTATAAATCATAATTGCTTTGATTTTTTGTTGAATATTTTTCCATTTGTTTGTCATACTTTATTTTATTAAATAAAATGCTGTTGAACTAAATACACCCAAGTATTATAATTAACAGTTATAAAACATAAAAAATTGGCGACGAGGATGGACCCAGGACTTGCGCAACTCTGTCAGTTGCTAGAACAGCAAGCATTTTTCAGCCGGTTTCTAAACGAAAACGTTGACCCAAATACTAATAAAAAACATGTTCCTGTTTATCCCAAATTCGATATGGATACTCAACATTTCAGTACTTACGCCGCCCAGCTAAAGGAACATTTTAAGGGTTATGGAGTAACGGAGAGCGATCAGAAGAGATCTTTCTTCATTTCGTGGATGGGAGCAGAATTATACGAATTGGTTGGAAAGCTGTTTGGAACAGAAAAAGTGGAAACAAAGACATTTGAAGAAATTACCCAGAAATTAGACGAATATTTCAAATCAAAAATTCATATTTTGGCAGCTCGTTATAAGTTTCACAATCGTCATATGAATAGTGGTGAGTCATACAGTAATTGGATAGTGGAACTTCGAGGATTAGCACGGAATTGTGCATTTAATTGCAAAAATGTAAATTGCAACACCGATTTTGTGGACGAAATGATACGCGATGCAATTATTTTGCATTCTCCACACGAAGCTGTTAGAACTGCAGCCCTACAAAGACAAAATCCATCGTTGTCCGAAGTCGTTTCAATAGCAGAAACATATGAATCAGCCCAAAAATCCCTATCAACATTAAAAGGTAATAATTCAAGTGAAGTTAATTTTATAAAGCCTCAATACAAATCAAAGAAGGGTCAGGGAAGCAATCAACGAAACAATAAGAATTTTCAGCACAATCAAGAACACAAGAAGCAGTTGCCCTCATGTTCTGGTTGTTTTAAAAACCATCGAAAGGAAAATTGCAAATTTCGTTCAGCTAAGTGCCACAAATGTGGAAAGGTTGGTCACATTTCACCGGTATGTATTAATAAATCAGTGAATGTCCTGGAAGATTCTGATGAAGAGGAAATTCAATCGATTTCCGATCATTGCCATCATATTCAAGATATGATTGTACGTAAAAATAGGAAGTTGTTCATAAGTGTCAAAATAAACGAAACTGACCTCCAGTTTCAGCTTGACACTGGGGCTTCTTGCTCTATGATCGATTTAAAATCGTATCAGATTTTCAAAAGTCTTCCAATTACAAAATCTAACACCATATTGAGAGCTTATGGGAATAATGAAATCCCTGTTCTTGGCATTTTAAATGTCAGTGTGACTTTGGATAATCAAACCAAAGATCTTAATCTCTTAGTTGCAAATACTAAAGAGGGTAGCAATATTTTTGGAATGGATTGGTTTGATGCTTTTCAATGTATGGAGAAAAATATTTTTGAAATTAAGACGTTACATTCTATGGATGTAACAACTCTTCGTGAGAAGTATAATTTGTTATTTTCCAAGGAGTTGGGCTGCTGCAATTTTTACGAAGCCCATTTATATGTAAAGGATGGTGCCGTCCCGAAGTTTTTTAAAAATAGGCCAATACCACTTGCTCTGCAGAATCCTTTTGCCGATGAGGCTAAAAGATTAGAAGAACTGGGAGTTTGGAAGCCAGTTACGTACAGCTCATGGGCATCGCCCATAGTAATAGCACAGAAACCGAATAATAAAATTAGAGTTTGTGCTGATTTTAAGCAGACCATTAATCCACAAATAGATATGGAACAATATCCGATTCCGAAATTTCAAAATCTTCTTTATAAATTGCAAGGAGGTACTAGTTTTTCCAAAATTGATCTATCGGATGCATATTTTCAAGTACCAATGGACGAGGAATCAAAAAAGTTGCTTGTAGTAAACACACCTTTAGGTCTTTTTCAATACCAAAGACTACCTTTTGGTGTTTCAAGTGCACCAGCTATATTTCAACGTTTCCTAGAGCAGCTTATTTCTGACATACCATCTTGTGTAAATTATCTTGATGACATTGTTGTTACTGGGAAAACAGATGAGGTACATATGCAAAACTTGAACAAGTTGTTGACTAAACTTGAAAATGCTGGTCTAAAATGCAACGTTTCAAAATGTAGTTTTATGCGAGAAAAAATAGAATACTTGGGTAACATAATTAGCAAAAACGGTGTGGAACCATCGAATTCGGGTATAAAAGCTATTAAAGACTTACCAAGGCCAAGGAACATTCAAGAAGTTCAAGCGTTCTTATGGAAAGTAACGTATTACATGAAATTTATCAAAAACTTCTCAACGGTGGCTGAGCCTTTGAATAAATTACGTAGGAACGGTGTTCCATTTGTGTGGAACAACGAACAAGAAAAGGCGTTTAAACAGTTAAAGCAACAGCTTATAGAAGTGACTACCCTTTCACATTTCGATGAAAATCTTCCTCTGGTTCTAGCCGCAGACGCGTCATCATTTGGCATTGGAGCAGTTATTTGTCACATTTATCCGGATGGCTCGGAAAGACCGATTGCACATGCATCAAAAACGTTAAATACACATCAAAGAAATTATAGCCAAATTGAGAAGGAAGCTTTGTCGATTGTGTATGGTATTAAAAAGTTCCATGATTATTTATATGGTAGGAAATTTATTTTAATAACGGATCATAAACTGTTAGTGTCAATATTCAGTCCGTGTAAGGCCATTCCGGTACATCTTGCCCAACGGTTACAAAGATGGGCATTATTTCTTTCTGGGTATAGTTTTGACATTAAATATAAAGCCAGCAATTTACATACTAATGCAGATGCTTTGTCAAGATTGCCTTGCTCATCCGATGAACAATTCGAAAATGAAATGGAAGCATTGGAAATAAATATTGCTGAGGAGGTATCTTATTTTCCTGTTAATGCTGGGAAACTTGCTGAGTGTACGGAGAAAGATAACGTTTTATTTAAAGTACTTCAGTTTGTAAAGAATGGTTGGCCTAGAAGCGTTGACGACACTATTAAACCATATTTTGCAAGACGGCAAAATTTAACAACGTGTAATGGAGTTGTAATACTGCAAACCGATTTCAATAGGGTTATCGTTCCAGAATGCTACCGCAAATTTGTTTTAAAACTTCTGCATTAAGGACTTTGGGGTATGGTTAAAACAAAACAGCTGGCCAGACGTTATTGTTGGTGGCCTAATTTGGATAAGGATATAGAATGTTTGATTTCTACCTGTACCACTTGTTTGATGGAGAGCTCAATGCCTAAAAAGAATATAGCTGCTGGCAAGAAGCTACTCAACCATGGCAACGAATACATATAGATTTCGCCGGTCCATTTCACAATTCATATTGGTTTATTTGTGTTGATGCATACTCACATTTTCCTTACGTTGTAAAAATGAATTCGACAACATCATCGGTAACAATCTCTACATTAAAGAAAATTTTTTCTATTGAAGGATTACCGGACGTTATAGTCTCTGACAACGGACCTCAATTTGTGTCCAAGGAATTCAAGGAATTTTGTAAAGATAATAATGTTCAACATTTAACTACAGCACCTTTTCATCCGGCGTCAAATGGTCAAGCTGAACGATTCGTGCGAACATTCAAGACGTCGTTTAAGAAACAAATTATGTCCGGCAAAAATGTTGAAAACTCAGCTCCAGTTAAAGATGGTAAATCACCTTCAGAGTTATTGCATGGAAGACAGCCCAAAACAATGCTGAGTTGCTTATTGCCAACTGGAAAGCACAGCACTCAAACGACTTCACCAAAATATAAAATTAATGAATCTGTTATTATTCGACATTTTTCTAGAGGAGAACGGTGGATAAAAGTCAATATTTTCAAAACCTTGGCCCATTTGTTGTATTTGTTGAAGGATGGAAACAATAGAATATATAAAAGACATCAAAATCAAATTAGAAGCTGTTCACACTCATCTATAAATCAAGACTTCAGTTGTCAAAATCAAGAAAACAGTTTTGAGAGTATATTCAACGAAACTCAAGGATTATTGGCATCTACAAAATCATCTTCAATCTTAGCTGAGTCCAACCAAACACCATCTACAAGATCGTCTACAATCTTAGCTGATTCCAACCAAACACAGCCATTCACATCCCAGATGTGTTCCCAGCCAATTTTAGCTGAATCCAACCAACCCCAGCCATCAACATCCCAAATTGGTAACCGCCGATGCAAAAGAACGCGAAAGCCGCCTGATAGTTATTCACCCCCACCTTTTTTAAAATTAGTACGGAGGAATTGAAGAGTTTGTTAGAACTTGTGGTATAAACAATTTATGAATGTTCAATTTTATAAATCATAATTGCTTTGATTTTTTGTTGAATATTTTTCCATTTGTTTGTCATACTTTATTTTATTAAATAAAATGCTGTTGAACTAAATACACCCAAGTATTATAATTAAGAGTTATAAAACATAACAGCTAGCTCTGCCAAGTGTGGTGTGGTTCTTAACCCAGGTCTTCGCCGCGTAAGCATAAAAATAAAATGCCTATAAAAGATTACCAACATATAAACGAGCTTAGAAGCAAAAAAAAACATGTAAAAACTAAATGTGCCGCTGAAACCATTCGGACTTTGGATGACAGGCAGTTAATGTCATCTCGGGGTGCACTTTTTCCCACCCATAGTTGAATAGAACTACGCCTTTGGCAACAATAGGTACCCGGTATTTTATTTTATGTTATGTTATTCTTTTCTTATTTGAAAGTACAATCCTTCCGCTTAATAATGGAAAATAATTTCATTCAAATGGCTGCCTCGGCTGGCCATGCAGTAGCCTACACGATCGGTCCAATTTTTAAGCACATTATCGATTGTGTGCAGCTGTATTTCACCAATGGCTTCACGAATATTGTCCTTTAAAGCGTCAATTGTCTCTGGCTTGTCGGCGTAACACTTATGTTTGAGGGCACCGCACAAATAATAGTCCAACGGTGTCAAATCGCAGCTCCGAGGTGGCCAAACGACATCAGCTGTTGAAACCAAATGTTGCCAATATCCTCATCTTCAATTTTTGTGAACAAAAATTCGTTCAACATGGCCCGATAACGATCGCCATTGACTGTAACGGCCACTCCTTGCTCATTTTCGAAGAAAAATGGCCCAATTATGCCTCTGGACCAAAATCCGCACCAAACAGAGACTCGTTTTGGGTGCATCGGCTTTTCAATGTATGCGTACGGGTTTTGTGTGCCCCAAATGCGACAATTTTGCTGGTTGTTGTTGACGCTTTAATATTCGTGAAGCCATTGGTAAAATACAGCTGCACACAATCGATAATGTGCTTAAAAATTGGACCGATCGTGTAGGCTACTGCATGGCCAGCCGAGGCAGCCATTTGAATGAAATTATTTTTCATTATTAACCGGAAGGATTGCACTTTCAAATAAAAAAAGAAATTTGAGAAGTTTTTTTTTATAGAATTTTCAAAAAAAAAAGTTATATGGCGGACCCGTTATATCTTAACATGTCTCCATAAAAATACTTATTAAAATTATTCATCAGTTTACAGCAGTTATTTTATTTCAAAAAAAAACAACGAATACTTTTGTGAGCCACTGTATCTTGCGTTTATGAACACATTTATTTTGGAAATAGGATGATAGCGGTTTCTTTAGTCAAATATATTATTTGTTCACGCATTGTATTCATTACTGCATTATTTTCTCCACAAATGTTAACCTTTTTCATCTTTTTTTTCTTTATCGTCTTGCAACCTTTTCCATTTTATATGTATTATATTACGTACATACATATATTAATAAAGTTTTTATTTAACGTGATGTTATGGTACGTTTCCCATGAAATTTAATTGCTTTTTTTTTAATTTTCTTGATTTAATTCCCAAAAAGGCGTTTTGTCTCCCTGGTTATAAATTTTTTTTCTTTTTCCACCGACACTTTTCAGGATTTTTTAAAACAAAAATTCTAATCCCTTTTCGAGAACCTCAACCGTCACCGCTAATTGCCAAATTTCGAATCCCGCTTGGTGATTTTTTCTCTCATTTTTTAATTTCTTCCCGCCACAGAACCATGTAATTATATTCCAATATAGCACCATCCATTCCAGAAAATAATGGTGGTTTTCCCATCGCATTTCCAACCGACAACAAAAGTTGGTTGTAAGAAAGAGAAAAAATAATAGGACAACTGAATGATATTCAATGACAATTTCAATGTCAAAAGACTAGGGTTGCCATATATTTATTGTGGACTGGTAAAACAGTAAAGTTACAACACAAATTAGTTGCCGCATAATTACATGCCGGTCACTGAATTAAAGGCATGCGATGAATAGTGAGCAATGATATCGGCGTTAAACTTTCATATAAAGACAATTTACAATCATACGGTACAAAAATTAAATCCAAAACCATTTTAACTGATTACCAATATGATTAATTCGAATTAATTTCAAAGTGAGCAAGCCCCATAAAAACTAATTTCATGGGATTTATTAACATTATGAGGCAATAACACGTCATTATCACAAACCCGCGATCAATTAAAATTGTTAAGGTTAATATCACCCAAAACACAAATGCGATAGTCTACTGCCACTTTAACTTCTTAAACCTATATATTAGAAACATGCGTCAGAACTTTCATTTGGAATGCAAGATACACACACAAATAACACGATATCAAAGCCGAAAATAGAAATTATAAGCCGATGCAATAAACCATCTTAACCGTCATAGCTCCTATTTAAACTTAGATTTAGTAGTTTTTAGTATTTCGGGTTTCGTCTTTACGATAAACTTTGTTGCTTATTATCGAAAAATTCGCCGTCACAGAAGTCACCATTCAGCATAACTAGAGTTTATCTTTCGCTCAACACATTTCTGACATTTGGCCTGGTGTGATATGAACGTTGGATGTTGAAAAGAATTGTTTTACTAATACCAGATAGAGGCAAGGGTTCAAGACAACGAACAAAATAACAACAACGGAATTTCGTTTTGTGTGTTAAAATTATTGTGTTAAATTCAACACAAATCTAAGCTTCACCAAAACGACATGAAAAGTCAGAAGTTATTGTAATTCCACCTGGTGTATGTCACATTTCATCAAACATCTCTATCACACCGACCGCACCACGAAGAGTGTGAAAGGAAATGTCAGATAAGTCAAAGATTCTCTGTAGTTATAATAATTATGACAAAACGAAATTAAACATAAATGTAAGGGCCCCCTGGGGCCCACAGGGTCCAAAATACGAGTCCCCAATTTACCATATTATAGTATGTCTTGACATTTAGCGTGGGAGTTCAAATTAAATTAAAAATTATGAATTTGCTTCATTGCTAGGCAGTTTAAAAACATTCAAGACCAATTTTCCAGACATTAAATAAAAGGTTTGGAACATATGTCCGTCCGACAAAAAATAACATATTTTTCGTTTTCTATATTTTCTCTAATTTTGGCCTTTATTTATCAAGTTTTGAGCTGCGACCGAACTCCGTCAATTTAGCCCTAGTAGCCATGTGTTTGCCTGAAATCAGCAACATGTTGCTCCAGTGGACTTTTGTTCCAAATGAGGGCATCGTTAGTAGAACCAGGATGCCGTCAACATACCCGATTATAGTATTATAACTTACCAGCAAAACATTCAAACTAAACTAGCCTTTCCTATTTATGTATAAATGGCGAATTTCTTCCTTCGCTTCAATGATACATCCGACAACTTCGTTTTCTAGTAAAGCCGGATTTTATTTTGGGTCTTTTCTTCCTCCGTCATTTTTGAAATAATCCACATCTTACAAATGTACCACAGACATATCCCACAAAATACTGTGGACAACTTCATACACATAAATAACATTATTATACCAGAGCTTTTCTGTAGATAAAATTAAAAACAATTTATAATTTCGAATTCAAAAATACATTAAATTTAACACAAAACTTAGGTATTTATTCATAAAACTTACGAAACGTTTAATGAGAAAATTGTGATCGTCGATGGCGCAATGGTTAGCGTGTCCGGCTCTTGAGCATAAAACAGCTTCTCCAAAATTGTTCCGCATCGTTCTAAAAGTGAAGGTCCCAATCATTGAGAAAAGGAACGTGAAGCTCTCTTCTCTACCTCCACGGCTTGTAATGCGAAAATACTTACGTAATAGTCTAATAAACCTGTCACAAGTATTATGAATACAATGAACATCGTCCATAAATATGGATGGGAGAATAGAACTAAAGATTGTACAGCAAGAATAATAATATAATACATAAAATCTTAAATTTGTTTATATCATAAATTGTATCAAAAAGTGAGGTTTGATTTTAAAATTACTGTATTTACGGATTTAAATTAGACAATTACATTTATATATTGTTACAACCATTACACAATTGTCTTTTCTTTTTCAACTCATTAAACGAGGTGGCCTCTTCAAATAGAATTCAATCATGTTGTCAATATCGGATATCGACTTCTTCGTTTTGTTGATATTCGATTCTAATACACGTAAATTGCTGGTGTAATCTGGTACATTATTCAGTGACTGAGCCATTTCACGAGCCAATTTTTTGGCTCGTTTCGGTAGTGTAAGAGGAGAACGGCCCTTCAACCCTTTCCTGGCAAATATATTATGTAGTTTGTAATCGTGTAATTCACCAAAATCCAAAACATCCCAATCTCCGGTTATCATGTTCCAAGAAAACAGAACGCGACATTCAAATTGGCGGCAATGGAAAGCACAACTCAGTTTACGTGAGCAGTTCAAGCAAGATGAAACTTCATCGCGTGCAGAGAAGTGAGCCATAAGCAGGCAAAAAATTGTGCTGGACAAAGGGCAAACCTATGAAGCTAAATATTAGTAATGATATAAATTTTGTGTTCACATTTCGTACGTACATTGATCAATTCATATGCCCAATCATAAAAGAAATCGTAAGACTTTAGGTTCTTTTGGCACAATGTACTAATGACGTAATACGTAAATGTTTCCATATCAAAGGAATGCTGTTCTATGATCACACTAATACATCGTAATTGCTGAAACGAAGCCTTTGATATCATTTGCATTTCCGAATAGCATGAGCCATGCACTTCCATGGGTAATAGAGTGTGATAACCTGGTGAAATGCAATCATCTGAAATACAATTTAATAAAGTAAATGGATCAGTGAGTCTTAAAATAGATAATGCACAGCTGACAGATGGTGAGAAGCTGAGAGTAACTAAAAATAATAATCTGGATAACAAAAGAAACAACGTTCGGAATAGAGGAAAATAAACACCCGTTTTATTTTTATTTTATTTTATTTTTATTTCTTCATTTACATAATCGAGTCTCGAGGCCTTATATGGTTACAAAATTTGTACAATAATTTCTGTATACATAAAAAAATTAATACTAATTAAAATAACTATTTCTTCACTATATTTTTAAGATAAATTAGTTTAAATTAATTAGAAAAAATAAAAAAAAGTTTAAATAATAACATTATATAAATGGAATTATGGGTAACAGTTTCCTGTTTTTACACGGTCTCTTTTTACACGATTTTGAATAACACGATCGACAGAAATAAACTTATCCTGTTTTTACGCGCTTTTTTTAAATAACACGACACAACTGAAAAAATGGGAAAGGTTCTGTTGACATGGATAAAAGATTGTACTCGAAAACGTATACCACTTGATACCAATACCATTAAGCAGATGGCTTTGAGAACTTATGACCAACTAAAAATCATGGAACTATCGACGTCTTCGAAACGCACCGACAAAAAGCAAAATAAATTTGCTGCTAGTAATGGATTGTTGCAAGGCATGCAATTCATAATGTCAAGAACAAATGGGAAAGAGCATATGGAAATATTGCAGCTACCAAAGAATTCTCTTCGCAGTTGGCCAAATTAATTGAAGACGATGAATACCATAGTCATCAAGTTTTTAATGCCGATGAGACCGGCCTTTTCTGGAAGAGAATGTCAAGTAGTGGCTTTAAGGCATCAAAAGACATAACTACGTTTTTGTTTTGCAGTAATGCTTCTGGAGACCTCATGATAAACTTCTGTCGATAAAAACATCTCTCCGATCACGAGCATTGAATCTTGTCGATATTAAAAGCTGGCCAGTTTATTAGATGGAAAACAAAAAGGCTTGGGTTACTTTATTAGCGTTTAGTGAATGGTTCCACAATTGTTTTGTTGCAGAAGTAAAACGTTGTATAAATGATAATGGCATGCTATTTAAAATTCTTTTGTTGACAGATAATGTATATAGTCACCTAATTTTGGAGCATCCTAATGTAAACGTTTTTTTTGCCACCTAATACTACTGACCTAATTCAACCATTAGACCAGGGTATTATATTATATTACATAAAGCGATAATTTCAATACATTTTGAAGAAAATGTACAATGATGTTAACACTACTATTATTGACGCATGGAAACAATTTTTCATAATGGATTGCGAACAAAAAAATGCTGCTTTGGCCTTTTTAGAAGACCTTAAATGCATGTTGGGCATGGCAAATTAACAGGCAGATCATTTTCTGACAAATGATCAGAACGAAAGAGCTGCGAAATTTCAATCAGATCTACAATCCTGTATGGCTCGATACAAAGAGCTGTACAAAGAACTCTTCACAGTAGCATCACAACGTACTATAACTGAATTTGCTATTAAAATAAATAAACCTGTGCCTGAAACAAATTCTGATATGCAGTTACAAATGAACGGAGTTGGAGATGTAGACGTACATCTAACCATTTCTAGTGACGAAACAGATATTGCTCCAACGTAGCCCAAAAGAATGGGCTTACTTTCAGAAACTGACACCGAATATAATTTATCATTATAAAGGGTTTTCCAATAGGTACTTGACAACTTTGAATTTATTTTGTGAACGCACTATTTCACTGATCATCTAACTGTTACTTTCCTTTTTTTCAGTAAACTCAACATTTTCATCATGGTAAAGTACACGAACGAACAACGTATGCAAATTATAAAAATGTACTACCGAAATTCGGAGTAGGTGTCCGCAACTTTAAGAGCGTTAACTCCAATTTTCGGTCGTTTCGCTAGTAGACAAGCAATAACAAGTTTAGTGCAAAAATTAGAGTCTACATATTCAACGGGTTGGTCGAAGTGACGAAAATATCGCTGCCGTTCAGGCGTCCGTACCAAACGATCCAAATCAGTCGATTCCGCGGCGTTCTCAAGAACTGGGCAACGCCAAGACCACTTTATGGCGAATTTTGCCTCCAGTATAGACCAAATTTGCTTTGTCGTTTTGTCCTTAAATAAGTTACAGTCAAATTGTTTTTAATTTTTCGAATGACTCTCTTGGCCCTGTTTCGACACCTGCAAAATGATCTCCAATTTGACACACATTTATCGCGAAGGTTTGCTTGCAACGCCAAGTCTCTGAGAGACAAATTGTACTGGATTTCCGGGCAGTTAAATCACTCTTCTAGTCGGGACCTTATTTCGCGTTTCTTTATCGGAACAATTGCATTCGTTTTCCGAAGGTTACATGATAGTATCTTTATCTGCTTATCAACATCAGTAGTGCCATATATGTAGTCAAAATTACATTCAATATTATTATTATGACAATATTTCTCGAATAGCTTCTTCACTAACTGCATCATAATCCATGTACTCATAGTGTTGCCGTACATTATTGGTTGAAAATGCAAGTGACATATGTAAACACCACAGCATGATGTGACATACTCTGGCATAAAAACTGATCCGATAATTGAACATATTCAGGAGTGGATACTAAAAAATAATCCAGCAGAGATGTAGATGAGTGGGCTTCATATTATGCCTAATTGAAAAATTTAATCTCCTGCAAAACCCCCTGACTAACTCAGACTTGTCAATATCAAATAGATTATTGTTGAAGCCACCCAGAACTACAACATTGGATTACTGAAGAGTAATTTCAGTTATTTGTTCCTATAATGTGGCAATATCACCATAGGGCAAATAAACAGTTCACACTAAAACCTTAACTCCATTAACAATTAATTCACAAAAAATTTACTCCGCAACACCATAGCAATTACCTTAACTCACAACTCTGAGTTGAATATTTTCAAAAATACACAGAGCCACGCACCGCCCCTCCAATTATCTGGGCGGTCATTCCTATGACAAACATAGCTTGACAAATCTATAGACTTGGTTGAAAAATGAGGCTTTAACTACGTCTCACTGACTCCAATAACATCCAACTTTCCACCTTCAAACACGCTTCTTATTTCATGTTTTTTTGTTGAATTATTATTTAATTTAAAACTTTGGCAGTTGAAGTGATCTATATTAAGGCAATGTTCAAAGTTACGTAACTGTGAGGTCAAAAAACTGTTACTATTAACAAAATTTCCTAAATTTGTAGTAGTATTCATTTTAAAAATACATTTCCAGATCAAAAAATCATTTAAAATATCATTTAACATACAACATTTCAAAAATCGGCTGTATATATTATTCATGGATAACTGCTCAATGTACTCCAACATAAACTTCAGCACCATTCGTATTAGAAACCAACGGAACTCCTCCCCCATCAGCATCAAGCATATTCACGCACTGTTGTATATCAAGTTCTTTAACATCATCATCCAAGAAAGTAACAATGGCCTTTGGCCTGCCAGCACTATAAAGTTTGTACTTTTGAATTTTATTTTGCTCCCTTAACCTTCGACGTACAAAGAGCAATTTTCCAGTCGCCTTTTTTTGTGGTAGCTTATCATTATCGAATCCCTCAGAAAAACCGAATTGAACTTCACCATTACATATTTTCCACTTGGGAGATAGCCGCAATGCTGAATATCTGATTGAGAAACTACTGTATCGCAAATTGAATCAATTTTAATAATAGAGTATCTTAAGTTCTTAATTCCCGCTGGCAGACCATTTATGATTATATCAGCCCTATTCAGCCTCCGACGAGTTACATCATGATGTACCTGAAGATCTTGAATGGCAATGGCAACTTTGTACTTGGCTCTTTCAATTTTTGCCATAAGGTCTTCACGCACCTTGTTTATAATTGGCTCTTGGAAAATTGTATAATGTTCAGATTAGTGTGGATGACGTTAACCATGTTTGCTACATGATGGCCCGTGATAAAATTATGAGAGAATATTTTAAAACTCGATCACTCAAATTATCTGATTTGTTACCTGTCTCCTGTTTTGCTGGTGATTTGGGAAGCCGGGTTTACTTGAATGACCATTATTCGCCATCTGCTAGTAACCTTAATGGCCTGTGTAGGAAACTTCTCCGCAATAAGAGCATAAGCAGGATTAAGATCTTGAACAATGATAAGTTAGCACCGAAACTAACCCTACTGGACGGCAAAGAAGTGATCTATGGTGTAGTTGAGTGCGCTGCATTATTGAATTGTAACACCATGGTGCTGAGCTAATAGTTTGATTATCTATATATTATTGCTGATAACTTTATATTTCATTTTTTGGGTTTAACCTACATTTAATATCTAATTAAACTTTATTGATTAATTGATCTCTTTTATTGCTAATGAATAGCTGTTACGAAATTGTTATAGAGAAGAAGTTTTTGGAAAATGAAATGTATATCTTCGTGTTGTTGTTTCTTGTTTGGTTCCCCACCATAAATATTTTTAACTTTCATGTCTCCTAATGACAATATTGGTCCTGTGGTTAGTAACAGCTCTGTATTAAACACTGCTTTGCGTCCATTTGTTACCCAATTTAATGTTGGTCACTGGAATTGCCAGAGTATTAAGCCTTCTGTAAATTCTGCGAAATGTGATGAGTTGAGGTCAATTTTGTGCGATTCACTTCTTGATGTTGTTGGTATCTCGGAGACTTGGGTCAAATCTGATGTGTCTAGTCAAGCTGTTGAAATTCCAGGTTACAAATTTTGTAGGAATGATCGCAGTCGTGTGAGAGGTGGTGGTGTCGGAATTTATGTTTCCCGTAAAATTAAACATAGGATTGTATTCAAGACATCTGTCTTAGGTAAATGCGAATCACTGTTTGTTGAACTTAAGTCTGGGGACTCTAAAGTTCTTTTTGGAGTTGTTTATTCGCCTCCCCCTGGTGATTTGGCGGCCTTTGATGATCTTCACCATGGGTTGTTTTCGAAATATTCGAATATTGTTGTTGTCGGCGATTTTAATTGTAACATGTTTAATGTTTCCAGAGCAAATATTATCCGTTCCCTGTGCCATCGGCTGGACATGACTGTTATGCATAATGCTACCCCTACACACTTTGATGTTGCACATGGATCAACTTCCTTGATAGATTTTATGCTAGTGAGTGATAGTTCTATGCGTGCGTTTTCTAGTCAAGTTCAGTGTCCGGCTATTTCCCATCATGCTCTTATATTTGCATCTTTTAGGATTAGTATTCAACACCTTGAGGAGTTCTTCGAATTTAAAGATTTTAATAACATTAATTGGGACGGACTCTTGAATTTTTTAAGTGAATTTAACAGTGATTTAATTATTAGTAACACAAATGTTGACGAGAAGTGTAATATTATTACTTCTCTTGTTGAAAAGCTATATACATTTGTTCCGATTATCAGGAGAAGAAATAGTGGTGGCTAGATCTTTGAGGGACTTGGCTTATAAAGATTATATATCAAATAGAACGGATGAAAAACGAAGAGTTTTCTGTAAATACCGTAATCGTGCCAAAGCAGTGATTAGGAAGTGTAAGAGAAAGTATTATTCGCGGTTGTTTGGTAGTTTGAATTCTAAAGGTTTATGGCGTGTACTCAAGGGTTCAGGATTTATGCGTGAGTTAAATTTTACATACGGGGGTGATGTCGATGATATTAATAATTATTTTGTTCATGCTGTGGGATCTGGAGATGCTGATAATGTCAATGTTAATACTCTGAATGAAAATGGAGCCTTATTTTCTTTTCGTTGCGTCAGTGAAATGGAGGTTTTGGAGGCTTTTTGCAAGATTAAATCAAAATGTGCCGGCGTTGATGGTATTTCCGTGCAGTTTCTCAAAATAATTTACCCTTATATTTCGGACCTAATTTTAAATTTAATAAATTCAGTATTAATGAGCTCTATATTCCCATTGGCTTGGAAAATTGCGCGTGTTATTCCGATACCCTAGTCAGAAGTAATTATAAGTCCAGATGATTTAAGGCCTATTTCGCTTTTACCAGTGTTGTGGAGCATATCATGAAAGATCAAATGCTTTCTCATGTTCGAAATAGTATTTTTGTATCCCAATATGCCTTTCGTAAGGGCTATAACACTACGTCTTTACTTTTACAACTCACTGACAAAATAAGGGACAATGTAAATCGTAGTTGTATTAATGTTTTGGTTTCCTTGGACCTAACAAAAGCTTTTAACAGTATTTGCTTTGCGAAAATGATTGAAAAGCTACATCACAATTTCAAATTTTCTAGATCTGCATGTAAGCTTGTTATGTCTTATTTGTGCAACAGATCTCAATTTGTTGAATTGTTTGGTGAATGTTCCGACCCTATTGACCTAATATCGGGTGTCCCTCAGGGATCAGTTTTAGGCCCACTGCTTTTCGTACTTTATATTAATGACTTTTCAGAATGTATTAATATAGATGAGTGTAAAATGTTTTTGTTTGCGGATGATGTGTTCCTTTTATTTAGTTTTGGGCGCTCTTGTTCTTCTTTGCACTTGGAGAGCAATATAAATGTTTGCCTTAGCGATTTAGTATCGTTGACAAATAGCAACTCGTTACGTATCAATCCGTCTAAAACCAAGGCTATGATGTTTGGTTCTGTTTACCAATTGGCGTCTAATTTAAATATTTTTTGGATAGTTGTAGGATTTAATTCGTGAATAATCACAAATGTTTGGGTTTGATTATTGACAATAAGCTTAACTTTGATGTTCACATTAACTCTCTTCATCGTAAATTGTACTCTGTTTTACGTAGATTTTACTCTACAAATGTGTTTCTGCCTCTTTGGGTTAGGTGTAGACTTGCACATGCTTTACTCATGCCTCAGATTTTATATGGGATTGAATTGGTATCGGGTACTAATGCTGAAAACTTATTGCGATTAAATCGAGCTGTTAATGTAATTACACGTTTTGTCTACAATGTTCGCAGAAGGGATCACATATCCGTGTTTGTAAATGGGTTTTTAGGATGCTCTTTTTCAAATTTCGTTGAGTACAGAAATTTATTATTATTTTATAAAGTTATTAAGGGTGGTATACCACAGCCCTTGCGTGAAAATTTTTCTTTTTCTCATTCAATTAGGCGGACTCAGATCGTAATACCGAGAATATATAATTCCTTATTTGAGAAATCTTTTGTTATTCGTGTTGCCCGAACCTGGAATCAACTATCAAATGAGTTGCGGCTTTTTTTCCTATTCGAATAATGTATTTCGATCAAAACTTTTTGAACATTTTTCACGTCTATGAAATGAATGTTGGGATACTTATTCACGTGTTTATTTGCTGTCTTTTATGCAGTTAAGTTTGGAGTTGTTGCTCGTTTTCAGGACTCATGATCTTTTTATCGTTTTACATTATTATGGCTGGGGAGCCAACAGGTTACATCTACTAGTGGAGTTGTATTATTTTATATATAGACATTTAATGAATTTTTATATATATTTCATTGTTAATGAACTTATTTTATTCAGGTACTTAAAAATTGTAATATGTTATATTGGCCATGAGGCTTGTGTATTACCATAGAATAACACATACTATAGAAGAACTTATTCTCTCATCTGACGTTTCATTTCACACTCTCTCGGTAGGTCTGTGGAAATGTTTACATACACCAGGTGGAGGTACAAAATATGTTCACTTAACTATTTCCTGTCGTTTTGGTGTAGAACTGAAAAATTTAAATGTATTTTGCACTTTTTTGTTGACTTTTAACGTTGGTATTCATTTGTATTGTATTTAACACAACTAGTTTGCCACAAAAACACGAAATTCGGGTGTAGTTCCTTTGTGGATCGCTGTATACTATTGCCACCATCTGGTATTATTGAACCCATATTTTCCACCCTCCACTGTGTAATTTCCATCGTACCTATGACGTTTAATTTATTGAGCGAATAAAACCTTCTACGTATGTGTTATTCTATGGTGTATTACAAATGAATTTCAAATAAATAAAATAAATAAATAATTTCCTCCAACTGGTTGCGGTGCTTCATGAACAGCTTATCTATATCCTGCTTGTACTGAATCTGTTTCTGATCAAGCGAAGATATTAGCAGAGCAAAACAATTATCAAGGTCTTGCGACACTTGACCATTTGATGGATCATTTTTATTTTGATTTTCACCACTACTGTCATTAGTTTTTGTTGCTAATTCCATTTTAGCACACTTTGTACATCTATAAAGGATGTCTTTTTTGTGATAAAATTTCCCACAGAGACAACAACCAACACAGTATTGGTTGTCGGTTACTTGCTTTTTGCACTTATGATCCGGGCGTATAAAAGATTCCTTGGAGTAGCCATTTAGATAAGTAGATAGTATCACACAGTACGCTCAAATAATAACAGCAGCCGCAGCACAAACCCAAAAGAAACATTTCTGTGTGCGCATTGTTATTTAATACCAATAGCACACAGCAATCACAAAAACCCGGTGCAGAACTACGAGCATTTCCATAAGTTCAAGTCAGAAACTAGTTCTATTCTGTTAGTCCAATGCAAGATTAAAACCACTAGGACAGGACTATTTCCAGCTCTCTAGTACAAAACTAGTTCTAAAGCGATGCTTCGAAACCATCTAAAATCCCTCCGAACTAGTACTGTTGGACTGGTCCACAACTAGTTCAAAAGTGAAAGATAGGGAACACTTTCCCCGAAGCGTATAACATCGCCATGTTAATTTCCAGTTGTTTACTGGTACCATACTAGTGCTGAACTATTATTTTTTCCTTCTGGAATGTTAATTTATGAGCAATTCTCACGTCAGCGGGTCATAAACATTTTTCAATTTCACAATATTTTGGTTTTAGTTGGAATAATAGTCAACGCCTCACGTAGAAAAATATTTCTGATCAGTTAGCTAACGTCACAGCAGCGAATTGGACGTCATCACAAACATTTCTTCCCAATGTTTTACCACGTAATGTTGCAATTATAGTGTCCAAAACCGAAACCGGTCAACCGTTTTTTTCTCTCTTAACCGTGTGCCGGTTTTTTAAAAAACGTAATTTTCGAACAAACCGGAAACCGTTTATTTCACGTCGGTTAACCGGATTTTACTTAATTTGTATTAATATCCTTAAACAAAGTTATTTTCAAATTTTAATGAAATATTGGAATAAGAAACAGGATTTATATTTTCATATATAATTTTATGTTCCAAACAATTCTAAATGACATTTCCAAAAATTTTTTTATTTCAATTTCGAAATGATTTTATGACTTGAATAAGAAACAACTAAAAATTAGTTAAGAATTACTTGAGCTTTCCAAAACTATTTTTTTAAATTTAAAAATTAAAATTATTTTATAAAAAAAATGTTTTAAACTTAATAAGATTTTCATAAATGAAAATAGGTTTCAAATTTTAATATGGTTTTCGAATTTAAACCAGTTCGCATTACAAATTAGAATATGACATAATTGTTTTATTTAAAATTAAAACGTAATTTTCAGAATTAAATAGAGTTGTGAAATTTTCATTTTTAAACACGGATAAGTAGTTATATGAAATGATCGCTAAACAAATGTATTGTAAGTGCTATATGTGTAATTTAAATTAAACCAAAAAACCGAAAAAACCCGGTTGCACCGGTTTTTGCCAAAATTAAAACTCGAAACCCGGCTTCTTGAAAAACTGATTTTTCGAACAAATCGAAAACCGGTTTGTTGAAAAATTGATTTTTCGAACAACCCGAAAACCGGTTTCCAAAATTGACCGTTTTTTTGACACCCTAGTTACAATATTTTTTTTTTATACGCAGCGTTACTTTTTCTATAAATGTAATGTGAAGACACATGGTGATGTAATGAAGAAGATCTTAAAAGAAAATCTAAACGATCAAACCATAAATTTGCACTGCTATGGTATATACTATAACCGTAATGCATACCTACACGTTTAGGTAATGGGGTAGAGTTCCCAAATAAAAAAAACCAACCAAAAAGGCAGTTACTTTAGGTGGGAGCAAAAATGAACCTTATTTTATTTTCTGAATTTCAGTTAATTATTGATTACTAAAATTTGATATGTTCTAATCATTATTTATATTAAACTAGCTGACCCGGCAGACTTCGCCCTGCCATCAAAAGAATGCAATGTTGTCAAGGTCATCAATGGACTCACACTTTTATATGGAAAAAAAGCGCCACCTATTTACAAAATGTGCTACAAACCTAAATTGGGCAAATATAAATCCAGTTTGAAAGTTTCATCTCATTTGGTCCAATAGATCCAGAGCTTAGCCCGTGTAAACACCGTACATTCATTTTTATACTTATGTATATAGCTGGACCCGGCAAACTTCGTTTTACCTTCAAAGTTTTTGTAATGGCTTGGCTAAATGGTTCAGTTCCATTATGTTTGCAGTAAATGAATAGATATGCTGGCGTTCCGACACGGGATAATGTCCCGTTTAATTGACAATGGGCAAATAAACCTGTAGTTGACTGGAATATTATGAAGAAGAATTTAAAGTATTTGTTTAGATTTCGATTGTGTGCTGATTTGTTTAAAAAGCTGCTCATTATAGCTGTACCCGTTGCGCTTCGCTACCCCTGAATTGTAATTTTAATGAATCACAATTGTTTTATTATTTTCTATTTATTGAAGTGCTCTAGGATATACAATATGTCTAGTTTTGTTATCTGGAGCAAATATATATTAGTCGGAAGGTTTACCCACACGTGAACATACAACACATATTGCTCGTGGGAAAACACGGATTTGTCAAATTTTAGCCACAGACTTGAAACGATGGTCATCGCAAATGGGAACCGAATCGGAAACTGCAATCTTTTGAAATTGATGGGCATGTATGTAGGTATTATGGGAATGCGTGGAATCAGAACGTCGGTTCCTTTACAATTTCCAGTGATTATAGTAGCTTCTTTGTGGCCGCCGGTGGTGCAATAGTTAGTGTGCGCGGCCCTTGTACATGAGATCCTGGGTTCGAACCCTGCTCTGATCACCTTCAAAAAATTTCTTTCGGCGGCGGTCACCTCGCATAGTGGCGGCGACACTATCGAGTATATAGCCATGAAAAAGCTTCTCAAAATACCGTTCGGAATCGGTGTAAAACTAAGTTTATTCTGCACTTTTTAATAAAAATTCATTATTGGGCAAACAATATTTAGGATGCTCTCGAAACTGACCTTAATGATATTCATATTCATTCGTACCTGTGGTCACTTTCTTAGCTTCATAGTCTGACCCTTTTAATAGCAGTATTTTTATTGGTTTTCCCCAAAAAGTAATTTGTATCATATCAGTAGTATATGTACGGAACATCACATTCCTACACTGTATCAAACAATTGTTCGTACACCAGGCAGTTGTGAACATATTTCAATGTATTTCAAAAGATATATGGCCGATTTGATTCAAATATTTTTTTTAAAGTTAGAAGCATTGAACTCTCATAGTTCATGATATATAGCCATTTTAAGTTTCAAGTCGTATGGCGGTACCACTCCCCTTTATCCAATCATTTGCAAGAATAGCCAAGGACTACCAGTTCCAACTGCATTCCCCTGCCACGCAAACCCCGCATTACATTTATCATTGCTTGTCTTCCCAGCATTACATTCCGTGGTGGGCAACAAACAGGTCCTAGTTCCAGAACTAATGTATATGGGAACCGGTTCGTTTTGTATGGGGTTGTCCTCTGAGGTGTTAATTAACACATATTAGACACGTTACGTCATGTCTTGAACCACACCTTAAAGAACGTGTTCAGTTTCAGTTCAATAGTTCTAATCCTTAAACCGGTTCTTGAACAGCACCTTAAAGGACCTATTTAGAATTTTATGGTCCACACTATCTTGATTTTACAATTTAGTTATTTTTCCCCGCCCTACCTACTGCAGTTCAACCCAACTGACTTTGGAACCACCTATCTAAGGACAAGTAAACAATTGACACCATATTGCCCGTAGGGATATTACTCACTCCACCCAAGTAATGCTGAAAGCAATAATCGCTTACCCATATAGATGCCTTCCGCTGGTTGGTTGGTTAGTTCACGTGGTTGCTAAAGATGCTATTTAGCATCAATTAGTGTCTTGAGATACCGTTTTGCATACCACATCACTCCGGACAGCCTAATGTACAGTATCTACATCCAACCTGTTAATCGGAGATACCTCATTAGATCCCCTAGATCTATCTCGTGTATCTCAGTGAGGTTGTGTATGAAGGGACGATCTATAGTCTTTAGGCGTCTATTCATAGTCTTTAGGCGGACAGTCTAATGTACAGTGTCTACATCCAACCTATTAATCGGAGATACCTCATTAGATCCCCTAGATCTATCTCGTGTATCTCAGTGAGGTTGTGCATGAAGGGACGATCTATAGTCTTTAGGCGTCTATTCATTAGAGCCGGTGAATGTTATATTCTGGCCATGTGTTTCTGGATATGCGGCACGTTTCCATCTGGCCTTTGCTCGTTCAAGGTAATGCAGTAAAATACCTCTTTTGACTGACCCTATAGGCGTTGCGACTGACCATATGGAGTTCGGTGGAAGAGGATCCTGCCCTTGCTAGTTCGTCTGCCCTTTCATTCCCAAGAAAACCCTTACGGCCTGGTATCCAAGTGAGAACCACATTGTTGGCCAGTCGACCTAGCTCGACAAGTTTTTCCCTACATTCACTAACGAGTTTAGACGCAGTGTTGTTAGATTTAAGTGATAGCAGATTCCAAGAGCATTTAGTCGGGTAGCGCTGCAGGTCGCACTAGCTGTTATGTAAAGATCAATTGATATAATATGAAGCATTGCATTAAAGGCTTCAGCTGGACACGTTCTCATTGCCCATGTTATGCCGATGCAAGCTGATCTCTGTACTCTATACAACAGTTTCATGGTGGACGTCTTCCCCTCGACAGGCCACCATACCATTGCTCCGTAGGGGAGTATAGGTCTGATTATACTATTATACATCGGCTTCCGAACATTTTCCGATATGCGTAGTACGCAACGGTTGCTCTCTGTGCACGGTGCTCTATGTTACGCTTCCAGGATAGTTTAGGGTCTAGAATCACGACCAAGTGATAGTTTTAATCCTCATATTGTCCAGTTTAGTAGTATTTTGTTGGTCATGAGTTCTCCACCCTGAGGAGTTCCCCTATTCCCCTATAGCCTTTTAAGCGTTTTTAGAAGAAACGATGAGAGGCTGATCGGTCTGAAATCCATTGCGGTCTCATTACTCCGTCTTCCCGCCTTGGGAATGAAAACCACTCTTACCTGGCTCCAACTCTTTGGTAAGTAGTTATTATGATCTCCGCGCTTTGCAGCAGTTTTGGTATAATAGCTCAGGATATCCTGTATGGTGTTTTCAAGAGTATCTCTAGCGATTCACATACGTGGGATTTGAGTGTCCCTTGGTCATTATTTTGTTCAGTCTAGCTGTATCCTTTGTGTTCTCCATCGATCCACAGAACTTTGACCTAGATCGTATTTTTGCAGTGGATATTGCTTTCTTATACTCCTTAAGTTTATCCTTATACGGCTGTCCACTTATATAGCTTGCATTGAAAGCTTTACGAGATTCTTTTCTCAGCGTTGTAAGCTCTTGCCTTCTACTGGGTGTTATATGAAATTCTCAAACATTGGCATGAAGAAATTATATTTACACATGAAAAAAATTAAGACTGCAACTCTCTTTTCTATTAATATTTCCCTAAAAGGAAAACAAATCCCTTCATAGGAAAAATAAATCAATAGGTAAAGAGGGTTATTTTTGTTATGGAACGGATGATATTTTTCATCTAATATATATAAAAATGAGTTGGCGTGTGTTTGTGACAGCATAACTAAAGAACGGAGTGACGGATTTGGCTGAGCCTTTTTTTATTTTGTTCACTGTTGACTCCGAATGGTATATAGACAAAAAAATTTCTATAATTTCCATAGATAGGTGGCGCTGCAAAGTAGGTGGCGCTGATGTCGATTTCGGTTATTTATGAACTGATTTGTTTCAAATTCGCAACATATAATTCTTAGACAAAAGTAAAGGTGTTGATAAAATAGATGGCGCCCACGTCGAGATATTAATCATTGTTTACCATATGATGTTATAAATACTTTTGAAGGCAGGACGAAGTCTGCCGGGTCAGCTAGTATGGAATAAAATCAATTGTTTCCAGAAGGATAAAATCGTTGAAAGAAACAACGCGTCAATCCATTATTGAGAT
Organism: Phaonia tiefii; assembly: GCA_963931995.1. Classification (NCBI taxonomy): domain Eukaryota; kingdom Metazoa; phylum Arthropoda; class Insecta; order Diptera; family Muscidae; genus Phaonia; species Phaonia tiefii. The sequence goes on along the minus strand of OZ008367.1, from coordinate 143,720 downwards.
ACATACCAAGGAATAAAACTCCGTAGGGGAGTATAGGTCTGATTATACTATTATACATCGGCTTCCGAACATTTTCCGATATGCGTAGTACGCAACGGTTGCTCTCTGTGCACGGTGCTCTATGTTACGCTTCCAGGATAGTTTAGGGTCTAGAATCACGACCAAGTACTTGGCGAGAGTTGATAGTGGAATCTCTATTCCACTTAGCCGAGGAGGATTAAACTTCTGTATCTTGGACTGTTTGGTAAATAGCATGACCTCAGTTTTACCTGGATTCACTCCAAGACTACTCCCAGTGGCCCAGTCGTTAAATGATATCAAGGCCCCAGTCATGATTTCGCTCAACACGGATGGGAACAAGCCAGACACTCTTATTACCACGTCATCCGCATACGCCATAGTTTTAATCCTCATATTGTCCAGTTTAGTAGTATTTTGTTGGTCATGAGTTCTCCACCCTGAGGAGTTCCCCTATTCCCCTATAGCCTTTTAAGCGTTTTTAGAAGAAACGATGAGAGGCTGATCGGTCTGAAATCCATTGCGGTCTCATTACTCCGTCTTCCCGCCTTGGGAATGAAAACCACTCTTACCTGGCTCCAACTCTTTGGTAAGTAGTTATTATGATCTCCGCGCTTTGCAGCAGTTTTGGTATAATAGCTCAGGATATCCTGTATGGTGTTTTCAAGAGTATCTCTAGCGATTCACATACGTGGGATTTGAGTGTCCCTTGGTCATTATTTTGTTCAGTCTAGCTGTATCCTTTGTGTTCTCCATCGATCCACAGAACTTTGACCTAGATCGTATTTTTGCAGTGGATATTGCTTTCTTATACTCCTTAAGTTTATCCTTATACGGCTGTCCACTTATATAGCTTGCATTGAAAGCTTTACGAGATTCTTTTCTTAGCGTTGTAAGCTCTTGCCTTCTACAGGGTGTTATATGAAATTCTCAAACATTGGCATGAAGAAATTATATTTACACATGAAAAAAATTAAGACTGCAACTCTCTTTTCTATTAATATTTCCCTAAAAGGAAAACAAATCACTTCATAGGAAAAATAGGAAAATAAATCAATAAGAGGGTTATTTTTGTTATGGAACGGATGATATTTTTCATCTAATATATATAAAAATGAGTTGGCGTGTGTTTGTGACAGCATAACTAAAGAACGGAGTGACGGATTTGGCTGAGCCTTTTTTTATTTTGTTCACTGTTGACTCCGAATGGTATATAGACAAAAAAATTTCTATAATTTCCATAGATAGGTGGCGCTGCAAAGTAGGTGGCGCTGATGTCGATTTCGGTTATTTATGAACTGATTTGTTTCAAATTCGCAACATATAATTCTTAGACAAAAGTAAAGGTGTTGATAAAATAGATGGCGCCCACGTCGAGATATTAATCATTGTTTACCATCTGATGTTATAAATACTTTTGAAGGCAGGACGAAGTCTGCCGGGTCAGCTAGTATGGAATAAAATCAATTGTTTCCAGAAGGATAAAATCGTTGAAAGAAACAACGCGTCAATCCATTATTGAGATACATACCAAGGAATAAAACTGAAGCTTTTGGTTTAGGCTTTCTCTTACCTTCTTCGCTTGTAATAACAGAAGCAGCATCATCCTCTTCCACATAGCGCCTTCGAAACCTTTTCGTACAAACAGGCTTCTCAGACGTGGTTCCTGCCTGTAGTGGCACCTCAAATGCACGAATATCATCTCGACGCGGCGACAAAAATGGATGATGATGATTTGGTGATATTGAACCTCCTCTCTCCAAATGCGAACGTTTTGTTATAGACAATTGCAGCGGCGACAGGGTGCCAAGAGGCTTAAAACTTAGCATATATTGTGTAGCTGGTGATAAACTTTGAGAGATAGTATGAGGCGGAGACTTGTGATTGTTGTAGAAGTGGTTGGTAATCAAATGACGACTAGGAGAGCGCATGACTCCTCCGCCGCCAGCATGGCTGCCACTATTACCAGGCGTAATAAGAGACGACGAAGAAGGCGGTGATCGAAAGCCTTGTGGCGAAGTACAACTTCTGCGTAGAGGGGATAGAGGCGACGGCGTTGCGTAATGTCTAGAAAGATCGTATTGACTGTTGGCGATATTGGAATTTTGAGCGTGTGGCGATGAAGATGGCGAGGCATAAGGAGATAGAGAATTATGCAAATGCGTTAGACCATGACGAGGTGAATGACTTCCCGTTGTTGAGCTGTTCAGGAAAGACTTAAACGAATTCGTAGATGAAGTTCTAGTCTTAGTAAAGGGTATAATATTTTCGGAATTATCTTCAGAAAATTCATATTTCCTTTCAGCAAGTCTACGTTTGCGAAAAATGGAAATCTTTTCGCACTTTTCATTCTCCTCACAAAACTCATAAGCGGATGCTCGGTCCGTGCCAGACGAAGTAGTTGCCCCAGTCGTCGAGGACGAGTTAGGGGTTATGTGTGTTGTTGTTATACCCGACGATGAGAAAAATATGGATACTCCCTTCCGAAAGGACTTAGTGACAATACGATGTCTTCGTCTGGGACCCTTTTGCAATAAAGGCGAATTAGTTTTCGAAGCGGCTCCCGTCGAAGAAGATGCTGACGTGCAAGCATTGGCAATTGCGGATGTTATGGGATTTACGCGACCAGAACTAGAAGGACTGCATGAGAAACCCAGCTCCTCACACGATTTACGGCCCACAGATATTTGTGATATTGGTGAATCTGGAGCCATCGACATTGCTGTGGGCGATTTTAAACCAGTTACTGATACGCGGTGTGGAGCCGCCATGGCAATACCACTGCCGGAGTGCGTAGAATCAGTTTCAATATCTGGAAAGTCTTCTATGATTCGATTTACCAAATTACTTTGTGAATTATTAGTTGTCTGACTATCTACGCTAAAGTTGTCATTATCTGTGTTTGGTGTAAATAAAACTGGGGGAGTGCTGCGGTGAAAATCTTGCAAGTTATTAATCGTTGATGTTCCAGGTACAATAGGTTTTAACATAAGTAGGGGCATGGCAGTTTGTTGCTGTGATATTGTTCCACCCTGTGTTTGCTGTTGCTCCTTTGGTGGCTGTTCTGTGCCAATGTGTAGCACATGGAAAAAGCCATTGGATATTACCAGAATACGTTCCGGACAAATGAGATGTAAGTGCGGATCGAATTTACAGTCTGATTCAGTCGTTGAGTATTTTGTATGTACAGTTAAGTTACATTTAATGCAGAGGATGTGTCGACGGAAATCTGTAAGAGATAAAAGAGATATTTGTTAATATTAGGTTCCAGTGACAATCGCTGTACTATTATTGTGACCGTTGGTGTGGCAATGGTTAGCGTACGCGAACGTGTGTCAAATCCTCGATCTGACCATCTATAATCTTTTCGATATGTTGACTTCGCTTAGTGATGGCGATACTATCGAGTAATTAGCCAACGCATAATCGTTGAGATTCGGCCGGACACCAGACAAAAACCAATGCATTCATAATGTTACTTCGATGTATGTTTGGTAGACATTTCAAATTATGTTCGTTAATATTTGTGCGGTTCAATATCAATAACTATTAAAAAGTACTTTTTCTATGAAAAACAATATTTAAAAAATACATTGTGAAATTGATTATTAAAATATTTCAAATATTGTCTATTTGCATTTTAAATTATTACGAGTTCAAGTTTAGTTTCGGCTTGAGGTCATGGGAATAAAAATAAAATAATGTTGTATGATTGTCCCTTATCACACATTAACTGAGATTCCACTATTTCTATCAAATTCGTTGATCAGTTTCAAGGATCTAGTACAATAAAAAACACAGTTTTCAAAACATTAGTGAAATCAGTAAAATCGAAACTCAAAGATTACTTTCTCCGATTGGAACTACAAGAACAAGAAATTATTAATATACAGTGGTGGAATATATAATAGGAACTAACGCTATTAACATAATTACCCAGGGTGTTCCACGGAATTTCGGGGACAATAGGGTCAAAGCCGATGCGGTTACTGGAAAGGCGGGCACATCAGCTAAATCAGCCGGGAAGGAAAGGGCTCGTAAACACGAGCCCAATCCAACTCGGAAGATGGCAGAGACTAAAGAAGCTAGTGGATGACATCTCTGCCCCCTGGCAAGGCGGTAAGCTAGCAATTGTAAGGAAAAAATACATCCCTAGGCAGAAAAAGGCGACCGTATACATCAAAGGATGGGGCAGTAAGTTCGCATCGGACGCCATACTGAAAGTCATTGGCAAACAAAACCCCGGACTAACCGTTAATAAATGGGTTGTTTCCACAGGGAGGAGGGCACTCTCCTTGTGATACGAATAACGTTGCCAAGACTAAACGTATGGTGTTCTTTGTGACCAAAGCCGTCTACAAGAGGATACAACGTCCCGGGTAACACAACCGGATAATGCAAGAAGCATGAAGCGAGGGGAAGCTCGCAAGAACAGACACCGCTTAATAAGAAGAAGGAAGTGACCGAAGATATCACCAACTCTCACGAAGACCGGTTACTGGAGGGCCAATACGGCAACCCGGAGCGAAACGGCAACCCACGCTCTGTTGGATAAAATTAATAAAGGTAAAATACACATTGCTGTAATATAAGAACCTTGGACCACTAGGGACAAGGTTAGTGTATTAAATCATATTAACTACCGACTATTCTATACGAATACGGATTCCCGTCCGAGAACATGTATCTTATGCCATAAAACCCTTTGTTTTCTCTTCTCCCCAGAGTTGTCAACATCGGATGCAATTGTGCTGAAACAGGGAGATGGAAACATGCACCTGGCGTTAATATACTTGCCATATGATTCGCCGACACCACCACCTTCGTTGGAATTACAACGACTGGTAGAGGGCCAAACAGACAGGTAACGAAATATTAATAGGTAGTGATTCTAGCTCTCACCACACGTCGTGTGGTAGTACTAACTGTAACCGTAGGGTTCATACCCTAGAATAATTTTTTAATCCTAACGACCTTTTTACTCTGAATATTGAAACAAAGCCACTTTTGTCCACATAATTAGGGAAGAGGTGTTAGATATCACAATTTATTCTGAAACATTGTAGATGAGATTCAAGAATGGAGGGTTTCAAATGAGCACTCATTCTCGGATCACACAAGCTAGATCCAGATATCTTTCCGACAGTGTAATACCAGACATGACCAAACTTATGGGTATGGACTGGAATAATTTAAGGAATTTCGTGACTAGAACAGAATTCCTATGAGAGGTATAGTAAATTAGTAGGGTAAACTGAAAGCGATCAACATGTCGAATCAGCGGCTTCAGTGTATGTCTACTGACATGTGAAGAATTAGAGTTCTTTCTTTTAAACATTCAACATCGCACCCCTCTTTTCAAACTCACTAACTAACATGGAAAAAATAATAAGAACAAATTACACCGCCGACGTTCCTCAGTTTGACAAAAAATGTAAATTTTTGCTGATTATACAGCAGTTTTAAGTTCGGAATTATTAGCCGTCGGTGGAGCAATGGTTAGTGTGTGCGCCTCTTGTACATGAGATCCTGGGTTCCACCTTAACAAAATTTCTTGCGGCGGCGGTCACATCCCATAGTGACGGCGACACAATCGAGTATTTATCCATGAAAAAGCTTCCCAAAATACCGTTCGGAAAACTGTTCGTAAAACTGTAGGTCCCAATCCGTGGGTATAAAACTAGAAAGCGCATAGCACACTGGTTGTGAGCTGTCCCCAATTCCTTCATGGAATGTAATGGGAAACCAATTAAGTCAATTATTAGCATAAGATCAAATCTCGAATCTGCCGTAAGTGATTTATTGATTTATTTGAAAAAATGGAGAATCATGATAAATTCTGACAAAATACAGGCAATTTATTTCTCCCGAAAAAGAAATGCATGCTCTCTACCACAATCTAGCGTCTGCGTAAATAACGTTCAAATTCAGTGGGAAACTAAAGTTTAATATTTGGGAACACTTGATCCAAAATTAAATTTTAAAGACCACATTCCATACATCGTAGACAAGGTTAATGTCTTGATACTTATATTGTATCCCATTATTAATCGGAGATCATTATTATCAGTATGTAATAAGAAAATTATATTAAAATCTATATTCCATGCAATTATGTTCTATACAGCTCCTGTATGGTCCACTAGTGCAAATTGGCACATAAAAAAGTTACAAGTAGTCAAGAATAAGTTACTAAAACTTATCTATAATCTCCCGTGGTTTTATTCAACCTACAGACTTCACGTTCTACCAAATGTTGAGCCAGTTGCCGTTCCGGATCCGTAATAGACTTAAAAAATGGAATCAGTGCAATCACGAATTTACGGATCCGTAAAAAATTTAAAAAAGGAATCAGTGTAATCGCGAATTTACGGATCCATTGCGGACCTGTTTCGGATCCGTAAAAAATTTAAAAACGGAATCAGTGTAATCGCGAATTTTTAAAAAAGGAATCAGTGCAATCAAAAATTTACGGATCCGTTGCGGACCCGTTTCGGATCCGTAAAATATGTAAAAAAGGAATCAGCGTAATCGCAAATTTACGGATCCGTTGCGGACCCGTTTTGGATCCGTAAAAAATTTAACAGAGGAAGCAGTGTAATCGCGAATTTACGGATTCGTAAAAAAGTTAGAAAAGGAATCAGTGTAACCGAGAATTGAATAATCCATTTCAATCCCGATTTGACTCAGTAAAACTGATCCTAATATGATGTCCGTAACGAGTCCGTAACGGATCCGTAAAACGGACATAAAATCCGTTTTTGAATCCGTTTTTTTGAGACGAATTTCTCCCGCTTGCGGATCCAAAACTGATCTGTAACGGATTCCACTACGGATACGTTTTATTGAAATGCACGGGTCCACAACGGATCCTTATACTATGATCTCCGTAACGAGTCCGTAATGGATCCGAAAAACGGTCATAAAATCCGTTTTTTTGGGAGGAATTTCTCCCGCTTGCGGATCAGAAACGGATCCGTAACTGATTCCGTTACGGATAGAAAGTACGAATAAGTGGATCCGTGACGGATCCGTACGCACACTTTAATGAACTAGTTACAGCATAGAAGGTGCTTTATTATTAGTTTAGTGTATAAGTTTTAGTTTTAGCGTTAAAAAACAGGTTTTCAAATAGGTTTTTGGAATTTAGTTTCCTTCATTATAATTTTGTAAATATCCCAAACCATATATTCATAAACATCTATTAATATCTAAGACAAATAAATGTTGTTGAACTCTTAACATTGTATATTATCATTAATAATTTGTAATATCATATACATACATACATATAAATAAATAAATTGAATTGAATATTTTACATATAGGGAATGAGATAAATCTTTAATTGTGAAAATTTGCGTGTTAATTGGAATCTACACACATAATTTTACCCTAACACTTCATTACATTTTGATTTCTTTCACTGAATATCCCATTTTTAATCGATTTAATTGGCAAAATTTACTCCCATTTGATGTGTTTTGTACTTTTGGGTCGGCACGCCGCCGCAAAAGTATGAAAATCGCATACCGCAGCCCAGTCACCTACCACCGTTTCTTCTTTGAAAGTATTTTCTCTATCAGTTCCCCAAGTACTAACTTGATCAGCTGTCTCATCAGTACGCCTTGGATTTGGCACATTTCTGATTTTAAACGCAGCTCTTAGTAACACAAATTCTTAACATTAAAAAAATATTATAAAAATAAACCTACTAGAATGCTTCGGTACACACAACGATTCATTTTCGTATAATCACTCATTTTCGTTCAGGTTTGGCTTTCCACACCGCTGCCGCTTTTATTATTGTTTAACCCATTTGAGCCGCGTTGTAGGTTTTGAATTTTATATTGAAAATTACTTATGTAATTAGGGTCCGCTGAACTCAAATCCGTCGTCAGAGTTTCGCTCTCATATAGATTATTATTGTAATTAAATTAATATTATAATTAAATGAAATTATTGTTTTGATATTCTATTAATTTGGACATTTTTTATAACATTATTCTATTTCTAACAAAACTAAATCATGTCTCAAAAAACCGTCCTGTATTTAATATAACACTATTATGGGTGGTATTCTATAAGTCATGAATCAGTCACTTCGCGTTACTTTTGTCGTTTTGGTAGTTTATAAAACGTTACAGCTGTTCGGTGACTACCTGCGTTGAGTTAGTTGAAGAAATTACAAATTTAAAGAAAAATGTCGATCGAATATAGGCAGATTTTGTATAGGTTTCATTGCTTATAAGTAGTTGCCAATTTTGGTTGAAATGCATTGTTAACGCACTGAAATTCTTATTTACATTAATAAAATTAGAAAAGGAAAGTTCAAATTAATAATGCGTTGCAAAACTATTATAATTATATTTAAAAATTATAGACAATCAGTTGATGTTGACAATAATAAAGAAAAGAACCAATACATTACAATCAATACATACCGCCAAATGGCACGTGTTTTTGAAAAGACAACTAATTTAATATAGATGGGGAAATTTATTGGACATTGAACCCAAAAATAACATAGGTTTTTACACATTTTATGTGAATATTGTTGGTATTTTTTTTTGTGGCCGCCGGTGGTGCAATGGTTAGTGTGCGCGGCTCTTGTACATGAGATCCTGGGTTCGAACCCGGCTCTGACCACCTTAAAATTTTCTTTCGGCGGCGGTCACCTCGCATAGTGACGGCGACACTATCGAGTATCTAGCCATGAAATAGCTTCTCAAATTACCGTTCGGAATCGGTGTAAAACTGTAGGTCCCAATCAGTGAGTGAAAACTGGAAAGCGCACAGCTCAGTGATTGTGAGAAGTTCTCCCCAGTCCCTTCATGGGATGTAATGGGAAACCATTTTTTTTTTTTTATTGTTGGTATTTGCAGTATTAAAAATAATAGTACGGCCTAAATTCAATACATCACACAGGTTGTCAGACTGCGATCACACAGATTGTCACAGCGATCACACATTGTTTGCCGTTAAACTCCTCCGAAACGGCTGGACCGATTTGTATGAAATTTTGTGTGCATATCGGGTAGGTCTCAGAATCGGCCAAGATCATACTCCTAAATGATAAGGGTGACCCACCCCTGTATAGAACACAGATTGTCAGACTGCGAAAAAACACACCCTGATGTAGCGGCAGCGAATAGTTATATAGCTTATGTAGGAACATAACAATAGTCGTGTTTTGGTTACAAGCAAGCGATTGTCGCTTGGTAAGTTGCAAAGAAAACGGGAATTTAGCGATAAGTAATTTTATTAAAAAATATGAATAAGGGTTGAAAACGGTAAAAGATGTCAAAAAAATTTGTTTAAACTTAGCGAAAATAATTCTCGTCGCTAAGTGCTTCATACAAAACAAGCGAATATATAAACAAGTGGTGTAACCAAAACACGCATAATGTATGTATGTACATGTGTCTGTTGCTTTGCATTCTCTTTGTTTTTTGTGGGTATAAAATAAAAGGTATTAAGCAAGAAAATAATGACACTTGTCTTTAAATATTTTTAAGTATTAATATTATTTAAATGAAACGTCATCATATGATTGAACGCCTTTTTAAATTCTTTATATTAACTTCACCTTTTTGTATGCAAGTATGTATGTATGCCGAAAAATTGGATTTGATTTTTAACCCTTTTGCCGTGATCCAATCGAACTGAAACTTCGCTGGCAAAATAATGGCGACGACAAAAATTAACTATCAAAATATGGGCTGGATTGGACAAAGGGGCGTGGTACCTCCCATACAAATCACAAATTAAAAATCCATTATTTCTGCTCCTGTTAACGGTATTTGAAGAAAATTGGGTATGCGCTCAAAATAATAGTAGTGCGGCACATAAAAAGTCTTCTTCTTCTAATTACTTCATGTGTCTTTTGTTTTTCTATTTTTCTCTTTGTCTCTTTACTAAGCTGAGGGAACTTTGTTAAAAAATGCCGTTATATTGAATTCTATTGTCAATATTGATTCTGTAATGTGATAGTCTGCATCAGAGTAACAAGCCGAGCGAATTTGAGCCGACGAGCCGCCGCCGCCGGTAGTTTTCTTATACTTCAAGCCGCCGCCGATTTGACAGGCTAAAATCGGCTTAAAATATGAGCCGAATAACTCATAGCCGCCGATTTTTTCGTTAGGTGTACTTAAAAGCGTTAATGTAACCAGTAAAGAACACCGGTAGCGAGATACTTGGTACTTGTACTCATTATGACGATTTGTACAAGACTGTCGAACATGACGCCTAGTTCCGATATAAAACGAGAATGACAGACATATAAAAGTAGTGAAAATGGCACAAAAATCGATTGATTATTTTTTCAACAAACCTAAAGAAAGTGAAACTGACTGACGAACAACACGAAGAATTCGGGAGCGAACAAAACCTGGCGTTTTATCAGAAATTGGTAAAACAGAAAGAATATGCGAAAGAACACGCAAATATTTTTCCATGTTACTGGGCCGGCTCCCAATGCTGGAATCATTTTTAACCTTTCATCATTGGAGGCAGAACCATTTTAAAGGGTTATAGATTTTATTTTCACTGCTTCGAAGAAAATATTCTTCTTAAAGCGTAAGTCTAAGTTATCTTTTTTATTTGTAAATGATATTTTAAAATGTTGGTACAAATGCAGTTTAACCCTAGTGAGATGACGTACGTCTCTGAGACATATGAGAAATAAACATTTATTTATTTCTATGATTTTTAAGGGGAATACTGTTCGTCGGTTTTGCAGTTTAAAAATGGAGGGGTTTTCTTTGGATAGCATTTTTTATAGATAGAGCAAGATTTAATCTTATTAATTTTAAACGAATTTTATTTTGAAACATTTTGGAACCTTTACTAATTAGTCCTCAAACTAGCATATGTCTTAAAGACGTATGGTTATCTTTTATGTATAAAAAAATAAGGATATCTTTCTAGGGTTAACCACATAGTTTCCGAGATATAGTCGTTCCAATTTGCAACATAAAATATATATATGTATATATATTAGGGCGGGTCGATTTATTTTTCGACAATTTCCCTATGATTTCCGTATTCTATGGGTTATTCTATGAAAATTTGCCAAAGGAACCATACCTCTATCGTTAAAATCGAGTCCCCTACTTTTTGTTGGTAGATTTTTTCCCAAATTGACGTTCGTATGAAATATTACCTACACGTTCACATCCATAACTCAAAAACTATCGATCAGGTTTAATCGCCAGTAGGCGCGTTGGAAAGGTGAGGTGATTTTGATCAATTTACAAAAAAAAATCTCCAACATTGGTCCAACGGTTCAAAAGTTACGGGCATTACGGGCATTTCATGATTTTGTCCAAGAATATTACTTTCATGGCCATTTTTTTGGCTCAATTTTTTTGACTTACGAAGCTTACGAACCTTACGTTACGACTGGACTGATTTGCGCTTTACATTATTGGCATATTTTTTCACAGGGTGCACACCCTGTGTTATGTTATTTATTTCTTTTTGTTTTTAGTTTCTTTATAGACTTCTTTATTTTTGTTTGTTTATAATATTCCAGTGTATGCTAGTTTTGTTTGAGCGTCATTTCAGTGAAGTGTTACTTGAAATAACTAACAAATAATCAAACTATTTTGAAATTTAGAAAAGATTTAAAGGTAAGTGTAAAAACATTGCTAACTATTATAGTTAATAGTTATATTATTATTCTATGAAAAACATATTTAATTCTTTTAGTGACGGTTTAAAAAATGGATTCAGAGCCTGGTTCATCGGAAAATCCAACAGATACCCAACGCAGTAGTTTGGTCATTTGGTCTCTCATGATGTTTTTTCTTTTGGCGTGGCCTGTCAATTACCTGATATTAATCTGTCAACTAAACGAGATATATTGAAGTACTAGTTTTTCTTGGCCGAACGTTCAAAAGCCCAAAGCAAAATGTTTTCGTATAAAACATTTACTCCCCAAGTAGCAGACAGATTGTTAGAAATTTGGAATCAACTTAATATTGAACTTATACTCAAAGGTAGCATCATTAGAAAATTGAATAATTTGCTTGACGCATATAGTAATGCAGATAAACAACGAGTAAAACGCGCAACAGAATTCAAAAAATTCGTAGAATCAACAAACCAATTATTCAACATTGGAAAATGTAAATGCAACTTGAAAGAAAACGACTGCTCATGTGGATCTATCCCAGAAAACTTAAAAGATTTCATGCGCGATCAATATAATGACAGAATACAAACGATATCGGAACACGATAGTGGAAGTGAAGAGACGATACCAAATACGAACCACATTATGACGAAATGGAAGTTGATGTGAGAGGAGGTTCAGAATTAGTTCTACCACCACAAACATACACTCCCAGATACAATACTAAAAACTATGCAATGATGTGTGACAGATTTGGTGTGCATGATAGAATGGGATCAGCATTGGCAACAGCTCTGATGGAAGACCTGGGCGTAAAAGATGCTCATGGCAATCTTGTCATCTTGGATAAAAGTAAACTTCGTAGAGAAAGAGAAAAATGGAGACAAGACGCACTTCGTAAGCGGTATAACTGTAGAAAAAATTGATGAGAAGTTGCATCCAAGGATGGTTAAAGAACCTCATCTAGTTGTTTTGAGGGAACCAAAATCTCAATTGATAGGCTACACAAAACTAGAAAGTGAAACTGCGGCAAGCAAAGTCAACAAATTGATCGAATTCTTCCAAGAAAAACAATTGTCTCTCGATTCATTAATTGCCATATGCGCTGATGGTGAACCAACAAATACTGGCGTACACGGTGGAATTTTGCGACTATTCGAAAAACAGTTAGAGACCACTGCACTGGTTTGTGTGTCTTCTGCACTTTAACGAGCTTCCGTTTAGACATTTGTTTGACACTTTAGACAAATCAACCACCACTGGACCACGATCAACTACCGGAAAGTTGAGCTCAAAAATTGCTGATTGTGAAAATCTTCCGGTATGTAATTTTTATAGCTGATTCTTTACCATTTTTCATTCTATTTTTTAGCTTTTATGTTTTCTTTTCAGGTGGTAACCGATTTTGAGGAAATCGCTTTGGAAAATATGCCTCCTGGTGATTTAAATCCAGAAGAATTATCTACCGATTCGAGGTACTTGATGTTAATGGCCAATGCAATTTCTAATGGTGTGGTTCCTGCGGATTTGTCTCACATAAAACCAGGGCCAATTGCACATTCTCGTTGGCTGACCAAAGCCAATAGATTATTACGGTTGTATGTGACAACTAATAATCCAACTGAAAATTTAAAAATTCTGGCTAACTATATAATAAAAGTATACACGCCAATGTATTTCATTGTTAAGTATTATAGCTCTGCCGCATACGGTAGTACATTACTTTTTAAATTTATTACTTGGACACGATTTTTACCACCGAATTTACTTGGAGTTGTAAATACAGTAATTCAAGATAATCCATATTTTGCACACTCAGAAAATATCTTACTATCTATGTTGTTTGATGATAGAATGGAAAAACGAAACATTGCTATAAAGAAGATTTTACATTACCGAAGAGTTATTGTCGACCCAACGGAACTTAGAGTTTATAAAAAATCTCTTATAAACTTTAATTGTACGGAATATACAAATATGATTGATTTAAATGACGATACCATTTTATTCGAACCACCGTTTACGCAAAGTTATTCGTATGAACATTTGGAGGGATATTTAAATTACGAAGTGCCACCGTTCGATGATCCACAAATTCCATTACACATTCAAGGAACGGAAAGACATGTCCAATTGCTGGCTGCCACTGCTAAACGAGTTGCAGGAAAGAATGTAGAAGGCGCTATGGCGACGACATTAGAGAGCCGTACGAAAACACCCAGACTTGAAAGCAAACAAGACTTTCAGAAAAAATAATGTTTTTTTTCAACATTTTGTCTTTTACTACACTCAAATTGAATATTTTTTTTTGATAATAGGTTGATAGATACATTATTATCTCTTAATTTGAATTTTTGTAGAAAAAAAAATAAAAAGAGAAAAAAAATCAAAAATGAATTAATCAACCGAATTCGATTCGTTTTGATTGAGTTACATAATTGAATTAAATAATGGATTGAGCCAAAAGTAATATTCTTGGACAAAATCATGAAAAAAATGGAAAAATGGTCCAAAATTTGGACAAAAATGCCCGTAACTTTTGAACTTTTTACTAACAAAATGTAGGGGACTCGATTTTAACGATAGAGGTATGGTTCCTTCGGCAAATTTTCATGGAATAACCCATAGAATACGGAAATCATAGGGAAATTGGTGAATTTTTTCACTCCCTACAAATCGACCCGAGCTAATATATATACATCCTCGTTGTTTATTATCGGATAGGGTTGTCATTGAGAAGATTATGTAAACCCCTTTGAAACAACGTCTAATTTTTCCGATTTCATTCACCCACTGTGGGGCGGTTTCAAATTTGGTCCAAACTTTTTGGGAGATTACTCATGTCAAAATATGAACCATGGTACAATACGTCTCATGAACCCTGGAAACACCAAAGGTACACAAGTTCAAAAAACCATATTTTGAAAAATTATTTCAATAAATTCGCGCGATGGTTTTAAAAAAATAATTTTTCAAAATGGGTGTATTTCGCCGTTCTCTAATTTTATTTCTTTTTAAATCCCGTCCCAACGGCTGCAGTTTTCCCAATAGTTTTTGAATATAAAATATATCATCATCATTCTGGGGTTAAAAAGGTTAAAGAGACAAATAATACCGCAAATTCAAGCTTGAAGTCTTACCTTCAGAATATATTATAAAACTATACACCTCAAACGGAATAAAAAAGGAAACAAACAACTTTTTTTTTAATACTAATTTAAAAAATTGACCTCAAGTTCTTATAAAAAACAAGCAAAATAAAATTAAAAGTTAAAACAAAGCGTAAACATAAAATAACATTTGAAACAAAAAATAAAATATGTATATACAGAGCATAGAGGAATTTAGAATAGAGTAATTTATTCTCTCAATTTTTTATTTGCATGGGTATGGTTGCAAGTGAACATTGGATGGTTGAAAGCATGGGTTCAATAATACCAGATTGAGGCAACAGTATAGAACGTCCACCAAACTAATAACAACCGAATTTCGTATTTTTGTTGCAAAATAGTTGTGTTAAATACAATACAAATGTATACCAACGACAAAAATCAATAAAAATATACAAAATACATTTAAATTTCACAGTTCCATACGAAACCGACGCCGACCGGCTAAAAACTTCAGAACCGCCGACGAGGCCTCGGCTTGTTTCTCTGGTCTGCATCCGTCGATGGTTTTGATGTGTCCAAAATAATAGTAGTGCACGGAAAAATATTGATTTTAAAGAAAGTAGTGCCGAAAAAGTTTTAAAAAAGGTTATTATTGCAATATTACATTAATCTGAACAAATTTTAAATAAATTGTACATATGTAATAGTTTCCGCTAGAATGCGGTTCGGAACAGCGTGCTCTGATAAAAAAGTTGATTTCGGCAGGAAAAACATATAAAGAAGTGCAAAACATACTAGTTGGTTGCTCACCAACGATGGTACGTAATGCCATTAAATTTACGCCTCGCGTTGAAACCCGCGGTCGCCAGCCTGTTATGACAAAACAATTTGTTGGTCGTGTGGTAAGGTACGCAAAGCTGAATCCATTTTCAAGCTCCAGTAAAATTAGAGATGAGTTAAGTGTAGATGCAAGTGTGCAGACAATATGAAGACGCTTAATAGAAAATAATTTGGCAGCTCGAAGTCCCAGAAAAGTACCCCTTCTATATAAAAAACAAATTTCAAAGAGGATACAGTTTGCTAAAGAGCATATGGATTGGCTTGTTCAGAAACGGAGGAATATTTTGTGGACAAACGAATCAAAAATAGTACTTTATGGTGGAAAAGGTTCCCGCCAATATGTCAGGCGACCACCAAATACCGAATACAACCCAAGGTTCACGTTAAAAATTATAAAACACGGAGGAGCTTCAATAATGATTTATTCTGGATAAAGGGCATTATGGATATGCACCTCTATGTCCAAATAATGCAAGAAATTATGCTTCCATATGCCAGTGAAGAGATGCCGTTGATTTGGGTCTTTCAGCAGGATAATGATCCGAAACATACCAGCAAAGTTCCTAAAGAGTGGTTTCGGACAAATAACATAAATGTTCTAGAATGACCAGCACAATCTCCAGACCTCAATACAATTGAGAATCTGTGGTGTGATGTGAAGACGGCAGTTTCGCAGTCTCAACCAACAAGCGTATCTCAATTGTAGGAAGTGGTACAGCAAACTTGGAGCGCAGTAATTGCTAACAAAGGTCACGCTACTAAATACTAAAATATTCTAATTATGTCCAAATATTAATCATAAAACGGAAAATCTAAGATTTTATTGAAGTTACCAATAAAAGTTGTCAGCACTACTATTATTTTGAGCAGTAAAATTTGAGAAACTCTAAAAAAAATAATTAATTTTAAATTAAAATGAAATGAAATCTATCTATTGTGTTCTACGTCTAAACGTACCTAATGCCTTTTTTAATAAATATTTTTCATGGTTCTAAATTAGAGCACTACTATTATTTTGAGCGCAGCTGTACATATTCTAAGATCTGCTGCAAATAAGGTCGGGATTGGACAAAGGGCGTGGTCATATATAAAGAATTTATAGTCAAAAACTGTTTTTTACGGGTTGGTTTTTTTAAATTCTTTAGATTAACTTCACCTGTCTGTATGCACCGCACCGTAAAAACTTTGGACTGATTTTTAACCCTTTTCCAGTGAATCAATGATGCTGCAACTTCGTAGGCAAACTAATGGCGACGACAAAAATTAACTGTCAAAATATGGGCGGGATTGGAGAAAGGGGCGTGGTACCACCCATACAAATCACAAATTATAAACCCATTATTTCTGCTCCTGTTAACGGTATTTGAACAAAATTGGATATGTAGGTTAGGTTTACATATTCTAAGATCTACTGCAAATGTGGGCGAGATTAGACAAAGGGGCGTGGTCATATATAAAGAATTTATAGTCAAAAACTATGTTTTTTATGGGTTGGTTTTTTATTATTGTGAAAGGTAAGTCAAATAAAATGTGGGTGCGGAGCACTCTCAGGGCAAAGAGAATAATGACGTATTCTACGTATATAAAAATGAGATAGCATGAGAGCAACGAGAATTTTGTGAACTTGTGTAGCGTATGTACGAACATAACAATGTATGTATGTTCATGTGTCTGTTGCTTTCCATTCCCTTTCTTTTTTGTGGGAATAAAACAAAAAGTATTAAGCAAGAAAATAATGGCATGTGCTTGGACTTGTCTTTAAATAATTTTAAGTATTAATATTATTAACATGTAACGTCATAACGTAACATTTACAAATGTATTCATAGAAATCGAACAGGTACCGTGTAGCAAAAAGGTGTTAACACATCGCCCGTGAGGTCGAGCACTCATTGGATTTTTTTATTCTGAACATTTCACTCGAGATAACTTTTTCTAATGTATAATTGTTTTAGTTGGGCAACTCTGTAAACCGCATATGTCAGTGACAGCTTTCGTAAACAAACGCAAGCGCAAAGTGATATATAAACTAGCATTTTTTGACTTTGGCGTTCGCGTTGGCTTTTGCGTTTACGTTCACTTTCGAGACTTGAATACTACCCTATGTCGTTTATGCAGGAATAACAACAATAATGAAAGAAAATTAGTCACCGATGTCGGCTGATCGAGAAGTCGAACAATGGACATTTGAACGATACCAATTTGCTGCCCGACCGGAGGCATCTGGCTCTTAAAAAAATATTTACAGCCTTTTCTCAAAAGTAATATATTTTTTAAAAAATAATTCTTTTAATGTGTCTTATTTTCCTTTTAGAAATTTGTCCACATATAGGGATTTTTCAACACCCCCAGAGCCAAGAAAGGGAAGGGGGTGAGCAATGTATTGCATTATTGCGTTTTGCGTCGCATATACATCGCCCTAGAAAACTATTTGGTTGAAAATCGTAAAAATTGCTGTTCGGGACTCGAACAGTGGTTCAAAATTTATTAAGCGCTTAAGCTCTTTTTTAAAATTTGAACGCAAAAGATGTACTTTCCTTGTTACTTCCTTATTATCCGTTTTTCGCGTTATTTCTGCACTAAAATATTCATTGTTCGTCTTTTTTATTTTTGTTAATGGAATCACGCCTTTGTACATCTCACCAAGTAGTAAGCACTAACGATATACGTACACTAATACCCCGATTAGAATCTTTAATTGGGACCGACTATACGGGACGCAATGCGAAACAGCGCAAATCGAATCACTTTTCTTCATTTATTTGTATGGGTTTTTCTTTAATTCGTTACAGAAGAACAATTTTAGAAAAGTTTAAAATTTTATATTTTTTTAACATTTATTGCAACAAAATAAGAACATAAAGTAAAGCCAATTCATACATGTAAAAAATCAACTTAAACATATAATTAATTCAATTTTTAAACAATTTTTGTTACTCCAAAATAATTGTCACATCAGGGGGTGCTGTGATAGCTGTGTCTTTTTGAAAAAAATTTATATTTTTTGTTGAATTGGAACTGATATTTTTGTAAACAAATTTATTTATAACAATCAGTAGCATCTGTCATAGCGTTTAACACTATGCTGCTACGATTTTCGTCTGGATTGTTGTCTATCCACGGCGTTTGATATAAGTTGCATAGCTTCTGATATCCGAATGACCTTCAGATGCTTTTCTTCTGATAAAGGGGTTTTCTACAGAGAGGCTACAAAAGTAAATCGATAGGGACAGCAAACGACGCCATATTTTTTCCCGCTCTTTTGACATTTCTCTTCAGTAAGGTTTGCCATTTCATCATGGAAAGATATACGAGCCAACAACGAGTCGAAATTATTAAAATTTACTACCGAAATTTGGAGTCAGTGGCCTCAACTTTAAGAGCGTTACGTCCAATTTATGGTCGTCATAATCGTCCTACCAGATCAACAATTGAGCGTCTAGTGGAAAAATTTGAATCCACAGGCACAGTACAAAATGTTCCCGTGCCAGTGAGACAAAGAAGTGCCCGTAGTGTCGAGAATATTGCTGCCGCTGAGGCTTCAGTTCAAGAATGCCCAAATGTGTCTCTCTCACGACGTTCTCAAGCGTTGGCCATCTCTGTGACGTCGTTGCGGCGAATTTTGCGAAAAGATCTTGGCCTACATCCTTACAAGATCAAATTGACGCAAGAACTGAAGCCGCTTGACCACCATAAGCGTCGTATGTTCGTGAATTGGGCTGAGCAACAACTTGAAAATGATTCGGATTTTCATCGGAAAATCATCTTCAGCGATGAGGCTCATTTCTGGCTGAATGGCTTCGTCAATAAGCAAAATATGCGTTACTGGTCAGACAGCAATCCACACGTAATCCATGAGTCATCATTGCATCCCGAAAAAATTACGGCTTGGTGCGGTTTATGGGCCGGCGGCGTCATTGGGCCATACGTCTTCCGTGATGATCAAGACCGGCACATGACTGTGAATGCGAATCGCTACCGTTTAATGATAACCGAATATTTTTGGCCCCAATTGGATAATATGGACTTGGAGGACATGTGGTTCCAACAGGACGGCGCCACAAGCCACAGCGAATGCCACAATCAATTTATTGGAAACCAAGTTTGGTGAAAGTGTTATCTCACGAAATGACCCAGTCGATTGGCCGCCTCGGTCGTGCGATTTGACGCCGTTAGATTATTTCCTGTGGGGCTACGTCAAGTCTATGGTCTATGCCAACAAGCCAGCGACGATTGATGAACTTCGTACAAATATCGAACGTGAAATTGCAGCAGTATCGGCCGATTTATGCTTGAAAACCGTCGAAAATTGGGTTCAGCGCCTGGACTTCTGCAAGCGTGCCCGTGGTGGCCATGCAAAAGAAAACGAGATCCATACATAATGGCATCGAACTTACTTTCACAGGAATAAAGAATTACATTGGTATCTAAAACCGGTTTTGTTTTATTTAAAAAAAAACTTTTGTAGCGCTCTTATTGAAAACCCATTTATATTATCTTGCGTAAGTATTTCGTCCTCTAATGCATGATGCACATCAATAGAAAATAAGTCTTAGTTATCAAGGAATTATTGTCTTCTTCTTCCATTCTCTAATCTTCTACTGTACTATCACGTTCAGCAATTTCTTGACAAATGTTATTTACATCATTTATTTCTGCAATATTAATTGGGGCGTAGGATATTTGCCGCCAAACTCCATTCACACATGTTTTTTTACTTCCATCCAGGATTGATTTATATTTTCAATGGACATCTAAAAATTATAAAAAATCTCCAAAACTCTTTCATGGAAGGAAGCCTTATTGTGTACATCTGTTGCATGAAGTAGCTGACTAAAAATTCGTCGTAGATAGTAGTACTTAATGTTCGATATTACACCTTGGTCCATAGGTTGATGTGGTATTTGACGGCATAAATAAAACTTTTATATTTTCTGAAATGTCATCTGAAAGCATTGTCTATCAATAATAGCATTTTCAATTCTATATTCTCAGAAGAACTGTAAGCCTTTAATTCTGGAACTCCGCAATTCTTTATCCAGTCTTTAAACAGAGTTCCTGTCATCCAAGCTTTTTGAAAGGTCTTGGGTTTTCAGAACAATAAACAAGAAGAGGTTTAAACTTGAAATCACCTTCAGCATTTCCTCCTAAGAGAATGCGTGAGTCGATTTTTCTGACTTTAAACCCTGGGCAAGATTTTGCAGACGTCGAAATGAATGTCCTCTTTGGAATTCGTTTCCAAAACAGCCCAGTAAGACTTGCTTTGGAGAATATCCGCCTTCTTCCATAATGGATTTCAGTTCTTCTAGCTGCACTAGCTGTTTCTCCTTTCAATGCAACATTACGCAGATTTGCTCTGGTTTTAAAACGGCTGAACCAACCTCTGCTAACTTCAGTCTTCCAATATTTCACCACTTGTTGAAGGACAATTATGCTTCAGATCGTTAAAGATAGATAGTGCTGTTTTTAATAAGCATTTGGCTCAGTGGCATTCTTCTTTGATTCTGATTTTCTATCCACATGCATAGAAGGAACTCCATTTTTAGCATAAGTGAACTTCTTACTTTAGTAACTTGCATTGACTGCAAATGTGTGACAGTTTTACCGTAGTCCTTAATTTTATCAGCATCACGATTAAAAATTGTTCTTATTGTAGTTGGAGCAAAACGTTTTAAAATGTATATTTTTTGTTTCCGTGTAATTTGTTTTCGCTTTTGACTCATTTTATTTCTTTTTAAAGCCCCGAAATCAGTTCTTTCGAAATTTTCGTAAGAAATTTTGTCATTTATCTCTAAACGGAAAATTTTATTGCGGAGATTCACCACCTATCTTTGATTTACCTTGAAATTATTTCATTTATAATTCCCCTACGCACTCCATTGTATTTGTAACGCATGTCGTGGTACTTTTGGTTGTTAAAATTATCTACGTGTCAAAATTCCGGTCCCAAACAATTATCAGACAATTGTTTTCGTACGAAATAACTTTGGCGTAACAACCACGTGCTTCATTTTGCCTACGAAATTTTCGCAAAGAGCCAGCAAAGGAAAAGTGGGCGAAATTTTCGGTTCATGATATTTTCGTTATTTTTATGCACGTAAATAAAACTGAATACCGGGCTTAACGGAGCAGAAATTTCTCTACACTTTATAGCACAAATACTTTTTGTAACTGATACTAAACATTTTAAAACGGGATACATAATTGACCTAAAGCTAATAAAATGGGAATCCCCTATGTATACACAAATTAGAAAACGACGCAAACCGAAGCATTAACGACGCAATTCGAAACCACAACCTTGGTTTTAACCAAGGGGTATCGACGAGACAGCTGATCAAGTTAGTACTTGGAGAACTTATAGAGAACATGCTTTCAAAAAAGAAACGGTAATAGGTGACTGGGTTACGGTCGCGATATTCACACTTTTGCTGCCGCGTATCAAGCCAATCGTACAAAACATATCAACTGGGAGTAAATTTTGCCAAATAAGTCTATTAAAAAGGGATATTCAGTGAAAAACTCTAAATGTAATAAAGTGTTAAGAGTAAAATTATTTGTGTAGATCCCAATTAAATTGAGATTCGTCGTTCTCATACGCTATTTGATATTGTCGTTCTCATCAATGATGGGAAATGTGGTGCAATTGCAACAAATTGTTAATTCCATCACTGATATTGTCGTTTGTTAAAGTATCCATACAATATGAAAATATGAGTGTATGAAATGTAGTGAAAATATGACATGATGCATGCATGAATCGCGAAAATTAAAATATTTTCATATTTTGGCTGCTGCACTCGTGAATCAACGTGTGTGTCAAAACCACCGAGTAATATTAACAAGAGTTTTCAACAGCTGTTTTATGTACTAACAAAGTCCGTGGAAGACTTGGAAAACAAATAGAGAATGAGAAAAATCTTTAATTTTAACAATTTGCGTGTTTTCAAAACAAAATTTAAAAAAAAATCGAGATCTTGTCAAGTCCGTATTTTGGCACAGCATAAGTCTTGGTACCCCTGGAGAAAAAAAAAATTAATGTGAGTCCGATCACAAGGGAGATGTGTAAACATCTAGTAACGAAGTTGGAAGTACTTATGCTTTTAGTATATTTTTTTAATTAATCAATTAAAAGTATCAAAACTTTCAATATTGTAAATGCATAGGAATTTGCTGGTTTTTGTTTGTTTTATTTAACTTATTTGGTTAGTAAATGGGCACACTGCAGTATATATGTACTGCATTAAAAATTACAGTAAGCAGTAAATTTACTGATTACTGAAAAAATTCAGTAAATTTTTACTGATAATGAAATTTAATTTGCATTACCAGTCCAATCATAGGGCCGTATTCATAATAATCATTAATCGGGCATTACTGATTACTGAAAATTCAATGCATCTCATCGTAATCACGTAGGCACTTTATAAAAATTGCTGAAACAAATTTTAGTAATCAGTAAAAATTTACTAGTTAAAGAATTATTTTTACTGAAATTTTAGTAGTACTGCAAAGTGCCCATCTATGGTAAATGCCTTAAGTACAAATAGTTAATATTGGCTTATGGTAACTAAAATAAGATATATAATTTTTGGACTCGATTGTATTTAAAAATCTCTGGAAAACTGCATCTATAATAGTGGAATTGTTAGTTGTGGGGGTTTGTGGAGAATTGCTCACATGCAAGTGGAAAACGTCAAATAAAAATTTTGATAAAGCTTGCGACTGTGGGTTTGCACAATTTGTATTAAAATCTCCACCCATAATAATTGGCATGAGATGGAGATTGTTACCCAATTGTCGTGCACCAGCTTCAGTGTAAGGCAACAGTACGTAATGAAGATATGTTATAATCTTAATTTATATTGGAATCTAATAGAAATTTTTTTAGAATTAACATTACCTCCATTCAGCTTTGATACACTTTGTGTTGTTTTATGTTCTGAGTTATAATTTTTTTGGTGTTTTGTAAAATATATTAGTATTTTGTATTGGTTGCGGTTGACAAGTTATTAATCAGCTGTTTACTGAAATGTAATGTTATTTTACAGCAATGGTTTTCGAAAATTAGTAGCTAATATTGCACACTAGATGATGCTTATATGCAGCTGTTAAGTATGAATGACAATCTCAAAGATGAAGAAAACTTTTAGTTTTTAGTTTTCCTTATATTTGACAAGTTTCGTTTTTAGTTTTCCTTATTTTGCTTTGTTTTAGTAAATTTCTTATTAAAAGGTCAACAAATCTTTTTAAAAGTTATTAAAATTAAATGTTTTTGTATTCATTTTATTTATTTGCTTTCATTTGCCTACGATAACATAATGTTCGACAATTAGTGAAAACTAGTCGCTACTATTGCACACTAGATGGTGTTGAGTAAATTGTATGCAGCGTATGAGGACACTACTACACTCATACATAGCTCACACCGATTTGATAACGCTTTACGATTGGTTAACGATTACATCGCACATCTTACTCTAAATTTGTGATTGTATTGTGAAAAAGATTTTTACCCCCAGCGTATAGATGTTTACACATCAAAAACAAATTATTAAAATTTCACGATTTTTTTAACTAAATTGTTTTACCTAAACCCTTGAGTCGTAAAACTTCATTCAATCGGTCGGGCATTGAGTACACAAGCTTTTTAGTGTAGTCCGCCGATATTTTACCCCATTCCGTCAGAAATATTTCTTTGAGTTGAGCCTTGCTGGAAATTCTGTGATTTCGGATTCGTTTTTCTAAATGATCCAGGTGCTCAATAGGATTCAAATCGGGGCTTTGTGGAGGGGTTATCAGCATGTGTGGTGTATTGTATGCGATCCACATCTTAACGTCAGCAGCGGTGTGCTTAGGATCATTGTCCTGTTGGAAGTAATAAATATCACGAATCTTGAGTTTATCAGCACTTTGGTTTAGATTTTGTTTCAAAATATTCAAGTAAACTGTTTTATTCATTATTTCCTCAATGAATACCAAATTGCCAACACCGGCTGCTGACATGCGTCCCCACACCATTACTCCACCTCCACCATGCTTCACCGTTTTCCGAGTATTCTTTGGATTGAGCTCTTCGCACTTTTTCCGCCACACCAAAGCCCGTCCATCCGATCCAAATATGTTATATTTTGATTCGTCCGAGAAAATTACTTTTCCCAGAAGTCATTTGTCTTGTTTTTATAATCTTTTGCGAAGTCCATACACTTCTTTTTTTAGTTTGTTTCGCTAACAGGTGGTTTCTACAGACCTCTTGATGCACCTACGTACTGTGTCTGCAGAAACTTCTTTTCCTGATTCTTTTAATTCCGTAACGATTTTAGGAGCGCTGGTAAATGGATCATTTTTAATAATAGCTTAAATTTTCCGTTCTTCTCTATAATTGAGCTTCGGGGGACGGCCTGTTAGCGGTTTATTTTCAATTATATTTTCTTTTTTGTACCGGTTAACAACTTGTTGGACGGTTGATTTAGTTCTGTTTATAATTATACCTATTTCGGAATACGAATTGCCCATTTCATGGTTAGCAAGTTGGCGTACCGTCATTTCGCCCAAAGACGAAAATGACATAACGCCCAAATGTGTCAATTCGCCCAAAACCCTAATTACTAAAATGACATATCGCCCAATAGCAATGACATAAGACCTAAAATAAAATTACATATCGCCCAAAAATATTGACGTACACATTTTTTGGGCGAAATGTCATTTACGAAAAGAATTACTTTGTACAAATATTACCACAAAGGAATAGCAGGAAGAGCACCCTACATCATATAATGGTGGTACATGCTGGTTAGTTGTTATGTTTGGAACACCTCAGAGGCCCTGCGTTGTAGGAATGAGCTACTAACCTATGGTGTGAAAACGATTGACCAACCCAATGAAGTAGGGTGCTTGTAATTTTAAGCTGTAAATTTGGAGGGCTTTTGTTTGAATAAGTAATGTTTGGTGCATTTCTGAGTCGTTTCTGCCATTGTCGTGTAGCTGTTGAGCCTCGCCGCGTGGGAGGATAGGTCGTGCCTGAGGCGGCCGCGCGTTTCGAACCGCGGGCGCGACCCATCCTCCCACGCGGCGAGGCTCAACAGTATTGAGTCAAATAAAATAATTGTCTTTAAATAAAATTTTTTCTGCAGGAATCAGGAAAGTACTCAAAAATTGGTTTACTCTCGGGTACAAAGAACTCTGGAAAGACTTGCATCGCCAACTTTTTTAAAATCCCCAAAAACACCTCTGGAAGTTATAGAGGCATTCCAGACCGAACAAGGACGTTTTGTTATTTTTCTACTAACAATGTGACATAAATATGTAGTATTTACAAATTACATAGAAAATTTACCTAAATTTCTTTTACAAATGTGTCCATATTTTTGGCTATTGTGTCATGGATCGTTGTTGGCTTGGGAAAATGTCATATTGCCCAAAAAATCATGCCATAACGCCCAAAATTCCACTTTTTTTTTGGACAACAACATTGAAATTTTTTGGGCGACATTCATTTTCGTTTTTGGGCGAAATGACGGTACGCCAAGCAAGTTATGTGATATTAGGATTAGTTTGTGAAGTCAGCTTCTATGTTGTAAATGGACCTGATCGACTAGTAAGCGCAAATATTCAATATACAAATCATGATAAAATTACTCATGGCAGACGCAGGTGTTGTTGTAATTTGATGACAAAAACAACAGGAATTTTGGTTTTGCTTCCCACTTTCGTTGCATCAAACTCAGCACATAAGTGTAGCAAAAATAAATGGAGCAAACATTTACAAAAACAAAATACATGCAAATTTGACATTCCGAAAGTGGTTTATTTTGTAACCAAAGCTAATCACCTGTGATTATGCGTTCACCATCTAAGAATACATCTTGATAGAAATCATCACTAATAAACAACTCGTCAAATCAACAATTTATATTTAAAAAAAAATTAGAAAAATTATCCGGAAACGTAGCGTCGAATCGAAAAACTAACTAACTTTTGGTAGCTTCTAAGTATTTTTCATAAAGAACTCCAATTCGTATGGAAGAATTTTTGTCTTAAAAAACAAAAATCGCTAAAACTAAAATTTTTCGATACAAAATCTAGCGCTATATCTCCGGAACAGAGCGGAGAATCGAAAAAATAACTAATTTTTGGGGTTTCTAAGCGTTTTTATAAAGAATTTTCCTATGGAAGAATGTTTTTCAAAAATGGACAAAATAAGATCGCTAAAATAGAAAATGGCTATAACTCGAAAACTGGAAAATATTTTTTTAACCCGATAGGAGTTTTAAATCGATGGATGCACAGTTATTGTCAAAATAATAGCACCACCCTAAAGGTTTTGATTGTTTTGAGAATGTGTTCTTCTGCAATCATATTTACCTCCACAAATTCGGAGTCCCGTTATCTGATGTCTGCTCTCTTGTGCGGTAGATTATTTTCAGTTTTAATATTGTGTATACTCTTACAATATGTAAATTTTTAAATTATGATGCCGAGAGAGCTGTCAAAATAATAGCACCACCTAAAGGTTTTGATTTTGTTTTGAGAATGTGTTCTTCTGTTTTTTATTGTGTTTTAATATTGTGTATATATACTCCTACAATATGTAAATTTTTAAAATAAGATGCCGAGAGAACTGTCAAAATAATATCACCATTTGAAACGATTGTATAAAAAATTAAAGCGGACCTGAAATATTAGTTTATAATACATAGATTAAAGTGGTTACTGGTGATTTGATGTAATAAAAATTTAAACCCCTAACATAATTTTCGCTTTATTTTGTTTGCAATGGGACGTGCTAAACATTGTTCAAAGGAGAAACGTGATCTCATAAAAAAATTAATTTCCGAGGCCAAAACTTATTCTCAAATTAGGGAAATTTTAAGTTGTTCGAATAAGATGGTTCGTAACGCAATAACCTACAAATACAAAGCTGAAACATGTGGTCGTATAACGTCCACCTCGCCACTTACGGTCAATAGAATAGTGCGGCAGATCAAAAAATATCCCTTTATGTCGGCAGCAGAAGTAGAAAAAAAACAATTGAATTTGACAGTAGGCCATATGCCACAGGTTAAGGGAACATAACCTAAAAGCTCACAGCCCAAGAAAAATTTCGCTTTTGACAAAGAGGCATGTGACTAAAAGGTTGCAATTTGCAAAAAGTCATCTAAACTGACCATTTGAAAAGTGGCGAAATATTCTTTGGACAGATGAATCCAAATTTTTTTATGTATGGTGGAAAGGGATCTCGATCGTATGTTCGGAAGCCACCAAATTGAGAGTTTAATCCAAAATATACCTCAAAGATGATCAAACATGGAGGTTCCAGTATCATGGTCTGGGGATGCCTTTCTTATTATGGCGCTTGTCCGATTCATCGTATCAATACCATCATGGACGCTTCCGCATATGTTCAAATCCTTGAGGAAGTGATGGTGCCATACGTATCTGCAGAAATTCCACTAATTTGGGTTATGCAGCAGGACAATGACCCTAAACCAGGCATGCCCAAAACGTCGCACATGTGTGCAGTAGCAAAATTTTTGTATACACACACTGATTTCTCTGCTTGCGCCGTCAGCCAACGAGTGACACGATGAAGGTACATATGATTTGTTTATTTTGTTTACGATTGATTCAGTCGAGAATGAGATAGCAAGCAGGAAGGGTCATTTTGCTTTTTTGCGCTTAATCTCAGTACACTTTGAATATTTACGATGTTTTACTCACACACAGACAAAATGTACACGTATGGGTGTGTGCATGCCTGCCCTAAACATACACGCCGAAAGGCTAAAAAGTGGTTTGAGGGCAACAAAATCCCATTAATGGAATGGCCTGCGCAAACGCCAGACTTGAACGCCATGGAAAATTTATGGGCGCACGTGAAGAAGAGGTTGTCTGAAGTCAAACCCACCAACAATAATCAGCCTTATTATGGATGTAGTTGTCATATTTCGACTACGACAGTTTTGTAAGAGATTAAAGGTAACACGGCAACTTTGTATTTAATCTTTTACAAAACTGTCGTAGTCGAAATACGAGAACGACATACGCAATAAGGCTGAATGATTTGTGGAGTACTGTGGAATAGTTCTGGTATTCGATACCAAGTGACAGATGCCGTACCTTGGTCATCTCAATGGGGAGACGTTGCTCAGCCGTTATTTCAAATAAGGGAAACGCAACTAAATATGGATTTTAATTTGTAAGCATATTCCAACAAGAAACTTACAAAATAAAACTTATTTTTAATTATTTAAAATTTTATTTTTAGCTACATATAAGCGGTGCTATTATTTTGACTGCCCATTTTTAACTTTTGGATAAAACAATGATTTTTTTGAATTTATGTGAATTCAAAGTATATTTTTTTGTCACACAAGTCTTGTGTACTTATGTGCGCCTAATTTTAGTTAACTTTTCGTTTAGCATATAATTAAAAATAACAATCATAGTGGTGCTATTATTTTGACATCAGCTGTATAATACGGCATTAATTTTTTTTTTAAATCGCTAACTAAAATATTTCGAATAAAAAATTGCTAAAGCGTCGAATCGAAAAAAATAACTAATTTTTTGGAGTTTCTAAGTTGGTTTTATAAAGTGGTCCAATTCCTATGAAAGAATTTAGTTTAAAAAATCGACAAAATAAAAAAATTGCTAAAATAAAATAATTGGTATAACTCGGCAACGAGACGTCCAATCGCAAAAATAATAATTTTGTTGCCTCGGTAGGAGACTTAAACTTTACTACGCCATCATATTTTTTTTTTAAAAAAAAATTTTGATATGGGCGTTTTAGCGAAAATTTTTAAAGACTTCTGATTAGTCTTCCGACTTCGCGAGAAGATTTGTGTTTATTAATCCATAACAGATAGGTATTGATATTACTTCGCCAATCCTACTGAAAGCAGGACTTGATTTGTTTAGCTTTAAACTTACATCCTTCGTCCTCCTCCGAGTCTCTTTGTTTTCTACATTCTAAACAGCCCATTTTAGGAACTTTAATATAGGTAATATAAGAGTCTTCATTTTCTTCCTCCGAAGCACCGTGCACTATCAAAATGCGTGGATCGCAGCTCTTCCATTGTATCATGCTAACCTCCTTCACGTTATCAACGCCATGATCATCGAATAGAAGACATTTATAAAAGCCTCGCAAAGGCTTATGGGGTTGATATATCCAAAAGAACAAACTGAAATTAGAAATTTAAGTTTTAATAAGGGTTTATGTATACGGAAGGATAAAATCACAACTCACGTGTATTTAAAGCCCGTACTAAAAGAGTATTGACTTATATTCGGCCCAGTATCGGCCGAACATACTTTGTAACTTAACAAGAATTGCCCGCATGCCGTTAATCCCATAAACATGTGACTAAAAATAATAGATTTAAATACAAATTAGCAACTTACACCTTTCAACAGAACGATAGGGTAAACTCACCCCTGCAAAAAGTTGGCTGGTACCAAGTCTTTGAAGCAAAAACTAAGTCTTTTTGGAACTGATGACAACAACTGCATTGGCTTTTGATAGAATCTTAAACTGCCTATGTACTAAAAAATAAAGAATAGTAATTAAGACTACAAAAAATAGTAAAAATAAAATGATCGATTTTTGAATTGAAAATTTATTGAGATGTTTTTTTGTTTTAAACGCTGATAGTACTAAAGAATCTAAATTATGTAATACTTCAGACTATTATGTATTGTTTTAATGATAATAAATGGTTAACAGCACTTTCTTACCATTAAAAGTTCAGAGTGAAAAAACATTACTCTAATATAAGAAATTCACACTTGCTCCCGGTGTTAACAGAGTAGAAAAGTTATAACTCTTAAATACACTTAAAAAGTAAAATTTATAAACACTAAAGGCGGAACAATTTCTGTACAAGAGTATTATTAACCTCTATGAGTTCCTGGTAATGTTTTCGTGTAAATATTAAGCGTGTTTTGGTTACACCGCTTGCTTATATATTCGCTTGTTTTGTATGAAGTACTTAGCGAGAACTTAGCGACGAGATTCATTTTCGCTAAGTTTAAAACAAACAAATTTTGACATCTTTTACCGTTTTTAACCATTTTTCATATATTTGAATAAAATGACTTCTCGCTAAAAAGCCGTTTTTTGCAACTTAGCAAGCGATAATCGCTTGCTTGTAACCAAAATACGACTATTATTGGTTACATTTACATCTGTTTCCTTGAATCAGTGCCGTACGCATGATTTTATTTCGGGGGAGCAGCTTGATATTTAGGTTGAAAAATAGCTCTAAATTCAAAAATTACCTATTAAATAAATAATTTAGTGGGGAGCCCGAACCCCCGGGCCCCCATGCGTACCTCCCTGCTTAGGATTCTACAGCTGATAAGTAGGTAGTGTTATACCAATTGAAGGATAAGTAGGTAGTGTTATACCAATATGTCGTTCATCAGGTTATTTGGGCATGGAGGGAGGTGGCTAATAAATTTAGCATATACATATTTTAGCATATATGATTTTTCGCGGATGTAATATATTTAATTGAACGCCACTATTTGAAAATAATCCAAAAGAAAAAATCTTCTAGGGTACAATCTGTTTTACGATAATTTGGCGCTAAGGGTTCGATATGTATCCATGTAAAGAGAATTATATGCTCAAATGCATTTTTCTCTGTTTCTTATGAATTTTATTATTATTTATTATTAATTTGTTTATCCTACACAACAAGATATAAATCTTATAATTACTGCATAGGAATTTATAATGAAAGACTTTATATTGCATAATGAATAATGAACAGTGAATAGTGTACAAATTGAACTTAAAATTAAAATTAATTTACCAATTCAATTTTACGGTACTATTTTCCTAAAATATTCACTTCAAATTAATATAATTATATGTAAGTATGTGCAAAACGATTTATTATTCTTCTGAGTGCTGGAGAGTCAATAAATACTGATATTTTTACGATGAAATTTAGCAGCAACATTTAGAAGTGAGTGTAGATAATAACACTGATGCAAAAGTCAAAGAAAAACATATGTCGGGGTACTGATAAAGCAATTATGTTCTGTTGGAGCCCATAGAGTACGGAAATACGTAAAAGTTTCTCCCGATCACTTCGTTTAGTATTTTTTTATTTGCAAATGTAGTAAAAGATCGGTTACAATTTCAAAAAATAAGTTTGTTTGAAATTGAAAATCAGTTGCAGCAACAAACTTATGATTTGTTTAAGTTTTTTAACTATATATAAGAATACCGTTATTTCACTACATTTGCTAGTTAAAAAATATCGTACTCTATGGACTCCAAGAAAACAGAATTGATATTTAAAAACCCCTGCATATTTTTTGTGTAGCAGTGTAATTAAAAATGTGGTTGGCACTTAAGTTGCCTTAATGCAAAATGTCACATGAAACCCTTATTACTTGTGGAAGAGAAATGTAGGGTATTGGCAATGAGTGATTCTGCGAAAGAGATTGTCAACTATGTAGTTGCAAAAATTAATCTCAAACGCAATACCGTTTCCCACTTAAAAGAAAATCGAAATCGAGGACAGGAGGGGTCGGTCGAAATTGTTATGGCCCTGTGATCATCCATTGGCCATAGGCATGTGGAAAGAGAGAAGGCGTATGATGGTAGTTTGCCTTTAAGTTGGCTCAGGTGTTCTTACACAATGGCATCTGTCAGGACAACTTCAAGGTTTTACGATAACTATACTTGGTCGTACCCACCCCCACCTCCTTGGTTATTCCGTGACCATGGTTGCAATAGCCCCTAAACGTATTTGTTCCTCCCTGATTATGCTACATATGAGTGCTCGTGCATCCTTCCCAAAATAATTAAATTGTTCCATTTTCCATATTATTAATTTACAATATATTAAGTTTTTCCATTGGATTTTCTTAAATGGTACATACATTTAATGTTTGTAAACTCTATGGATTCTAAGATCCAGTGTTATTCACATTTTTAAATTCAACTCACTTTCCATTGAGAGGTTCACCACATCGAAATTGTTTATTATCGTTGATAACTTACGATTTTTGATCCTTATAAAGGAAGATGGAAATAAATTTATCCGGTCAGGATTGTATTTTTATGGGCGGTGGTGTTTTCGGCCGATGTTGAGCGCTCAAAATCGTCGTACAGTGCTCTGGTTATTTATCCTTCCAAATTGTTGATTGTGGTGGTTTCTCTAATGGGAATGTATAGAACAAAATATATAATATTTAAAGGGTATACAGATTCTACCATGGTTTTCGGTTTCGGAAATTCGTTGATGAAACATAAATCAAAAGTTAAATGCTTAAATTTTATTAATATTTTAAATTAGTATTGCAAATTTAGCAACTTATTTTAGTGTTTATAACCTCCACATTATACGAGCACAGTATGGCCACCTTGTGTATTCAACATACTTGTATAACGTGTAGTTATAAAGCCGGACGCACCGACTACAATAAACGTTGTGTTAGTAATAATAATTAGTTTAAAAAAAAATACAAATAAACAGTTTTGCTGGTCCATTCACGTTTCGCGTGCTAGTCAAATTGCTGCTGGTGTTCTTGCAGGTTGTGTAGTATAGCCACAGGTGTTGTTGGGCATACGGTCTATTGCGAGAACTTCACAGATCTGTGCTCTGGTAGAGCAACACTCAGCTCCACATTTGCAGGTTAGGGCTAATTACTGCGGGCTTTAGGTTTTCCAGACAAATTATCGGCAGCTGTCGTTATTGCAGGCGCAAGTTGGCCCCAAGTATTGATGGAGGAGTTTTCCTGGATTCCTGAATTTTTTCTCATTAAACTACCAGCGCTTTGAAGGTGCTCGTGTTGGTGGTACTTTCACATTGAACTCTTCACAAAGCCCCCAGCGCTTTTGTGCCGTGAGTTTTACCATTTAGTTTTATTTTGCTGTTGAAATAATAATTTATTTTGTTAATAATTATTCTTTCCTGCTCCTGGCATTAGCACTCTCGTAAGCACACCCAAAACCAACTACCTACCGTTTCTAATGAACTTAAATTTCATATATGTACAGTGAGTCACAAAAGTATTCGTTGCCAACCATTCAGAGTAAAAACCATCAATTTTATCCACCTTACCTGAAATTTTTAGATGCTGACTGATGTTTACGAACGAGAATGCAAAAAGAACTTCAGCAAAACAACAAACCGTTATCAGCAAAGAGAAAAAAACCAGATGCAACGCATATTTTCAATTCACAAAAGTATTCGTTTCATATTATTTTATTAGGTTTTAATGAAAAAAAATGGTACATCGAAGAAAAAAAACATTTTTAATATTTTGTGTGGCGTCCCTTATTAGCACAGATCGCCTCCAATCGTCTGGGCATCGATTCGACCAGTTTGCGACAGTATTCCGTACTAATTTTGATCCACTCTTCCTGCAGGACCTTCTTCAAAACAACTTTTGATGTAATGTTATGCTGTCTGATTTTTGTCTCAATATGAGACCATAGATTCTCTATCGGATTTGTATCGGGACTCTGTGGTGGAGTTTGCAGCTGCTTGGTGTTGTATAAAAGACACATTTTAACTGCCCAAGCAGTGTGTTTCGGGTCGTTATCTTGCTGAAACAAAAATTCACGACGTCCAAAGCCCATTTTGGTGGGACTAGCGAAGAGGTTTTCTTTCAAAATTGTAAGGTACATACTGGCGTTCATTATGAACTATCTCGATTTTTTAAATGGCATATGGCACTTCGTCTAGTAGTAGGGCTTCTGTTAAACATCTTACAAATATATTCTGTCGATCTCCCCTCATTATGAAGATATAATTTTATTCTTTTCTCGGCAACAGTTAATTCATTTCCTTTAGGCATTTTGATGCTCGTAAAGAAACTCCAAACGTGAAACTGATTGAATCCAGTGCAAATCTTAGCTCCTTGACCAGAAATATGCATAACTAAAAAAATCACAAGTACTGCCCAAAAAATAGAATAACGGAATAGACGATATACGCAACGACTACTTTTGTGAATTGATAATATGCGTTGCATCTGTTTTTTTTCTCTGTGTTGATAACGGTTTGAAGTTTTGCTGAACTTCTTTTTGCATTACCTTTCGTAAACATCAGCCTACGAAAGCAGTATCATAAAACATCTAAAACTTGGACCTAAGGTGAATAAAATTGACGATTTTTACGTTGAATGGTTGGCAACGAATATTTTTGTGACTCACTGTATGTACAAGTGTACATGTAATATGCATAACTAAAAAAATCACAAGTACTGCCCAAAAAATAGAATAACGGAATAGACGATATACGCAACGACTACTTTTGTGAATTGATAATATGCGTTGCATCTGTTTTTTTTCTCTGTGTTGATAACGGTTTGAAGTTTTGCTGAACTTCTTTTTGCATTACCTTTCGTAAACATCAGTCTACGAAAGCAGTATCATAAAACATCTAAAACTTGGACCTAAGGTGAATAAAATTGACGATTTTTACGTTGAATGGTTGGCAACGAATATTTTTGTGACTCACTGTATGTACAAGTGTACATGAGTGTGTGTATGGGATGTTTGTTATTTTCCAATACCTTGCGCAACACTTCTTCCCTGCTTGAAACCATATACATATGTATGTGACTGAACACTTGACAAATTTCGCAACTTAAATCGATCATCAATTGCAACATTCGATGATACCGTTATTTTCCAGTGAAGTCACCCTGAAATTTGTGTGCCGCAGCAGCGAGAATTTCTGCAAGAAATAATTTGCAAAACAAAATCTAATGTCAAAGTGACAGAGTACTGGAATGTAAACAGAGAACATTCCTGTAACATTTCAGTAATCTCACAGCACATACCACTACACCATCAAAATATTTTCTGAATCCAAGACCGAAAAGATTTTGAGATTTGGTATGCCCTTTGTAAATACAACTATCCCCGTTGTGGCTTAACCCACGATTCGACTCTAGCCGGATCTATGCTCTC
Source organism: Phaonia tiefii (assembly GCA_963931995.1). Lineage (NCBI taxonomy): Eukaryota > Metazoa > Arthropoda > Insecta > Diptera > Muscidae > Phaonia > Phaonia tiefii. The sequence continues at coordinate 108,160 of OZ008367.1, read as the reverse complement.
AAATACTTCGTATGGAATACGCCGACGATACAAGCAGTTACCAACTTTCGAATGAACCCTTGCTTTAATGAACTTTGGAACAAGTTTAGCATTAAACTGATGTCACTAAGCTGATAGTTACGACGGTATATTTACTGTCCAGGGACATAAGTTATTTAAGGGGTACGAAGATTATAGTTTTTTGCAGCTTTTTCATACGCCCTTTTCAAGTTTAACTGCACCGACTCATCGATAAGTTTCACAGCGTCAGATTTCGCCAACAAGGTGATCTCACCGTCGTTCACAGCTTTAAACTTACGAAGAATCGGATAGGCTGTCCCATGCACAATCATCTGCATTTTTCTAAAATCCGTATGATCGAAGTACTATCAGCTCTCCGCAACGGTTCAGCAAACACAAATGTGGAAAAATTATCTAGGCGGACTAAAATACAGGAGTTGCCTTGCTTTGACCTGGGATATGATTCCAGAAGAACCACGTAAAGTTTTTGAAAAGGTCTCTGTTTATCAGTGTGGTTTCCCCTCGGAGGTCTGGTTATAAAATTAGCAGCTTGAGATTTCTTACAAAGTTCACACTGAGAAACAAAAAGGCGCACTTGACTTTCCATATAGGGCCAATAATAATTCTGACGCAGCCCTCAAAGTGTTTTGGTATTTCCACCATGCGCAGCTTGCGGAGGATCATGTGTTGATCTAATCAAGGATTCAGTGAGCCCTTTGGGTATCCACATCTTCCACGCAATGGTATCACCTTCATCACAACCAGTTGAAAATTATGTTCTCTTCTATGAGCCGAAATAACTGTTCTTCTGAATATTCCGTCGAAGATCACGGTAGTCTTACCTATCAAACTCCGGAGCTTCAAAGTTGAATAGAGACTACCTCATCCGAGAATGCATAGGGCTTTCCAATAGGTACTTGACAACTTTGAATTAAATTTGTGAATGCACTATTTACTGATCATCTAACTCTTACTTTCATTTTTTTAAAAAAATAATTAAAACTGTACTTCCGAAATTAGGAGTCGGTGACCGCAACTTTAAGAGCATTCACTCCAATTTTCGCTCGTTATTCTCGCCCTAGTAGACAAGCAATAACAAGTATAGTGCAAAAATTTGAGTCTACATATTCATTGTGTGACAATGCCGTACCAGTGAGACAACAGGTTGGTCGAAGTGACGAAAATATCGCTGCCGTTCAGGCGTCAGTAGCAAACGATCCAAATCAATCGATTCCGCGGCGTTTTCAAGAACTGGGCATCGCCAAGACCACTTTATGGCGAATTTCGCGTAAAGATCTTGGCTTACACCCATACAAGATCAAACTGACTCAAGAATTGAAGCCGATGGACAATTTGACGCGACGTACGTTCACCGAATGGGCTCTGGAGAAGATGCGCCAAGACGAAGAATTTCATCGCAAAATCATCTTCAGTGACGAAGCTAATTTTTGGATCAAAAATCCATGAATCACCACGTCATCCGCATAAAATAGCTGTTTGGTGCGGTTTGTATGCCGGCGGCGTCATTGGCTGTGAATGGAGATCGTTATCGCGCCATGATTAACGATTATTTTTGGCCCTAATTGGAAAACATGGACTTGGACATGTGGTTTCAACAGGACGGTGCTACAAGCCACACAGCACACGTTACAATCAATTTATTGAAGAGCAAGTTTGGTGAGCGTGTTATCTCAAGAAATGGACCAGTCAATTGGCCGCCTCGTTCGTGTGATTTAACGCCTCTAGACTTTTTATGCCAACAAGCTGACGACGTTGGAAGAACTCAGAGCCAACATTGAACGCGAAATAGCGACCGTTACGGCCGAAATGTGTGACCGAGTCATCGAAAATTGGGTAAAACGAATCGACCGCTGCCGAAGTGCCTGGGGTGGTCATATGATCGAAGTCGAGTTCCATTGATAAATGTTTTGGTTGTATTTCAATTCGATCATAAAGTTTTGGAAATATCTCAAATGGTTTGCGTTTTATTAAAAAGGGATGTCAAGTCCATATTGGAAAACCCTTTATACACGTATAGGTGTTTCCGATCCTTCGTTATCCAGCTAACACAAAGCCGCTCCTATTCCAGTGTCTGATGTGTCAAACAGGAATAAGAAAGGCTTGGTGTAATCTGCATGAACGTGAACGGGTGCAGACCAAAGGGACTTTTTAAGTAAATCAAGAAATTTCAATGCATCTTCAGTCATGGTGAACTTTTTGTTCTTCTGTAAAAGATTCGACAAAGGAGCACTCAGCGTAGAAAAATATCTGACAAATTTTCGATAATAATTAGCCATACCGAGAAATCATCTAACTTCCTTGGGACTTTTAAGGGTTCTAAAATCTTTGATGACCCTAATCTTCTCATCTATCGTTCGAATTCCGCCTTCTCCTATTGAAAATTCCAATTAGTTCACTTGCCTCATGCAAAAGCGAGATTTTTATAAATTGATCGTAAGACCGCTATAGGAATGCTCTTTGCTACCTTTTCCAATAAAATTATATGATCCTCGAACATTCGGGAAAAGACGAGTAAATCGTCAAAATACTCTAACCTTCAATTCCCCTGGAATGGCAAAATCCATCAGCCGCCTCATAGTCTGGGGCGAATTGTATAGCCCAAACGGCGTTACAGTATATTAGTAGTGGTCTACCAGCAACCTTTGAGTAGTACCTAGAACAAACTCATCTACCCGCAACCCTATACCGTCACCAGAAAATTATGCATCTCGAGCCGCTTAAAATCACCCCGATCATTATTGGTCAATTGTACTCTATAAAGTAATTCATCTATTTCGGCAGACGAGCGTGGCCAGTGATGCCAACTTAGCTCTTTTGGGGCTAGATTTAGCAGTTTTCGACCTTGCAAAACGCGAAAAAAAATTTCATTGGCACATTTTTGGAAAAACACGTAATGTGCACGCGTTTTGAGATTTTATTTATCCCTTAAGCCCGTTTTCTATAAACCACCAACTTGCTAAAGAATGCAAAATATTTTGCTTCTACCGTTTAACGTCGTTGACCGTTTGCTTCTATTTTTGTGTTGGTTATTACGCTTAATACTTATAAATTTTTGGGTGGAGAAGCAGAACCTTCTTTTAAGAAGTGACTAAACTCCCGATGAGTCTAATGCAATATGTATTTATTGCAAATGTATTGTAACAAACTATTCTAGATCACAAAAACATATGAAAGACATGGAGCCTTTCGAGGGGAACTACAGATCGGTAGCGCTCTCCTTTGACGGTTATAGAAATGGCAGCATCGTCTTCGAAGAAATACGGACCGATCATGCCGCCTGACCATCATCCAGACTAAACAATGACATTCTGTACATACATTGCCACTTGGTAATGATTGGTATCGCCCTAAATCCGGCAATGTTTGTAGATGTACCCATTTAAAAAACTGTGTTAGAACTTTTGGGGTACTTTGACGGCTCGTTTCGTTCCTGCAGAGTTGACATCACTGAACGTGGCTGTATTTCTCCTGTTCCATTCTGATCGGCTTGCCTAGAAGCTGGTTCACTAATTATCGGTATATTTGTTTCACTCCTTCGATTTTCTGGTCGATGATCAAGATTACGATTCCCGAGATTAGCAGAGTTTCATACGCGATGCCTACCTCGACCTCCTCTTGATCTTCGAGAACGTGGTGGCATGTCATTAGGAAAATCAGGAATATCCTGCCTCTGAGCCTCCAGCATTGTTGAAATTCTGGAAAGAAGTCGGTTCTCCATAGACGACACTTGACTTTGAACTTACTGTGAAATGATCGGTATCAAGTCATCTGCGGACGGTTGTCTCGGGTCTGAAGTTGGACCTGCATCGTACCTAGATATGTCTACCTCTTTTGTCAATGTAATGTTACCTGAGGTCACTGATTTTGTATCAATTTTTATGTCAACTACTGGATCGAGTAAATCGCCTTTTAAAAAAAAAATATTAAAATTACAGAAATCCTGCATTAAATCGAGCTTGTAATAACAAGATCAAATTATAGCAAATATAATTCAAAATTTTCTCAAAGATTTTTTTACAAAAAAAATACTAATTTCGGTTATGGATGCAATGAGTTGTATCTCATATGTAGCTTAAACAGGGGTTAGTATTAATCTAAGAGATATTGTAAGCTAACAACAAACAATCGGTTTAAAAACGTAATTATTAATGCTGACATTCTTGGTCAATATACAATAAGAGTAACTAATGTTCATGAAGTTTTGGTCGGAAACAAAAATTGTTTATTCTTAAACTATGTTAAAAGCTAAAGCTAGCACAATTGCCGGAAACCATGACTTCCTAAGTCAAGATACTACGTCAATACTTTTACGTTACGAAAATTTAAATTTGGATACTTGTCCACTAATAAACGTCAGCATACAGACTAGCATAGGCACTATGTATACTGTAGCAACAAAATTTTCGAATAATATCAAAAATTCCAAACTTTTTGAATGCAAACGAAGTTTTCAACGAAATCACTGGCAGGTCTTGGAAGTTTATTTCCCGTTGGGTGCCATTCGTTACGGCCCTGTGGTCATCCATTGGCCAAAGAGAGAAGGCGTATGTATGATCGTAGTTTGCTTTTAAGTTGGCTCGGTTCGTTGTTTTGTCTCCCTACAGGACCATAAACAAAAAAATGTTCTTCTCCAGGTGTTCTTACACAATGCCATCTGTCAGGACCACTTCACTTCAAGGATTGACGATGACACTATACTTGGTCGTATCCACCCCTCATAAGTATGTTGCTTATCCTTGGTTATTGTGTGACCATGGTTGCAATAACCCCTAAACGTATTTATGGTTATGCTACATGTGAGTGCTCGAGGATCCTTCCTAAATTAATTAAATTGTTTCATTTTCCATATAAATCATTTACAATATATTAAGTTTTTTTCACATTCATTGGATTTTCTTAAATGGTACATATGTACATACATTTAATGTTTGTAAATTCTATAGATTCCAAGATCCTCTTGACAAAGAAAAATAAACAGTGTTATTCACTTTTTGTAAATTCAACTCACTTTCACCACATCAAAATTGTTTATTATATTTGATAACTTACGATTTTTGATCCTAATGAAAGGAAGATGGAAACAAATTTATCCGATCAGGATTGTATTTTTATGGATGGTGGTGTTTTCGGCCGATGTTGAGCGCTCAAAATCGTCGTACAGTGCTCCGTTTATTTATCATTCCAAATTGTTGATTGTGGTGGTTTCTCTAATGGGAATGTATAGAACAAAATACTACATATAATATTTAAAGGGTATACATATTCTACGATGGTTTTACGTTTCGGAAATTCATTGATGAAACATAAACCAAAAGTTAAATATGTACTTAAATTTTTGTAATGCTTTAAATTAGTATTGCAAATCTTGCAAATTGATTTAGCAACTTATTTTAGTGTTTAAAACTTCCACATTACTTATATACACAGTTATTAAAAAATAAATAAAATAAACAGTTTTGCTGGTTCATTCAGGTTCCGCGTGCTAGTCAAATTGCTGCTGCACGCTGAAAACTGTATTTTTGTTGTTGTTTGGATGCAAATATAGTGTGTTTGGAGCTTGTCGGAAATATAATTTACTTGTGTCCAAATACATTCTATTTGCTATTCAATATTACATGTTTGAGACACAATGATTATTATGTTATAAAATATGTGTTTGCGACCCACATATATTTATGTTTATGATACAAATACAGCTGTGTTTGGTGCACTGATTATGGTCTCTCGAGAGCAAGAGAATAAAAGAGGGGCAACCAGAGAGTCTATCTTGTAGGTGTGTATCTGTATTTTTGCATTATTCTCTCAGTCAGTGAGTCATAAATATTCCTGAATGGCGTGTAAATTGCAGATGAAGTGTTTCTTATTTTGCCTGATGTAATGCGTTTCAGTTTCATGTATTTAGTCGTCAATAGTCCATCGGACAGAGGATGCCAAAAGCGCTTGATCAGTGAAAAGAGAATAAACGAAGGCTCAGACGGTTAAATGGTTGGTGATGTTACTTTGGTTTTTGTGTGTGTTTCCTATATATGGATGTGCTACCAAAGTGGGAAACGACTTTGAGGAAAGAAACTGGAAAGGGCAACCACGTGAGCCCTTTGTCTGTCCGAGCCTTTACTGAGAAAATCGGAACGGCGGGCCATTTGTGAAATAAGTGCAATAAAACAAACACAAGTAATTAATCCACGCTTGGCTTGCAGGAACTTGATTTGTATAAAAATATCTTGTTTGTGTACCAACGCATAGCTGAAACCTTCTGAAAACAAAAACGTGAGACAACAAAGAAAGGAGAAGCAAAAGAGCAGCAGATTCTCATTTCATGAAAAAAAAACAAATGATGCATTAAATGTAAAAAGGGACATTTTAAATCTATTAATTATTTGTAAATGTGGATTTATATTGGTAAAATAAATTATAATAAATAATACATATATATTGACATTGAAGAATAAGTTGTTTCTAAATATTATTGTATTTGGGAGGAAATTCGCATATGTTTCCACGTAAGTATATGTAGGTTTGGGGGAAACACGCGAATGCTTCCACGTAAGTATATGTATGTTTGGGATGAAGAACGCATATGTTTCTACGTAAAAGCATACATGTTTGTCAGTAAACATGATACTGTTTGTCTCTACATAAATACAAGTAAGTTTGGGACTTGCAAACATATGAATGTTTGAAGTGTGTTCCAAACATATACATGGTTCCTGCAGAATATGTTTAGGAAGATATGTTAGAGAGGCCGTTAGTTTTCATCGTGTGGTGTTCTTGCAGGTTATGTAGTAGAGCCGCAGGTGTTGTTGGGCATACGGTCTATTGAGTGAACTTCACAGATCTGTGCTTTGGTAGAGGCACACTCAGATCCACATTTAGGAATTACTGCGGCAGCTGGCGTTATTACAGGCGCAAGAAGTTACTCCCAAGTGTTGCTGGAGTTTTCCTGGATTCCTGAATTCTTTTTCTCTTTAAACTACAAGCGCTTTGAAGGTGCCTGTGTTGGTAGTACTTTCACATTAAACTTTTCACAAAGCCCCCAGCGCTTATGTGCAGTGAGTTTTATCAATGCCTGCAGTGGACTTTGCTATTGAAAGAATAATTTATTTTGTTAATAATTACTCTTTCCTGCTCCTGCCATTAGCACTCTCGTAAGCACACCCAAAAACAACTACCTACCGTTTCTAATGAACTTAAATTTCGTATATGTACAAGTGTACATGAGCTAGAACAAAAGCTACATGAGCTAGCTACAAACAAAAGCGTTAGCTGCGTAATTATTTCCTTCACTGGTGAATTTTTGAATGTAGCGCTTTTTTTAACTTAAATTTCAAGTTGATTTTAGTTCAAAATGGAAGAAAAAATATATTCTATGTAATAAAATATTCTTTACCGGAACGGTAAGAAATGGGGCTTTAAAATTGTAGCCCTTAGTGGTGGTAGTGATTTTGCATATAATTTTGAAGTAAAGTGCATACAACGTCGTCAGCCAGCCACGATGTATTCCAAGAAAAAAACTACGGGCTATACTTCGACATCTACTTCAAGTCGTTACCACTTCTAAAATTTCTAGCCATGAATGGTATTCTCTCTTGGAACAATAAGAAATAGAATACATGACTGCAAGCTATAATCGGATAAGAAATTGTCTAAAAGTGAACGTGGGTACTCTGAGGAGCACAGGGCCAACATTGGGGGAACAGACATTTTCATTGTCGCATGGAAAGACAACAGAATCGTTTCTCTAGCATCAAGTTTTGTAGACGAACTACCAAAAGCCGAAGTACGGCGTTACGATAAAACAAACAAAATATATCGACGCCTCCAAACTATAAAGTATTTAACACTAAACTTTGTTGGCTTGTCTATTTTAACCTTCCGAAAACATTTACTTCAAAATGTTCATAAACTAAACTGAATTTTGTTAAATGATATAATTCAGACATCTGTGACTTGAAATTAATTACATAGGTTCTAAAATAATTTTATATTTTCCTTTTCTGGAAATACTAGCCTTTTATGTATATACATACATACATTAGGGTGGGTCAAATTGTAGGGGGCCGAAAAAATGTACCAACGCTCATCGTGATTCTTGTTCTATGGGTCATTTAAAGAAACTTTGCCGAAGAAACCATAGGTCAAAAATTAATTTCGAGCCACCGCCTTTTTCAAGATAGGTATTTTCCCAAAATATTCAAAAATCGAGTTAGATATTGGACTAAAAAGGCAATAGACAATTGATTTCCTCTAGCCAAATGTGTATGTGGGGGTTTTTGGGCTATATCGATTTCATTCAATTTAAGACAAGTGGTCCAATTGTGTATGGAAATGGAAAAGTATATTCCGATTCTTTCTCCACAAGCTTGGTTTTGTTTATTTTATCAAAATATATGTGTATGCCTAAAATTAGTTGAATCGGACGATATTTAGAGGTCGCGATGATTTGCAACATTTATATATCAACTCTTACAACGTCGCTCGCATGTCCCACGGTAAATATTGTACTGTTTATTGCTTAATTGTTACGAATAACTCGGACATTTTTTTTAAGCATTTAGTCAATAATTTGAAACTAATTAAATTTATTTATTGCAAAAAATTAAGTGCCAATTAATTTCCCAAGCAAATTTGCTACAAACAGTGAAGTTAAATGTCTTTCCTCGAAAAACTCATTAAAACTTTAAAAAAGAATTAAAATATTTTGAAAAGTGCATACAAGCCACAAAAATTCAAAAACTTAAATTGAAGAAAGGCCGTCAATTAATATTTATATTTCGTAAATAGTCGTCAGCTGAGAATTATTTAGGCCTAAAAGCCATTTTTAGGAAAATTGAGTTAGGTATTTATTATACATAATTTAAGTATGCTCTTTCTGATTCCGAAATCCGTTTTTCGATATATCTCACCAAGTCTGAGATATTCTGTATCGACTTTGATCTACATCCACATTTTTAACGTTTCATAATCATTACTCCGGTGCACAGGCCGCTGTTTGGCGTATGCCTCAAATTTTGCATTCAAAACTTACTAAAAAAATATTTTAGATTTGTTTTGGTCAACGAAACATAAACCAAAGCAAACTCTGGCCGTGTTAGTTGACGGCGTTTTAAAAGTAGACGACGGCGTTGGACTACACTATATGACAATCTACATAATATGCATGGCTTTGGGCTCACGTCTAACAAAAGAGTAACTTCTAAAATAAATGTACCTATGGGCCACTAAACCAGAAAATGTTACTTGAATAAAAGCTTAATAATTTTGAGATATTGTATGTAATTGAAAGATAATTTATATTTGTGTTAAAACAATATACCCCAATAAGGATTAAGCCTAAATTAAAATATTTTTAGAATTTGAGAAAAATTAGTACAAAACATTTTTCTCGAAACATACTTTTTGGTAAGTTTTTCTCGAAACATACTTTTTGGTAAGTGAAAGTTGTTTGAAACATATGCCTTCTCACGATGTTGCTGCTTTTGGTATGTCTTATGATTTGAGTGGTCTCAACCTGCCAACTAAACAGGATATTTTAAGATTTTATATTTTCTCGGCCGAACGAGCTAAAATGCAAAGTAAAATGTTTTCATATAAAACATTTACTCCACATGTTACAGACAAATTGATTGAAATTTGGAGCAAACTTAATATTGAAACTATATGCAAACGAAATATTGATAGAAAATTGAAAAAATACTACACTAAAGATAAATGCAGAACAAAAGCCTCCACACTCACAGTGTTGTGGCAAAGTATATAATGAAAGTGTATACGCAAATGCACTTCAAATTAAATATTATAACTCTGTCGTGTACGGTAGTGAATTATTTTGTAAATTTATACGTTGGACTCAATATTTGTATTCGAATTTAAGGGAAATTGTAAATATTGTTGTTAAAGAAAATGCGTATTATGCTCACTCAGAAAACGTTTTATTGGCGATGTTGTTCGACGGTGAAAAAAATATACGCGACTTAGCTCACTTTACACTACCGTAAACAATTGGAAGATCCGATGCAACTGAGAGTTTATAAAAACCCTATTATGAAGTTTAATTGCACGGATTATACGAATATGATTGACATGAATGATAATTCCACCATTTACTCTAAGCATTCCTTATGAATATCTACAACAATATCTAGAAGACAATGATCCACCGCTGCCCGATCCGAAAATTCCGTACACATACAAGGAACAGAAATACACGTTCAATTGTTGGCTAGCGTGTCCAAACGAGTTTTAAAATAGAATCGAGAAGGAGTTATGGTGGTGACATTAGAAAACCGTGAAAAATTCCCTAGACTTACAAGCAAGAGACTTTCAAAAATAACTCCTTCACGATTATTTTTAAAATTGGTTTTCTGTTCCTTTTGTTGCTGAATTCCATTATTGTTTTATTTACATTTTATATGCTATTATTTATCACTTATGTTGAATTTTTGAAAAAAAAAATAAAATAAAATAAGTAAAAAATATGCATTGTTCATTCTTTGTCTTAAATTGAATGAAATCGATATAGGTCGTTAATGAGTTGGAGAGAGAAGTTGATTCTAATTTATTTTTAATTGGCCATTGGCTTCAAATTACAAGTCAATAAATAATAAAAAAAAAATAAAAAGAAGTTATAATTGCAATACTCTCAATTTATCTTTTTTTTATTGTTAAACTTAAATTATATTACTCAAACAATGTTTTTTTCAATGATTTTGTGAAAGAAGTTGCGTCCCTATTATTTTTCCACTGCGTTACTTCATCTAAGTTACCGACAAGACCGTTGGTTTTTCGTGGAACCAAGAAGCAACGTGTTCTCACATGTGGCTTAGTTTTGATTAGTTTCTCTGAGTCAGCTGAACAAGTGTCACTGTTCTGTAGTGCCCAGTTTTTTTTTTATTATTATTCAACTGTTAATTATTTTTCGCTAAAACTTTTAGTTTAGTTTACGTAATGTATTTTCATAGTTTTACTTTTGAATTTTTAATATGATTCTAAGAAAGTTAAATGGAAGTAAGATTCAAGTCATAAGCTCTGGGACACCAATGTACAAGATTTCAGGTAATGACTCACATGTTGGGTGAACGGGAGAATGCTGACGAGTTACAAAGTTTTATACAACAAACACACAAGCCATTGCTGCGAACCCAGTGTTGAACCAAACCAGACGGGAAAAGCCATAATGCTGCCCACATATGTTATAACTGGTTGTACAACATTTGACAGTTCCTCATGAGTTAAAGTTGTGTTACAGGTTGTATGAAAATCAAAATGTTTTGATTTTAGTTCTAGATTGTACCAACTAGTTGTAACGTGTATGGCTAGCATAAGAGGACCAGTCGAAAGTTTAATTAATGAATTAAGCCTCACGGTGTTTGGACCACCAATCCCAGCAAGCACACGCCAAAAGAAGCATGGGCTAGAATATGATTTACTGTCTTCATATTAAAAACTGTTTATTATTATTCCAAGTTAAATAAAAGGATATTTTTCTAGTGTATTTACGTGAATAAATTGTTACACATTATACAAATTAAAAACACAACAAAAAATGTTATCTTGTTGATTTATCTACGAAATTGATGACTCTTTCCGACATTGGATATCAGAAGATCCATTTGTTCCTATTTAACACATATTTTCTTCCTCTTCCGAAGTAGAAATTAAACGCTTTCACCGTTCTCTTTTTTTGGTATTATCAAATTCCATATTTAAAATTTTTAAAATTTTTAATATGTATTTAATTTTTTACACATTGTTTTGTATTGTTTCATTTTGTGACTTATGGTGGCTTCAAAAGACGCTTGGGTGTGAATGCATATGGGTATTTTAATGCGTCTGCGTGTTTTCCACGCGTCAAGGAAAAAACGCACGCTCCGGTGTGTGGGCACCTTTATACACATAACTATAGACCAATATAGACACAGTTTCCAGTGCCACACTTATTGTGATATTAAATAAAGGGGTTTATTTATTTTTTCAATCGCTTATCCATACAGTATGTATTGCATAGTGTGTGTATATAGCAATATTCTTAAGATAAAAACTCAAATCATTATAAACTAGGTATTGACAAAACAAAAATACTCCACAAAAAGTGAGTACAGTGTTTGAAAGCACTATATTTCCGATTTCAGAAAAACTTACTTTAAAAAAATTAGACAAGTTTAAAAGCTATGACAATTTAGTCTTTGTAATTTTGTTCTAAAACAGACACTGGATGATGACCTTAAAACGAACAGGCTTCCGAATCTGTTCAATCGGACTTCAAGATGGTTAAACCAATAACTAATGATCCACATTAATTAATTTCGTTGACTTTCGTTCACTGTTTCAGCCAATATGTCTGTGTGTATGGGTTTATTTCATCTATTCTTTCCATAAGAAGTGGTGTCTTTCAAGGATCTGTTCTTGGGCCTGTGCCTTTTATGATGTTTGTCAACCATAAGTTCGATGGCTTTCAAGACAACTGCGTGCCTTTTTGTTTTGCAGATGATGTAAAGATTTTGTTTAAAGGTGACCATCAGTTTTTGGATGTGCTTAGGGTCAATGCGGATTATGTTTTGCAATCTTTGCAACGATGGATATTACAAAATAATCTTACGGTTAATCCTGCCAAGACCAAGGCAATGACTTTCTCTAACCGTGATGAGGACTTAAGTCTGCAATATAATGGAGTAGGCATCGAGTATGTACCTAGTACAGACATCTTGTGTGGTACTCGATGACCAGCTTTGTTTTGATAGTCACATTGATATGGTTGTGTCGCGAACAAACTTTGCTCTGCGAAAGTTATATAACTGGAATCTAATCCTGCCACGCCATACAAAGCATAAAATAGTGTATGCCGATTATGCCCAATATATTATACTTCATAGAAGTATATGCAGGACTATTAAAACGTGTTTATATTTTAAGTGGAGAAGATACGAATTATATCTTTTTTATTATGTTATTTCAATTAATTTTTCCAAAATTCTTGTATTTTTTTGTATATTTCCAAAAAGATTCTTGTATTTTTTATAGTTTTATTTTATTTTTAATTTGTACAATATTTACTTGTTTTAAATAATTTATTTTTCAATTGGTGAAATTTTTTGTACAAGTTTGGCCTTAAACGCTTTGTTATTGAAATTAATAAATAAATAAATAAAATAAAAATAAATAAATAAAAAAAGCAAAAAAAAAATTTGTGTCAACTAATTTGGAATTTGCAAGAGACAGTTTGGAGGGTTAAATTCAAACACAACTTTTAAGGAGCAGTGGGAATCCCTTAACACAACTTATGTTTGCTATTCTTTTTCGCACCAGCTTATTTTGTTTGTTTATATTTTTTAAATACTTGACATCTTTCTTGGAACATTCCAATAAAAATTTCGTCTGTGTTGCCTCTTTCGCATTGATATGCAGAAACACTTTTTACCCACAAATCGAGAAACGACGAAATTTTTTGTTTCATTCTTAATGCGAAATTTTTTTTGATTCGAGAACTACAGAAACGAGGAACAGGATCGACATATGGATAAATCGTTTGAGGTTCGAGTGGCTCGTATACTCAATGCAGTACCCAGAAATTTGAAGACATTTGACATGTCTAATACCACTATTCGTGGAAGAATTCTTCACTATCTACAGCCTTTATTTAGATACGGCATTTAGTTATTTTAATTTACATGGCAAAATAAGTAAGGTAGAAGCAGTAGGAATTGAAGGCATTTTGTTTATATTTCAGGAGCCGAACTTATCAAATTCAGCTGATCGAAATTGTCAAGATGTATTTATTTCAGGTTATATCAGGAGGAATTGTTGTAATATTCGGCAACAACCACAAGGACAAGGAAAAATTTAATCTGCTGTTCTAACGCTTGCACCTGTAATATATACATCTTGTTTAATTTATTTATTCATTCAATATCCAAGCAGTAATGTCATTTATGGTTAAATGCGCTTAACAATTTAACTACTACATAGCAAAAAATTTAGAACAATAATAACAATTTAGTACATACTCGTACATCTTGGGAATATATGTTCTTGGGCTAAGCAAGCACTTTCGAGATAAAGCCCTCTCTCGAATAACAAAAGTCCAGCTGCAACCTGTCTCATACAACCTGTCTTGCTTTATAGCCCAGAATCCTGAGTCTTATCGCAAGCAGACGAAAGATCTGTAGGAGTCTTCGAGAGAAAAATACTCAGAAAAATGTATGGCCCTATAGTGCACAACGGCGAGTATCGGCGACGGATGAACCATGAGCAGTATCAGCTATATCCCGACATTGACATAGTTAAGCGGATCAAAATAACGCGATTGCGCCGGCTAGACCATGTCAGTAGAATGGATGAAGACGAACCAGCAAGAAGGTTTTTCGAAACCGAACTCGAAGGAAGACGAAAAATAGGAAGACCAAGATTCCGCTGGAGGGATCGGGTTGACGAATACCTGCCTTCACTTGGTATTGCCAACTGGAGATATAAGGCGACAGATCGAACTGGTTGGCGAAATATGTTATCTTCGTTCTGTAAGATCCCTGACCACACGGGGTTGTTCGAGACCTGATAAGTATTTATACTTAGAAATAATAAATTAAAAACTCCCATTTGTATCCTACTCCAAGATTTGACGTGAATTTAAAAGTTATTTGAACAGTAAATTCGAAAATATATATATAATATATGGGTAAATCCTGCCTTGCGGACGTTACGTTCGTACGCGTATTTTGTAATCCTTTTGGTGCTATTAATGTTATAATTTTAATTTTCCTACAGCGGTAAATTACTCTTTGAGAGTACTTGCAAGTGACATAAAGAAATGCTATTTGACTTTTATGGCTCAGGTTATAATCATGCATAATTTGCCGTTGCGGACGTTACACAAAACAGAATTTGTTGTGGAGGTCAATGTATATTTTCATAAACTTTAACGAATGTTATCGTATAAACAACAAAATCAAAGTACATTAAAGAAAGAGGATTGTTTGAGCCTATCAATACCGCTTTCAAGGGAACCAAATAGCTCTCTGTTCATTCAAACTTGTATCTTACAGTTGTTGCGGACGTTACACTTCTTACAACTGTCTTATATCAACAAAAAAAAATTGGTTTTGTTTTTAACAAATTAATTCTTACATACATTCGATTTTGTTTTTACATATGCATATTATGTATGTTGGATACTGCGCTGTGTGAAATAACGACAAAATTTTCATTTAGCGAAGAAACCTGATGAGATTTTACGCCAATAATATTTGATAAAATTGGCCATTCTTTGATAGACTTTTTGTTGTATCTTTATTATTGTTGCTTGTGACGTATATTAGATTAATCCCACCGATGTTACGTTTGACCAGTCGGTAAATATTGTGTGTTTTGAAAAAATTAAAAGTTTGGGTGTTTTGATAAATTCGACTAAAAATGCTCACTGTCAAATACGAGGGCGGATCAATAAGTCCGTGACTTTTCGAAGTTCCCTCGTAGTTATATGAAATGTAACACTATTCCCATCAAGTACAACCTGTTAATAGACTACTGTTAAAATTTGAGCAAGTTCCGTCATTTACCTTGCGTTTAACAGCTATTTAAAACATATACAGCCCAATTCTCATTTTACTCATTTTAATTATTAATAATTAATTTCTCCCAGGAATAAAATCCTTCTATTCTAAACAGACGAGGAATGGAATAATGAGGGAGTGTGAATTACGATTTTTCGAAGTCAGCTGTTTTGCTTTATGGCGGTTGGTTTTGGTTGTTAAATGCATACCATTTTAAGCAAATAAAACTTAATTAAGAATCAAAATAAGTGAAAATGTACACCATAAGCCTTTAGAATGGCAGCAGAAGAACGAGCGGGAGCAGGAGAAGCAACAACAAACGATTGCAAGGAGATAGTTACGCGATGCGACGAATTCACTTGAGCTGCCGCAAACTTTGTAAGTAGATTTTTTTGGTTTTTTGTGATAAAAATAAAAGTGCGCTGGGCCATATTTTCCGAAATATAGACCTCCAAAGCTTGAGTATATAACCGGGCATAAGTCAGCCATTTATTATCCGATCTAGTTGGAATCGGTACCATTACAAAGGTCTATAGTCTACTCTATAAGTCTGTGTATAAACATTTTTATTTGTATTAACTAATTGGGGGGCAAATTAAAATAAAACAATTTTTTAACCTATCTTTGTTGATAAAAGTATTTTTTTCAAAAAAAATGCCGTATTATATTTATTTTTTGGTACGCTCCGATAATAGACAAGACCTTATCTTTTTTAGGGTATAATATTCACCTATAACCCTTCAAAGACCGGAGATATTAAAGTTCATAATTATAAAGCTTTCTGCGTGGCTTAGGAATTTTCTCGTCTGGTGCGAGTCCAACACCCGCTTCGTGGCTTTGGCATAGTATTTTTGTGTTAAATTGCGGGATTTTTTGGAAATTATTTTTTAATTTTGATGAAAGAAGTGGCAAATGTATTTCAAAAATTTGAACTTAAATGTCGTCGGTCTTTGAAGAGTTATTGGTGAGAATTACACATTAAAAATTTAAAAAAATAAAAAAACACCCCGTAAAAAAACATAGTTTTGACTATAAATTCTTTATATATGACCACGCCCCTTTGTCCAATCCCGTCCATATTTGCAGCAGATCTTAGAATATGTATACCTAACCAAAATACCCAATTTTGTTCAAATACCGTTAACAGGAGCAGAAATAATGGAGTTTTAAGTTGAGATTTGTATGGGAGGTACCACGCCATTACTTTGCCTGAGATGTTTCAGCTCGATTGGTAATTTTTTGAAAAAAAAATTCTTATTAAGAAAGGGAGGTTAACAAATAATTTTTTTTTAATTAGGAATAATAAAAATAAATATGTTTATACACAAATTTATAGAATTTAGAAAGAACTTTGTAATGATACCCTTTTCTACTAACTTTGATAACCACTTTTAAAACTTTTGAACTCAGTGCAGACGCTTTTCTCGGTGGCGACATTTTGGTGTCGATCAGAGAGTTGGTGCTAAAGTAAAATTATTCCGTAAGAACAATGCCATAATAATGATTAAAATAAATGTAATTATTTAATTTTTTATAGAAAAGATAAAATATTTTTATTCTGTTGTTCAACCTTTTCCTTATCAATAAATAATCAATATTCTTCGAGCTTGAGGTCAGATTTGCTGTTGTTATATTTATTTTCCTCGATATTTCGCTACTCCTTTGTGTAGCATCATCAGGAGATATAAACAATATTTAACAATTAAAACAAAATAAAGTTAACAATTGTGAAAAAATTATGTCAATTTAAAAATGTTCAAACAAATTTTCCCGCCTTTTTTTCAAAATTTTCTGAAGTTACACAAACAAAAATAATGTTCGTAAAAAGTTCATATAAATTAACCCAAAGAAAAATATTAGATTGATAAACAATTCTTGCTTAAATGGTTCTACTTTTTACTAATTAAGTGTCTGTAAATTTGGGCTACATTATCTGTATCTGTTTTATAGTTAATTCTTTTCAATGTTGGTGTATTAATTATCTGTAGCATTTCTAACATATAACGACGTTTATAATTGTTTTCTTTATTTAAAACCACTGTATCCTCAAAGTTTGGGTAATGATTTAAACTAGCACAATGGGATGTTAATGCTGTTTTCTGTGTAGAAATGTGCTTATATTTCTGATCTGATTTGTGTCCTGCAATTCGTGTCTTTAGTTTATTTTTTGTAGTCCCTACATATACTTTGTTACAAACCTCGTTGTCATTTAGTTTACATGGTATTTTATATACTATATTACACATATTAAATTTGTCCAAACTATCCTTTGTTTTACTAAATATTCTGCCTATTGTGTTATATGTTTTGTGTGCTATCCTATAATTCTTGTCGTCAAATATTTTTGACTTCGCCAACCTATCTGTTATTCCAGGTATGTACGTTATTGACTTGTAAATTTTCGGCTCATCTGTAGTAACCCTGTTCGGTTGTCGTTTATCCTCAAATTGCCTTATCAGTCTGTTGGTAAGATGGTTCGGGAAGTTGTTGTCCTTGAGAATGTTCCTTATCCTTTCCTTATTGACCTTGTGGAATTCTACATCACTTATAGTCAAAACGCGGTTTATTAAATTTTTCGCCGTATTTATAATCACACGTTTTTGATGTTTCGAGTGGAAGTTGATTATTCTTCCTGAAAACGTTGGTTTCTGATACCAATTAATTGATAAATTTTCCCCTCTCCTGACCACCAATGTGTCCAAATAGGGAAGTTTTGAATTTGACTCTTTTTCCATTGTAAATTTAATACTGGAGTGTAAACTGTTAAAAACATCCAAAATTGTATTTATTTCGTCCTCTGAAACGACACAAAATAAATCGCCTACATATTTTGTTAAAATTTTTGGTTTTATATCCAATTTTTCGATACAAGAGTCCAGTAAATTTTCCATAACGATGTCAGCAACTATTGGAGAAGCTGGTGAGCCCATTGGGAGTCCCTTTTGTTGCAAATGTATCCTCCCATCATGTTGGAAATATCGGTTATCCACTATACAAAATCTTAATATATCTAAAAATAAAGATTTATTAATGTCTGTATGTTGCTTTAATGTGTTCCATTTTTCCTCTATGATACTGATAGCTAAGTCTATGGGAACACTCGGGAATAGAGATACTACATCAAACGAACCTAAAATGTCGTTACTATTAATCTTCTGGTTCTTTATTCTGTCCTTAAATTCTATTGCATCTTTTACATTATATTTTGAATTTTCCGTTATCTTTTTAAGGATGTTTGTAATGTATTTACACAGTTCATATGATGGTGAATTAACAAAAGAGCAAATTGGTCTTAATGGAAAATCTTCTTTGTGTATTTTTGGAACTCCATATAATCTCGGTGCTGTGGATACTGTTGTTTTAAGTTTATTCTTCTGTGTTTGATTAATAATTCCTACTTTTTGAAGTTCGTCAACGAATTTATTATTCTTCCTTTCTAGTGTACTCGTAGGATCTTTGCTCACTAGCTTGTATTCTGCTGTATTTCCAACAATGTTGCATATTCTCGAGTCATAGTCACATTTCTTTATAGCTACTGTTGCATTTCCCTTATCAGCATGAACAATTAAAATATCCTTATTACTTTTAAGGAATTTCTCTGCCTTATTCACTTTATCTAAAAAGAATTTATCTGTACTCGTTAGTTTCATTTTATTCATTTGTCTATCTAACATTGTCGTTAATTTAGTCCGTGCTATTTCCTGTTCTTCCTTTTCCTCTAAAGTTTGTACAAGATCCTCCCCCTCTGCGATCATTTTCAAAATTGGGAAATCTTTCCTCTCTACTGGTAGTGCATGTTTCTGACCAAGTGAAACAATCCACTTCACCTCTCTAGGAATGTCTACGTCAGTTTTATTAACAAACCACTTTTCATTTAATTTAAATCCTAAATTCTTTTCTTGTAAATTTACAAGTGAATTAAATTTCCTTTGATGTACTTCCTTTGTCCTATTATTTTTTGATATCGTTATCCTATCCTCATATTCTAAAAATTCTCTAATTTCTTCTTCTGAAAAATATCTACCTAAATTATTTCTTATAGTATCCATCTCATTAGTAGTTTCCCTTAGTAACACGTGCTTTTGTTTGATTGCTAGATTGAGTAGTTTGTTGTGTAACTCTTGTGTATAATTGGAAATATTTTGTTGAATTGATGGCAACCCATTTTCAAAAAAGATTCTTTGTATATTCCTAGTTGAGTTTGTGATGAAATTTGGGAAAATACCTGTTTTTCGACAACGAATTAGAAAAGTAATTGTCGACCTTATCCTTACGATCTTGTCCCTGGTTGTCTTGAACCTGTTAATTATTGCTCTCGTTCGATTATCCCTCTTGAATTTTTCATAACCCATTCTCGTCTGGATGTGCTCTCCAATTTTAGTATTTTTATTCTGTTGTTCGACCTTTTCCTTATCAATAAATAATCAATATTCTTCGAGCTTGAGGTCAGATTTGCTGTTGTTATATTTATTTTCCTCGATATTTCGCTACTCCTTTGTGTAGCATCATCAGGAGATATAAACAATATTTAACAATTAAAACAAAACAAAATTAACAATTGTGAAAAAATTATGTCAATTTAAAAATGTTCAAACAAATTTTCCCGCCTTTTTTTCAAAATTTTCTGAAGTTACACAAACAAAAATAATGTTCGTAAAAAGTTCATATAAATTAACCCAAAGAAAAATATTAGATTGATAAACAATTCTTGCTTAAATGGTTCTACTTTTTACTAATTAAATGTCTGTAAATTTGGGCTACATTATCTGTATCTGTTTTATAGTTAATTCTTTTCAATGTTGGTGTATTAATTATCTGTAGCATTTCTAACATATAACGACGTTTATAATTGTTTTCTTTATTTAAAACCGCTGTATCCTGAAAGTTTGGGTAATGATTTAAACTAGCACAATGGGATGTTAATGCTGTTTTCTGTGTAGAAATGTGCCTATATTTCTGATCTGATTTGTGTCCTGCAATTCGTGTCTTTAGTTTATTTTTTGTAGTCCCTACACATACTTTGTTACAAACCTCGTTGTCATTTCCTTTACATGGTATTTTATATACTATATTACACATATCAAATTTGTCCAAACTATCCTTTGTTTTACTAAATATTCTGCCTATTGTGTTATATGTTTTTTGTGCTATCCTATAATTCTTGTCGTCAAATATTTTTGACTTCGCCAACCTATCTGTTATTCCAGGTATGTACGTTATTGACCTGTAAATTTTCGGCTCATCTGTAGTAACCCTGTTCGGTTGTCGTTTATCCTCAAATTGCCTTATCAGTCTGTTGGTAAGATGGTTCGGGAAGTTGTTGTCCTTGAGAATGTTCCTTATCCTTTCCTTATTGACCTTGTGGAATTCTACACCACTTATAGTCAAAACGCGGTTTATTAAATTTTTCGCCGTATTTATAATCACACGTTTTTGATGTTTCGAGTGGAAGTTGATTATTCTTCCTGAAGACGTTGGTTTCTGATACCAATTAATTGATAAATTTTCCCCTCTCCTGACCACCAATGTGTCCAAATAGGGAAGTTTTGAATTTGACTCTTTTTCCATTGTAAATTTAATACTGGAGTGGAAACTGTTAAAAACATCCAAAATTGTATTTATTTCGTCCTCTGAAACGACACAAAATAAATCGTCTACATATTTTGTTAAAATTTTTGGTTTTATATCCAATTTTTCGATACAAGTAATTCTGCCTTATCCTTGTCAAAAATAAGAGCTCAAGCTGGAGTGGAAGCGAGCAAGTCATCAGTACAAAGAGTAATTAAGAGCTGTGAGTATCTTAAATACATGAAATTACAAAAAACGCCGCCACTTAATGCTCCTCGTAAAGAAAAGTGGCTTCAATTCGCAAGAGACTACATGGTATGGGATGTGCAGCCAAGAGGTCATGTAAATGACTGGAGAACCGTTGTATTTACGGATGAGAAGAAGTTTAATTTGGATGGGTCTGATGGCTACAACAATTATGTCCATGATCTGCGGAAAGAAAAGCGTTTTTTGAACCGACATCACAGCCGAGAGGGCGGCGTTATGGTGTGGGGTGCTATTACGTACTATGGCACCATCGATCTTGAATTTCAAAGTGCAAAAATGACTGGTGCAAGCTGTAAAACGTTATTCGAATCGGTTTTTCCGAAGTTCAGTGAACTATTTGGTCCCATATATTGGATATTGCAACAGGATAATGCCCCTATACACAACGCCAGAGTAGTAAAGGAGTTCATTGCAAGCCAAAATGTTAATATTCTTGACTGGCTAGATCTAAACATTATCGAAAATGTCTGGGGTTGGTTATCTCGAAAGGTCTATGCAGGAGGTAGACAATTTGATGACAAGCAGTCACTAATTCAGGCCATTAAGGATGCTTGGAATCAAACTTCGTTGGATTACATAAATTCTCTTTATCTCTCAATGAAACCCCGTATATTTGAAGTTATTAAAAACAAAGAGGGTTACCCATTACTAATAGTTCTTAAATAAATTAAAAAAAACAAAAAAAACTGTTTTTCATTAAAATTAGTTAAAGTGCCTTTATTCAAGTGAACCAAAAACCAGTACATAAGTTTCAGACGGGTGAACCGACTTAATCATACCCTCACCCTAAGTCATCCATTGCGTGGGAGTTCTGTTAAAAACGACCATACTCAACGCTGACCATATTCAATAACAGATTGACATTGCACTAAATATTATTGAATAGAATACCCAAATTAGTTAGTTTCCTCCCAATATTTATATGCGAGGTACAAACTTTTGATCAGTATCAAATTTTATTACGATCAGTTATCATTTATTGGAGGTATCGAGTCGGGAAACCGCAAATACGCCCAACCTTTGTATGGGAGGTACGAAACTGGGCGTGGCACACTAGTCAGTTATAAATTACACAGTAGCATTTAGCAAAATTTTGCCTAGTACCGAATTTTATTAAGATCGGTTATAGTTCACGAGAGTTATCGTGTCGATCACCGGTCAGCCGCCCAACTTTTATATGGGAGGTACCAGAATGGGTGTGGCAAAACAGCTCATTTTCTAAAGGAGACTAAATTTTACTAAATATTGACTAGTACAAACTTTCATAAAGATTGGTTCGGTTTTGCGGGACTTCTCGTGCCGAACAACCAGACGGCCAAACAACTTTCAAGCTAATCACATCTACCAGAAGAAAGGTTTGAAAGAAATATGATTTTGTGCTAAATGTGTCGATTTGTATGGGAGGTATAAGGGGCGTGGTCAAAACACCCATTTTCAGTCCCAAACTCAATATTGGCAAATAATAGTCACTGACAAAATTTCATTGTAATCTGTAAAGATTTACGGCAGTTATCGTGTTGACCAGACAGACGGACATGGCTCAAACGCCTTAAAAAGGCTTAAAACGAATTTCGTCCAAAGATACTAAGGGCCTAATATGACTCCTTCTATGTGTTACATTTAAATAGCACATTTTTGGACTTTTTTTTATAAATTGTTCAAAAAAAGTTATTTAGTTAAGAAACCGCTATTGTCATGATTTTTTTTATATCTCAAGATGTTTAGCTTTCATTTCCATTTTAACATTCTGCAATCGGTTACAAATTGCCAAAGATACAGGCTGCTGAATATGGAATTTTTAGTGCCTTTAAATAAGTGCACTGGAGTGTATAAAAAAAATATTTCAAATCAAATTCAAAGTTTTACTATGGTTCAACTATTTTTGATGGCCGAGGTAGCCAACATTGGGCTCCAACTGTGCAGCTAGTCCGTGATTATACGGTTACAACATATTGTTTTCATTCGACATCTTTTGTAATTCAAAGCCTTTTTGGCCAATTGAAGCAAATTACATTTCCACTTCTGCGTACCATTCACTATTTACAACACCGCCTTCCTGCTTCGGTAATATAGTTTTCTTTGCGATTTTCTTGGGTCCAACGCCAGGGCAGATAGGTTTATTTGTTTAATAAAGCTTTCCCAGTGACGCTTACTGCAATTCAGTCTCATATTATATGTACATACATATATCCAAACATCGGAAATCGTAATTCGGACTCAACAAAAATATCTTTATGGTATAAAGGACTTGAGACTTGCCCCTAAGCTAGCCTTAAGTCCTTTTGGCCAAGTCTTTTACCGGGAAAATACTGTCATAATTCTTGTAAATAATTATTCTACAAATGTGGAGTTGCTCACCTCTCGTTGTCTAAGTTTTTGAGCGAAATTCACTTTCCGATATTTGTCGAAATGGTCAGTAAATCTAACGCTACCGCTACCGCCACCTCCTACGGTGGATGATACTTGGACACTCACGCCACTTTGGCATATGCGATGGCAGGACAATTTCCTTTGCTGCCTAGGATCATCGTCATCATCGTATTCCGAGTCAGAAGTCTCAGCCATGGATAACTCATCTTCCTCTTCATCTTCAGATGAAGATAAATCGATATAACTATGACTACTGCGGCTGCCGTGGTCCATTGTAACTTAAAAAGTTGTTTCTTATTTTTTCCTCAATCTTCTTTCTTCCTTGACGATTCCACACCGGCAATAGAGTAGTTGTCTCCTTCAGGGAATTTCAAGCCACTAGAGTCCCATGTTTCGATACATTTTCTTCGGCTTTCTATTTTCTTTCACTACAAACTGAATCAATGACCAAAATTTATCTGAATTGCACCCCCTAACAGCAAAAACATCATTAATTAAAAAAACAACAGCAAACTCAAGAAACAATTTTAAATACACCTTAACTTATTTATTGCAGGTTATAGCAGGGATCTTTTTGTAATTCAAGGCAACAACACCACGCATGGTAGAAATATAATGGTAGACGCAGTACGACAACAAATACAAACTGTATTGTGTCAACTCAGCTGAAAATGTATACAAAATTGGAAAAGGTGCCATTTACAAAATGCGTGTGTTTTATTCCATATTTTGAAAGTGTTTAAGTATGAAAATCATAACGTTTCTATGTGATTTTTACGGAAAAAAACATTTCAAAAACAGCAATTGTAGGCGAACGGTGGGTGTATACAAAAAAAAGTAAACAAACTTTGACATAAGAGAAAAACTCACCCCAGAAAAAAGTTCACAGCAGCTGGGCAAGTGATGCATTGGTTGTACCATGGTAAAATAAGTAAGGTAAACGCACTAGGAATTGTTACAACAAACACAGGCATTTTGTTTTTGTTTGGCGTCCATAATCTTCATGTGTGTATCTACTGTAAAATCAAACAAAAAAGTACACAAACAAAATACATGTGAATTTGACATAAGAGTAACACCTAAGCAAGAAATATGTTGAAATCAGCTGTTCTAACGAGTTTACCTTACTCATTTTACCATGGTTTGTACCATGACACTGTACATTTTTGTTAATTTTTTAGCACCCGGACGGTGTCAAGCACAAGCACGGTATTCAGTTTTATGAAATTTTCTTTGCCATAAGAAGAACAATTATAAAAGATTACGGAAATTTCACTCACTCTTCATATATGCTTGTTATTATAACCGCCGTTTATCGCGGCCAGGTTAACGATAACCTTGTTCTTTAATATTGGCCGTTTACACCACCCAAATTTGAGATTAAATTTTAATTTTATTTGGCAACTCCGTGCTTATACAAACTCCGCGCCGATTCAAAATTATTGAAGACGACGGCACAAGAAAAAAAATAATTTGGCGACTATTGGTTTTGCCAGTTTTGTAAAAATTTGAGATGGTTTCATTTATTTATTTATTTTATTTATTTTCAATTTCAATAACCAAACCTTTAAGGCAAAATACGGTTTCAAACTTCTACAAAAAAAGTTTATCAATTGGAAAATAAATTATTTAAAACAACATAAATATTGAACAAATTAAAATTAATAAAAATAAATAAAAAATATAAAATACAAAAATCTTTAAAACTATACCTTGGATCAGAATTACAATTTTTGTTTTTATATCTTTTTTCTGAAATAAAATTTTATAACAATAAATATATAACGCAATAACAGTTGTTAGCGACATCCCCAAAAACAAAATTATTTTCTCCACGATCAATCTGGCATCACTGAATAATTATAAGTTCATTTGAAATTAAATTCTTCTGATTGTAACATTGGTAAACTTAACGAAACATTAAAGATTTGCCTCTGACCACGCGCCTTTTTTGGCAGCCATTTCTAATCTGAATTGCACCATTTAGAAGTTAGCTGTGTGCAGTGCTCAGGAGCAAAGTCTATTTGAATTTAAATAAATAACATTTGCATAGTCCCTAGTGGTTTCCATACCAAAAAGTACGTACCACAATTTATGAATTACATAATTATAATTTTATTCCTAATTTTGTAAATTGCATTTAGGATTTTTAATATAAATACACACTGTAAATATTTAACCTTGTGTGTTTTATTCAAAAACCCCGTGGAAGTCACTGGGACGCGTCCTAGGTTCGGACGTTCGACTGTCGTGTCTTTACAACAGTATTTATTTATTGATTGTTATTAACTAACTTCTGCAGTATCGTTTCTTCATTTAGATAAACATTAAAATAAATAGAATTAATACTAACTTCAATTTATGAAAAATAAATCAAAAATGTTTTAAAGCATACTACTATAAAGATTAAAAAGATTAGCTAAATTATATAAATTAATAAATCGCAAATAAAAAATTGACACAATTGAGTTGTAATAAGATAAGAGTTTCTTATTCAACATAAAAGGGGGAAATACGTGAAATATTGTCGTCGATGCGCATAGTAAAACTAAAAGTTAGAAATTCCAAAGATAAGAGCTCATAGTAACATAATCTTCTGGGTTAGCGCGGGTTAACAAAGTTATACGGCATTTACACCAAACAGGATTAACGCATTTCGAAGGCTAACTCCGTTAACCCGTGCCAACCAAGAAGATTACTCATACAATATTAATCTGTAGGAATTGAAGTTTAATTTTTAACCTCATTTTAATCTGGTGTACATTTGATGCTACACTGTTAGTTACAAAAAATGCAACCATAATAAAAAACATACACAAAAAATCGACTGTTTGACAGATGGAAGCCGATCGAACAATTCCTGACGCGTCACCGCCTCCAAAACTTTTTTGAAGCTCACGCCGCCGCAAATATAAATGGCTCTTATTGGTTTCAACTATGAGCCGATTTTATCGACTAGCCCGATTTGACTCACTGATCCAATTTTAAAGATTCAGTTATTTAAAAACATCCCAAATTTATACAAAACTGGCAAAACCAATAGCCGCCAACTTAACTTTTTTGTTGTGCAGGGGTTTCGATAATTCGACACTGTTGGTTACTAAAAACTGCAACCATAATAAAAACATACACAAAAAATCAACTGTTTGACAGATGGAAGCCGATTTTTGAAGATGGAAGCCGATCGAAAATTTCCTGACGCGTCGACGCCTCCAAAACTTTTTTGAAGCTCACGCCGCCACACATATAAATGGCTCTTATTGGTTTCAACTGTGAGCCGATTTTCTCGACTAGCCCGATTCGACTCACTGATCCAATTTTAGAGGTTCAGTTATTTCAAAAACATCTCAAATTTGTACAAAACTGGCAAAAACAATAGCCGCCCACTTAAACTTTTTGTTGTACGGAGTTGTCAACTGAAATTTAATCTCAAATTGGGTGGTGCAAACGGCAAAGATTAAAGAACAAGGTTATCGTTAACCTGGCTGCGATAAACGGCTGTTGTAATAACAAGCATATATGAAGAGTGAGCGAAATTTTCGTAATTTTTTATAAATGTACATCTTATGGCAAAGAAAATTTCATAAAACTGAATACCGTGCCTCCTATGCTTGACACCGTCTGGGTGCCAAAAAATAAACTATGATTGCAGGTTATAGCAGGGATGTTGTTGTAATTGAAGGCAACAACACCATGCATGTTAGAAATATAATGGTAGATGCAGTACGACAACAAATACAACATGCCAAAAACGACAGGCATTTTGTTTTTACTCAGTGCCTGTATTGTGTCAACTGAGCTGATTGAAAAATAATGAAAATGTATACAAAATCGGGAAAAGTGCCATTTACAAAATGCGTGTGTTTTATTTCATATTGTTACGAATAAGTAAAAGCTTTTGCTTGTTGTTTCATGACTCTACTAACAGTAGTGGTCTTCATGAAAGCTCGAAAACTTCGTAAACTTGCACAGCAAACGTCAAAACAAACAAATTTCCCATACAAAGCGACTTACTCAAAAGTGGAAAGTTTTCGAGGCAAATTTGCTGCGCAAACGTGGGATGGAGAAACGTGTAAACTTTTGACATTTCGTTGTCATCTGACTAGGATGGATAAATAAGGTGATAGCACTAGAACAGTAGAAAAAGTACACATGCATAATACATGCAATTGCTACTGCTACCACCTTATGTATCCATCTTGGTCAGCTGATATGGTTTTGAGCACAACTACGCTGAGCAACTTTACCTGGTGCCTCATGCAACGGTGCGATGGAAACTGAGCAAAAGTTCTCGGCTTTCACGTTTGCATGAATGCTGCTACTATGTAAATAACAGGCGGTTAGTGCTGCGCCTGAAAGTATGCATTGTAACAACGTACCAGCTCGCTAAACCAGTAGCATGAATTCACCTCAGTTAAGATAATTCTCCACCATTCGAGATGATTCTACAAAGATAAGCAACAACAACAAGGACTAGAAGGTTCTTGAATTCGCTAGATATAACTTCATTTGAGTATGGTGAGTTGGTATAAATAGCGGAGGTCTTTGGAATGGAGAGTTCAGTTTGTGATTAAACCCCGTAAAGTAAGCAACGCGAATCGATAGTAAAATATAAGACTTGTTAAAGTGTTATAAATAAAGTAAACTGTTGTACTATATAAGAAAAATAAAAGGAAGTTAACCGTTGTAATTATCGTAATTTAAAACGAACCTTGTTTTGTTATTGGGAATAAAACAACGCAAAAAGGACGAATAAGGAAATTCGTAACAATATTTTGAAAGTGTTTAAGTATGAAAATTATAACGTTTCTATGTGATTTTTACGGAGAAAACATTTGAAGGCATAAAACTATTTTAGCAGCAAAATCAAATCTACACCAAAAATTTCACCAACGGTAAAGGCTTTTGAGCTGAGTTGAAAAAAAAATATTTTTTCGCACTAGGTCCAACTTCTTGAGATATAGGCCTTTAAAGTTTGAGTATATAATCGGTCATATCTCAGGTATTTATAATCGGTTCTGCGACTTGGTGGAATATAAATTTAACGATTTATTTCATCAGGATCGGATAATAAATGACAGAGTTATGCGCGATTATACATTCAAGCTTTGGAGACCTATATTTCGGAAAATATGGACTTCCGCAAACTTTTGTTTAAATCCGCATTTAATGGTGTACCAGGCAAAGAAAAACGAAAAAATTCAATTTTGCTGATTAAAGAAATTTGCTCCGTTAGATACTCTAACATCATCAGAAAACTGCTCGTATATTGAAATAATCAAAGAAGAGAGTAAGAGAGAGAGAGAGCAGAGAAACGAGGCGATTCACTCGTTTTGTTGTTCTCTTCTACGAGGGTTGCCACATTGCGGTAGTTTTTTCCTCTCTACTTTTCCATTATCTTTGTTTGGTCAAAAAGGATGTACAAGTAGCGATGAAAAAACTGATGGAATTTGGCAACCCTAGTAGAAGATAACCAAAAAAGTCGACGCGATTCAATCAAACCAAAAAGCATGTACAGGTAGAGAAGAAAAACACCGCAATTTGGCAACCCTAGTAGACGAGATCCAAAAAAGTCGACGCGTTTCACTCAAACGCATTTCTTTCCCGCGTCATAACTTGATTATTTCATACTTTTTACATACTTTATGAAATTTTATTTAAATATGGTTGGAATTTCTATAGGTAGATTGAATAATATTATCAGAAAACTGCTCGTGTATTGAAATATTCCACGAAGACAGATAGAGAGCGAGCAGAGAAATGACACGCTTCAGTCGGTTTCTTTGTTGGTATTCCACTCCATGAGTAAATTTTCTTCTCTCAAAAAGGATGTACAAGTAGAGAAAAAAAGCCGTCGCAATTTGGCAACCCTAGTAGAAGAGAACCAAAAAAGTCGACGCGATTCACTCAAACGCATTTCTTTCTCGCGTCATAACTTGATTATTTCATACTTTTTACATACTTTACGTAATTTTATTTAAATATGGTTGGAATTTCTATAGTTAGATACAATAACATCATCCGAAACCTGCTCGTGTATTGAAATATTCAACGAAGAGAGTAAGATATTCTCTTCATAGAATATTTCAATACACGAGCAGCTTTTTGATAGTGTTATTGTATATAACTATACAAATTCCAACCATGTTGAAGTAAAATTACATAAACTATGCAAAAAGTATGAAATAAGCAAGATATGACGCGAGAGAGAAATGCGTTTGAGTGAACTCCTAGCACTTTTTGGTTCTCTTTTACCAGGGTTGCCAAGTTGCGCACATCTTCTGGTCGTCTAATTGTAAATCGTCTTTGATTAGACGACCAGAAGATGTGCGCAATTTGGCAACCCTGGTAAAAGATAACCAAAAAGTGCTAGAAATTCACTCAAAGACATTTCTCTCTCGCGTCATATCTTGATTATTTCATACTTTTTGCATAGTTTATGTAATTTTATTTCAACATGGTTTGAATTTGTATAGTTATATACAATAACACTGTCAAAAAGCTGCTCGTGTATTGAAATATTCAATGAAGAGAGTAAGAGAGGGAACAGAGAATGACTAGGGGTTCACTCGTTGTGTTTGTTGGCATTTAAGTGAAGAGAAATTTTGACTGTCTACTTGTACATCGTTTTTGTCACTGATGTTAAAAAAAAGCAATAAGCACTTAGGCTGTGGGCGGATCGAACTCTTTTAGTCCGTGGTAAAATTGGGTGCATAAATTTAGGTATGATAGATGAAATTTTGTCATTTTGCTGTGCGGATTCATGTGATGAAATTTTGACAGATTATTAACAAATTTTTGACATTCAGTCGCCGCACAAACCAGGACAAGTCAGTGAGTGGTGGCGTTGAAATGCTAAAATAAATCAAAAATATGTTGCACTTAATATTGCGGCTTTGGAAGAATTGGTGAAGTTGCAGTTCAGCCAAAGGTCGTTTTTGTTAATAATCCGCGTAAAAGACAAACGACAAAACAAATAAAAAATTTGTGTGTCCCTGTTAAGCAAGATGTATTCAATAAGGTGGTGGGAGCAGCAGATGTTGATGTTGTATAACAAACTTTGGTTTTAATATGACCTGATTAATGAAACTAAAACTCTAAAAATTACATAAAATTCCATATATTTTAAACAATGCAAACACAATTGTTTAACCCACCGTTTACACATGCAAGTAAGTTGTTGCAAGTTGAGAATACGTATTATCATCGAAATTTTAGTAGTGTCTACACGGTCAAGTGCAAGTTTATTTCACAACTGTCGTCGAAGGCAAAAGTCATCGCCAAATTAGCTGTTCATCACGAATTAGAAAAATTCCATTATTGCCATCTTTTTAATACAAAAAGTCGGTGTTAATATGTTTTTTTCTTCTAAAACTTTCTAAAATTTACTAAAACTTATGAAATTCATATTTTTAATTAGCATTAACATATTTTGCGTTGCGCTTTCATATTTTTTTTGAACAAATCTATACACAATTAGTAATAATTACAGTTATTATTTCACCAAATACCAATAAATTGGTACAATCTTATTACTAGGTAACACTGCTTATCGTTTTGACATTTACTTGCTGCAAGTGCCAAATATTTACTGCCTTCAAAATTTTGAAGGCAGTTGAGCTGCAAGTGGCTTCAAGTCAATGAAGTGCGATTGTGTTAGTGAAAAAGTGTGAATGTATTGAGTTTTTCGAACAACAACAACAATTTTCCTTACACCTTATCACCGTACCAAATACATCTTGTTGTTAAACAAATATCATTATTTGGTTCGTTGTCGAAATTTACAACTTACTCGAAAAAATTTTGCGTTGTAAATTTCAAAAAGCTCTAAAAACAGTGCTAAAAGCTCTGAGTTGACAACAGTGTTTGTGGGTTTCTACCACGTTTTGGGTTGGCATCACTGATTTATTCTCGTACTTTCCATGCATGGTAAAATTATCTATCGGGTAAACGCGTCAGCCCAGCTGTTTTGTGTTTTTTTCATCTTTCCCGTCGGTAAGCTGTTAAATTCGATTTTGTTTCTCTTTGTTTGTTAATAAAATTCAAAGAATTTCAACCAAAATGCAATTTAATAGCATAGACTTTGTATCAAGTAAGACAATCTTATAAAATTTTTCTCATTTGCACACATATTCTGTGTATGTGGTAACAATCAGATTGTAACCACAAAATTGTTACAAAGCTGTCACCACTGTTTGTATCTGGTATTCTGGGAACACGGTGACAACGAAAAATTCACCTCGTAACAAATAATTCACCTCACAATAACAGCATGGACAACAAACCAAAAACATATGGTTTTCTGCACAAAATAAACGCGGTAAAAAGAGGAAAATTAAGTATTTAATGTATTAATGATTTATTGAATTAAAATTAATACACTATTAGTTAGGGAATTTGAGTGCACCGCAAAGGCACAGCTGGAATGCTATATTGCCTTTCTCAAGGAACAAAAACGATTAAGTATTTAATGTATTAATGATTTATTGAATTAAAATTAATACACTATTATTTAGGGAATTTGAGTGCACCGCAAAGGCACAGCTGGAATGCTATATTGCCTTTCTCAAGGAACAAAAACGATGTACAAGTAGACAGTCAAAATTTCTTTTCACTCAAATGCCAACGAATAAAACGAGTGAAACCCTAGTACTTCTCTACTCTCTCTCTTACTCTCTTCATTAAATATTTCAATACACGAGCAGATTTTTGATAGTGTTATTGTATATAACTATACAAATTCCAACCATGTTGAAGTAAAATTACATAAACTATGCAAAAAGTATGAAATAAGCAAGATATAACGCGAGAGAGAAATCCGTTTGAGTGAACTCCTAGCACTTTTTGGTTCTCTTTTACCGGGGTTGCCAAGTTGCCCACATCTTCTGGTCGCCTAATTGTAAATCGTCTTTGCAAGGAACATCCAGAGAATGCTAAGCGGAAAGAATACACCTGCGCATCCACGCCAAATAGAAGAAGAAATTTACTTTAGCGCCAACTCTCTGATCTACATTAAAAATTTAACAACCGACGAAATCTTTTGCGCTGAGTTCAAAAAGTTGGTTTTCCCCCCCGCGGTCGGCCCAACTACTTGAGATATAGGCCTTTAAATCTTGAGCATATAATCGTTCGTATCTCCGGTATTTATAATCCGATCTAGTTGAAATGGGTATCATTAAAAAGGTGTTTCTAAGCTACATATATAAATCAGTGCATAAATATATTTATTTTTATTAACCCATTGGGTAGCTAATTAAAAAAAAGTTGTTTAACCTCACTTTTCTGCTAAAAATTATTTTTTTCAACAAAATGCCCCATTATACTTCTTTTTTGGCAGGTTCCGATGAAAGACAAGAACTTAGCCTCTTGAAGGTATATGACTCACCAATATCCCTTCAAAGACCGGAGATATTTACGTTACAAATTTTGTAATAGATTTCGCGCTTTTTCAATCTTTCTAACACAAAAACAAGTTCTTTCTTCTTTCTGCACCATTTCCATAGCACAAATTAACAAAAGTCCTCATTTAATTATTCCCTGTTTTCGTTCTGGTACAAAATATATTATAATTTTTCCCGTATACAGTTTTATTTTTTACTTGCAGAATTTCTACAATGTTTTTGTATCAACTTTGCGGCAAATAAAGCAGCTGTTACGCGCTGTTACCTCCTCTTTGGCAGGTAACAGTTTTTGTTACTTTTGTCACTAAAAAAATGTGTCAGAATACCGATTTGTAACAACTGTCACATTGCTGTCAAATAGTAACCGTGGTGACTTTTGTAACCCTGCCAGAATAGGGCTGTTGGTGTACATAGTGGTTTTCATTATTCAACTAATTTTGACAGCTTAACGACGGAATTGCTAAAGGGTCCCTTAGACCTGTGGATAAGTTGCAGCGACTTCAAGTTGACATCAACTTATCCATGGTTTGAGGTGAAGTTGGTGGTTTGTACAAACTAGTTGATGTAAAATCAAAGTGATTTTGAGTTTTTGAAGTTGATATCAACTTATCCATCAGTGTAAGGGGGAGTTGCATCAACTTTCATACGCATTTCGATGAGAAACGTTCATGAGGAGACATTATCGGCACAATGTAAATAAATTAACCAAAAAAAAAATTAATTAAACATTATCGGAAAAATATAAACTAAATAAATATGATTTGGAGTGTTATTTGTAAATATTTAAAGAAAATAAAAATAGAGTTTTTTCGTAAAATTTGTGATATTTTCGCATTGCGCTCACCACCTTTCATTTCGACATCTGACAAGAAAATGAAGTTGTCTCAACTAGTTTGAGAGTGTAAGGGCAAAATCGAAGATGATGTCTAGTTATCGAAGTTGATGTGAACTTGAAGTCGAGCAACTTATCCACAGGTCTTAATGCGACTACCTAATAGATAATTCTACCATGTTTCCATGGTACAATAATATCTACATGGTAATAGCAGCATGAGTTTTTGTAGTTGTTGTCAGCAACAACAGGCATTTTGTTTTAGTTCTTTTCGCTTCAGTTGTCAAACTTTACACGAATGTGTACCAACAACACAAGAATGCAAAAGAGTACAAAAACAAAATAAATTTGAATATGACTGTTGAGCGAAATATCATATGAAAACAATTAAATCAGCTGTTCAAACGACTTTACCATGTATATATTATTTACCATGGTACTACTTTCCAACACGAAAACGAAAGTATGGCTGCACTGAGGAGTAGGATTTGGCTGCACTGAAAAAGCTATGTAGCTTTTGCTGACAGAGTTCACCACCCATATTCGAATTGAGTTTGTTGAAGTGGAAGGACGGAAGTCGGGATAATTGTTCTTGAATTTTAAATCATAATTTAGCGCAGAAATATATTGTATCGTGGGAATTACATTTTTGTTTAAATAATTTTGTCTGTTTGCGAGGGATTGCAAAACTTAATAAAGTATTTCTTGGAGAAATTTTTTTTTGACTACTGTGTGCTATATATGTGTGTATATATATATATTTAAGTGTGTAAAAATAGATACATATATGAAGAATGGAAATAAGGGAATCGGCGAAATAAATGATGAATCACGCGTCCAAACTTTTTTTTGCACTATACACAATTAGTTTCGCAAACAATTTTAAAAAAGAAGATGAAAAATACAAATATTACTGACTCATATTTAACCAGTATACATGCTAATAAATTACAAACGTCTTTATTTTATTAATAGGCAAACAGCTTGTGGAATAAGTCGTTCAAGAGGTGTTCAGGGAATCGAAGAAAATATTTGCTTGAAGCGCAGGACGGTTGCGAAAGCCGAGCTAAATAAAAGCACGTACGAGATACTACGAAGTGTAACAAAAAAGGACACGTAGAAAGATTTTCTTTGTGAAATTATTGCGCAAGATTACAGGATGGAGGACCAAGAAATTATGGAGCAATTTATGGAAAATAAGCAGGGTTACGTGATTGATAACATGAATGCTGTTGCCGGCTGTGGCGGTATTGGAGTCGGCGAAGTTATGGGTAGCAGCGAGGAGATCTTGGGCGTTAAATACGACGAACAACTTCACGAGAAAACTGACTTTGGCGATGACGATGAGTTGAAGTACGTTAAAGAAGTGCAGCAGAGCGAAAAGCAGCATTCGATGGAGAATGTAGGCGATGGTCGCAATACCAATGAGTTGGCAGAAAAAGAGGAGGAAGTAGACAAGTACAAAGTTGGTATTGAAGAGGAAAATATGCACAACCAAAATGATTTTGAGAATATAACGCATGGCATTGCTAACGATAATACTAATGGACATGGTGATCACAATGTCTACGATCAACTAAAGAATGTTGCCGAAGCTTCATCACCAACTGTAGCTTCTGCAGGTACAGAATATGTAGCTTACTCCAGTGCTGAGAACTACCAAGAGCAATATGAGATGGAAAAAGATGAGGATTCAAGTTCCCTGACTACCAACACAACAAATGGCAGCAGCCTTAGTGAAAACCTTATGCAGGCCATTGCATGTGTAGAAGAAAAAGCTTCACCTTTCATTGCAGCTACAGTAGAAGACCAAACAACTGATATGAATATAGACAAAAGTGCTGATTTTGAAACAATGTCTTCACAGCTCAATCCGGAAGCTAAGGAGTTTGTTCCAGCTTTTGAATCAAGTTTGTTGTCTCCGAACTCACCAAGTGGTTTGGCAATGGCACCCCTAGAGGATGACGAGCTTGAAAAAGCTTACTTTGGGCATATACCAAGTATCGTCCCACGCCATTTAATGACCGAAGACGATTTCGTTGCCCAGAGTCCACGTAAAGGTCGTGGTGATAACATGGACACCATTTCTGTTCCAGCTGTGCAGGAATTTGAAGAGGAGGCAGACCAACGCCCCCATGAATTGGAGGCAGATGAGCAAACCAAAATCGTAGAAGAAAACAATCTTAAAACCGACAAAGTCCATCAGCACAATCTAAGCGACCACAGCATCAGTCCATACGATCAGTTGACATGTGATTCAGATTTTATCGAAAATAAAGCCCCTGATGTGATTGATCATGGTCCAGAAACATACGTAGATCTAGATGTTGACATTAATATCAACGAACAACCATGCATGGGGCTCTCTGAAAAGGAAAATGACCTTATGAAGCAGTCGATATACGTCACTAATGATGAAGCAATTGAAAATGTTTTGAATAGCGTTCAACCAATTCCAACCGAAATAGATAGTGCCAACAACTCATTTACCGACGAAGTGTCTGGTGTTGTCCCTATAGTCGATAAGGAGCTACTACAAGTAGAAGAAAAGGAACACATATCTAAATCACCTTCCACAGAAGAGATACAACTGAATATGCATTCGTCAAATAAGGATGTCTCTGAAGTTTCATTTGATATAAAAGATGCTTCCATGATGTACGATTCGTTCTATGCAGATCAAGCAGTGCAACATGGTACAAATAACTGTACGGAAGCTATAGATAATACACCTACTTTTGATATCCCAAAAATCTTGGAGGATTCTAATAAGAGAGACGAAATCCCAAATCTAGAACGCATCACTTCGGAATACCAACAGCCAAATCTTATAGACTCAAATTACACCCAAAATGAACTGTATGGTACACACTCATCAGTCGATGAAAAACAATTACTGGAACAAACTAAAGAGTTACAAACAAACATGCACAAATCCAGCATTGAGCATCTCATGAGCGGAATGCAAATCGACGATGATGGAATACATCCACAGGTAAGAAATTCCGAGATGAATTTACTTCTATTTTATTTAAATAGTATTTTGCAAAGTTGTGGGTATAGTAAGGCGGTCCATCTAGAGTTTCCTTCTTAAAATTTGTAGCAAATGAAAGCCAAATCAAATTGTATTGTTAGTTAGGGATAACAATAATATAACATTGTTATATTATTTTTTGATATTGTTTCCTTTATTTGCAATGCAAACTATATTATGCTGCTTACAATTTTTAAGTTGAAAATCCTAATTTATAAGAATTTATTGAAATTTTTGTATGTCATATGTAATATTGCTTAATTGGCCTGTAAAGCTATTTATATTACAAAAATATATATGAAATGAAACGAAAATTTCATTTAAACCGCTGCCTTGATTGGGTTGGTAGTATACAATTTCAAGACATAAAACAATATACCAATCGACACATCTAGCACAATACTGTACGGCATTAATTTACTTTAATCAAGAATCCCTGGTCTACACCAACATTTCACCACCGACAAAGTTCGCCGCGCTGAGTTGAAAATGTTATTTATTCCCCCCGCTCATCCCAACTTCTTGAGATACCTTAAGTATATAATCGGTCACACCTCAGGTATTTATTAGCCGATCTCGTTCAAATGGGTATCATTTCAAAGCATATTTTGAACTCTATAAATCCGTGTATGCACATATATTGTTTTATTAACCCATTAGGGACCCACTTAGAAAGAAAATTTTTTATCCTCACTTTTTTTTTGTTCAGATGTACTATATTCAAACAAACCCCTTGTGTACTTATTGTTTGCTAGAATCCGATAATAGGCAAGACTTCAAGCTTTTTTTTTTAGAGGTAACGGGTTTTTCAATAAGAGCGCTACTAAAGTTTTTTTAAATAAATCAAAACCGGTTTTAGATACCAATGAAATTCTTTATTCCTGTGAAAGTACGTTCGATGCCATTATGTATGGAACTCGATTTCTTTTGCATTGACACCACGGGCACGCTTGCAGAAGTCCAGACGCTGAACCCAATTTTCGACGGTTTTCAAGCATAAATCGGCCGATACTGCTGCAATTTCACGTTCGATATTCGTACGAAGTTCATCAATCGTCGCTGGCTTGTTGGCATAGACCATAGACTTGACGTAGCCCCACAGGGAATAATCTAACGGCGTCAAATCGCATGACCGAGGCGTCAATCGACTGGGCCATTTCGTGAGATAACATGTTCACCAAACTTGGTTTCCAATAAATTGATTGTGGCATTCGCTGTGTTGCTTGTGGCGCCGTGCTGTTGGAACCACATGTCCTCCAAGTCCATATTATCCAAGTGGTGCCAAAAATAATCGGTTATCATTGAACGGTAGCGATTCGCATTCACAGTAATGTGCCGGTCTGGATCATCACGGAAGAAGTACGGCCCAATGACGCCGCCGTCCCATAAACCGCACCAAACCGTAATTTTTTCGGGATGCAATGATGACTCATGGATTACGTGTGGATTGCTGTCTGACCAATAACGCATATTTTGCTTATTGACGAAGCCATTCAGCCAGAAATGGGCCTCATCGCTGAAGATGATTTTCCGATGACGTAGCGCTCTTAAAGTTGAGGCCACTGACTCCAAATTTCGGTAGTAAATTTTAATAATTTCGACTCGTTGTTGGCTCGTATATCTTTCCATGATGAAATGGCAAACCTTACTGAACAGAAATGTCAAAAGAGCGGGAAAAAATGTGACGTCGTTTGCTGTCCCTATCGATTTTTGTAGCGTCTCTGTTGAAAACCCCTTTATAACACTTCGCATTAACCCCACAAAGACCGGAGATATTTACGTTGAAAATTTTGGAATACATTTTTTAACATAAAAAAATAAAAGAAATTATGTGAAATAATTTTCGCCTGCCAAATCCAAATTAATAAACAACTAAAAACAATCAAAGGTATAATACCATATTAAAGAAATTTTTTCAAAATAATCGCGCGTTTTT
Source organism: Phaonia tiefii (assembly GCA_963931995.1). NCBI lineage: Eukaryota > Metazoa > Arthropoda > Insecta > Diptera > Muscidae > Phaonia > Phaonia tiefii. The sequence goes on along the minus strand of OZ008367.1, from coordinate 69,189 downwards.
TTTAAAATAATTTTTGGCCTGTGGCTCTTCCAATCCCTCCAAATTAATAACACCAAAATACTATGCCGAAGCCGCGAAACCGGTGTTGGACCCACCCCAGAGGAGAAAATACCTAAGCCCGGCGACGCAGAAAGCATAACACAAAAATACTCTGCCGAAGCCGGTATTGGACCCATCCTAGAGGAGAAAACTCCTAAGCCCGACCGAAGGCCGTCCACGCAGAAAGTAGTTATCTAGATATTGCCAAGAGCAGGATTTCCGTGGCCCTCATTTCGATTAATTTTATTTTTATAACATTTGAAAGAAAGCCCGAAAAATTATTGAGTAAATTGGTAAAAAAGTTATTAATTTTTTAAAACTTTAACCCACATTTTGATAAAGCGAGTTATCGAAAAATTTTATTTATTGTCGGATCGAGGGGCCACGAATATCATACTCTCCGCCTTTATTAGATCAGATAACTAGAATAAGAAGAAAGAACAAAAGACACAAGAATGACAACTGCATTTTGATAACAAAGTTGCCAATCTTATTGCAATAGGATACAGCAATCTCCCACGATTAATGAGATCAATTAATTGAACATAATTCAAAATTCAAATATATTTCCATGCGAAATAAATAACTCTTCTGAAAAACTTTTAAAAAATAAAGGTTGACTGAGCTGTGGGTTAATTTTATATTATCGGAGTCTTGTAAAAAAAAAATAAGTATACGACTTTTTTTTTAAATAGATTTTTATCAAAAAAGTGAGAGTTTAATAAATGACCGAGTTCTGCGCGATTATACATTCAAGCTTTCGAGGTCTATATTTCGAAAAATTTGGACTTGCGGACAAATTATTTTTATTCTTCATAAGCGTTTTATGCCCTATCAGGCCAGAAAAAGCAAAAAATGCGATATTTGACTAAAGCAAATTTTCACCGACACTTTAGCCGGACATTGAGAAAATTGCCGTAGTAGACTATTAATTATTTAATTTTTTTCATTTAAATCCAAAAAATTAAATTTTTGGACCCATTGTGTGCCGCTGTTTGGTCAAAACCAAATGGTCAGGTTAGTGTAAACACATGTTATACTTATAAAAAAATAAATAAATAAATGGTTTCCCATTACATCCCATGAAGGGACAGGGGAGAACTTCTCACAATCACTAAGCCGTGCCGTCACTATGCGAGGTGACCGCCGCCGAAAGAAATTTTAAGGTGATCAGAGCAGGGTTCGAGCCCAGGACCTCATGTACAAGAGCCGCGCAAACTAACCATTGCACCACCGACGGCCATGTTATACTTATGTTATATGTTATACTTTAGATATTGTAAATAAAACATCTGATCAAATTATAATTGAAGGAAAAAAATTGGTGTGATTTTGTAATTTGTGTAAAGTATTGAAGAAAGATAACCATAGATGAATTTAGGCTACAGTGATTTTTTTCTCACAATATTTTTAATATCATAGGTATGGTTGCAAGTCAACATTAGATGGTGGAAAGCATATTTTGTACTGTTTTGTTGACTTTATCGTTTGTATACATTTGTATTTTATTTAACACAACTATTTTGCCACAAAAATCTATGCTTAATAGTATCCAATGTTGACTAACCATACCTATGACGTTAAAAATATTGAGAGAATAAATTACTCTATCCTAAATTCTTCTATGGGGATAACAACAAAATGTCAACTGTTTTATATAGTGATTAATTCAAATTAAAATTTAATTGAAATTAATTCAAATTAAAATTTAACTGAAATTAATTAAAAAAAGTCAGCTTCTGGTTGTAATAAACACGAAAAAGACACGCCTTGTCTTAAGACATCAATCAATCAATCAAATTGTGTTGTACTTCGTTATGCTCTCTCAGTCACACATTGGTCCCATTTAGAGTTGTTAAATCCGGTTTCCCAATGAACTATTCGATATACCGGTTTTATTGTATTGAGCTATTCGGAATTTCGATGTGAAAATGTTTAAAAACTCAAAAGGAAAACAATATGAGTTGGAATGCTATGTAAAAAAGGAAATTGGTCATCAATTGCTGCTTCAAATTGATGTCAAACACCACTAGAATTCGCAATCACCATGGTATCTACTAGTGTGTTCGAAAAACAGGTCCAATTTTGACGAAACTGGTTTGCGGTTAAATCAAGGAGTAGAAACCGGCTAATATCCGGTTTCGGTTTTTATGACGAAATGGAAAACTACGATTTATACAAAATTTATCCGGCATGTGATGAAAATAGATCAAGTCAAATCGAATGCGAATTGACTATTTAAACGAATTGTATTGGCATAATTCCTAATATTGGGGAACAAATACTTAACAAATATATATTATTTAATGGCAGAAAAAGAGGAATAAATTAATTATGTCCATTATGTTCACAAAAAATATTCGATTTAAATCGATGGATTTCCATCACATACCTGTATATTTTGAATTCAGTCTTTTTGCATTTTGAGATCGATGTTATTATTTCTTTGTCAAAATCCATACTGAACTTATTTTCCTTTAAGATAATTTTTCAAGCATAAAATACAAGTTAGGTGCTTTGCTTTTAGTCGATTTCTTTGTCTATTTTTAACGTAACCTGAAATGGAAAGTACACTTTCGTCGAAAGTAGATTTAGTAGATTGATACAGTTTATTCAACCTTTCCAAATATGCCAAATCATCGTTGAGTAAATTTTCCTTTGAACGTATTCTACTTCTTTTTGGATTGTGAATACTGATTATTGTGGTATGGATTTCTGCTTACATACACCGCAAAATTTATCAATTAAGACCTTGTTTGAATACAAAAATACAATACAAATACTTTTTAATTGAATCAATTACTCAAGTCCTTGACTGCAGAAATTTATGCAAAAAAATCGTGAAATAAATAAAATAAATGGCGCCAATTACTACAAGATCATTTACATTTCTTGCCTAGACAATTTTAAGTGTTACCTGGTGCAACCTGTCGATGATTCACCATCCTACAGTAATGTTCAAAATTATACAATGAATATAATTGGGGCCGACGTTCCTACACGTATTTTGTGTAGGTCGTCCAAAATCGTCTCGTGTCGGTTGGTGCAAAGAAATACTGAAAAATTTAACGGCGGTGCTTCAAAAGACGAGTACAAGATCATGACAGGCGGCGAATCATGGAACTATGTTTATGAATCTGAGACTATATGGGTCTATTACATATTTTTTGACCTTGGAGGCTTTAGTATTACTGTATGAAATAAAATAAATAACTTATATTATTATTAGTATTAACACTAGTCATATTTCGACTACGACAAACGTAATAAGGCTGATTATATTATTAAAGTAATATATAAATAGTAGAGATCTGCGATTATTCGATTAATTACAATTTTGATTAATCGATATCGTGATTAACCAGTTAATCGATATCGTGATTAATCACTTAATCGAATAACCAACAAATTCTGATTAATCGACACTATGAGTAATCACTTAATTTGAATATTGATTAATCATATTTGAATAATTGTGTTCATCATTAAAATAATTTGTGGAAAAACATACAAATATCTAGTATACAAGCAAAAGGAAACTTTTAAACACTGAGTAAAGAAGGTTGTTGAAAAAATTCAAACTGAAAAAAAGTAAATCAAGAATTAATTATTAAAATTTTTGATTAATCAATTAATCATGACTATTGACTAATTAAAGTGCAGATTAATCGATTAAATGTAAATATGATTAACCAAAATGTGTGATTAAATAGTTATCCGATTAATCAGGTTGCTTGATTAATCAATTAATCGCACATCGCTAATAAATAGTTTTCCAGAAATACATTAATTTAAACTAAAAAATGAAAAAATAATAATAATGAAAAAAATAATAATATAATAATATAATAATATTTACGACTAAAGCGATATCGTCTCATTTCATATCAAGAAGGGCGATAAACCGACAATAAACAGCTGTCGTTGATGTTCATTGACAAGTCTATGGTTCGCATAAGGTAATTTTAGACCCTGGGTGCAATAAAACACAATTATTAATTAAAATCATAATTCTCAATGAATTTCTGTTTAAAAACACTATTAGAATAGTAATTAAAATTGTGATTTTTTGTTTTGTTGCCTATGATGAGTAATACAATTCTTGACAAAGCAAGATATCTTCACTGAATTGTGAAAAAGACCGAAACGCGTCCATCGATTTTTATGATTCATGTCTCATTTTGTTCATAGGTCATGTGACTTTAGGATAAACTAATAAAACTTTTCACTTTTTAGCCGTTTCATATCTTTCTTGTTTTTTTTAATAATAAAACATTTGAATTTGTTAATCAAAAACATTTTTTTTGCGAAACTGTTGATTACATTGAGATATAGTATAGGAATATATTGAACCCATTAAAATTACAATTTTTTCTAAATTTATTCGGACGGAAGCGAACACGACGTTCTCGAGTAATGATGACATATAAAGGGTGTCTCAGTAGGATTGCACTTGTTTTAATTGTTTTAATTTTTATTTTGTACAAATGGCAAATTTGGCAGCTGACACATATGTTTATTCCGATTATTAAAATTGGAGTGCATTGCGAAAGAACAAACAAAACAAAAATATGGTGTCCCATAACATCCCATGAAGGGATTGGGGAGAGCTCCTAACAATCCATCTCACTGATTGCTAGTTTTTACACTCACTGATTATGACCTACAGTTTTACACCGGTTCCGAACGGTATTTTGAGAAGCTTTTTCATGGTTAAATACTAAATAGGAAATGTAAGGTGGTCTGAGCAGGGTTCGAACCCACGTTCTCTTGTACAAGAGTCGCGCACACTAACCATTGCACCACCAACGGCCACTTACGAAAGAACAACGCGTCATAATTATAAAAACTTATTAAACAAATTTGAAAGTTATGCTCTGAGACCGATCGCAAACTTCGAAGAATTTTCAATCGAGAAAGTGCACCTAATGTGTCAACCATTCGAAGAGTGGTCAACAAATTTTAGGAAACTGGGTCGGTTATAGACAGTAAGACTCCTGTGGGTCAACGTAACCTTTTGTGAAATCTCGGGTTTATGTGAAGAAACCAGAAACAATTTCTGAGCTCAAAGCCGAGATCCAACGCGTCATCGGTGAGATACAGCCACATTTCAGTGTAAAAGTCATAGAAAATTTCGTGGAAAGAGTAATGGCTGTGGGGGCCATTTGACATATATTGTATTCCGTACTTAATCGGATGCTGCAGCTTCAGCTACTGTACAGTCAGGGAATAAAATTTAAATACACCCTTCACATTTGGAGTTTAAAGTACAGTAAACTTTCCACTAAAATTTTAAGTATGCAGTTTTATTACTACACTTCCTGAATGTTTGTTGACTTTTATCGTTGGTATACATTTGTATTGTATTTAACACAACTAATTTGCCACAAAAACACGAAATTCGGTTGTTGTACCTTTGTTGATCGTTGTATACTATTGCCACTATCTGGTATTATTGAACCCATGTTTTCCAAAATCTAATGTTTACTTTCCATCGTACCTATGACGTTTAATTTATTGAGCGAATAAAAGTTTCTATGTATGTATATATTATTCTATGGGTGCGATCATAAACGAATTTTGTATAGACACATTAATTCTCTCATGTGACGTTTCATTTCACATCCTTCGTCGTCGGCATGGTACAAATATAATTGTAGATCCAGTACGACAACAAATACAACAAGCCAAAAATAACAGACACTTTGTGTTTGCTCAGTGCCTGTATTGTGTCAACTTAGCTGATTGAAAAATAATGATAATGTATACAAAATTGGAAAAAGAGCCCCTTACAAAATGCGTGTGTTTTATTTGATATTTTGAAAGTGTTTTAAGTATGAAAATTAAAACGTTTCTATGTGATTTTTACGGAGAAAATATTTCAAAAACAGCAATTATAGGCGAACGGTGGGCGTATACAAACAAAAGTAAACAAACTTTGACATAAGAGAAAAACTCACTCCAGAAAAAAGTTCAAATCAGCTGGGCTAGTGCTTCTACCATTTGTTTGTACCATGGTCGTAGGTTTGTGGCAATGAGAGTAATTCGACAAAAATAAACTTACAACAGGTGGAGATACAAGAACTGTTTACTTAACTTTTTCATTTCGTTTTCGTATAGGACTGTGAAATTTAAATGTATTTTCCACTTTTTAAATGCTTTATATTAACTTCACCTGTCTGCATGCATGCATGCCGAAAAAACTTTGGATTGATTTTTAACCCTTTTCCCGTGATTCTATCGAGCTGAAACTTCGCAAACTAAAGGCGACGACAAAAATGAACCATCAAAATATGGACGGAATTGGACAAAGGGGCGTAGTACCTCCCATACAAATCACAAATTAAAACTCCATTATTTCTGCTTCTGTTAACGATATTTGAACAAAATTGGGTATGTTGGTTAGGTGTACATATTCTAAGATCTGCTGCAAATATGGGCGGGATTGGACAAACAGTCATACATATAAGGTCATATATAAAGAATTTATAGTCAAAAACTATGTTTTTACGGGTTGGTTTTTTTTTATTTGTTTGTTTACTTTTATCTTTGGTATACATTTGTATTGTATTTAATACAACTATTTTGCCACAAAAACACGAAATGCCGTTGTTCCTTTGTTGGACTATTGCCTCTATCTGGTATTATTGAACCCATGCTTTCCACCATCCAATGTTTACTTGCAACCATACCTATGACGTTTAATTTATTGAGAGAATTAATGTGTCTATACTAAATTCGTCTATGGGTACGATGAAATGTAATCAAAGGAAATCAGCTGGGCCGACGGTACTACCTTGTATTTGCACCATGGACTCTAGCGTCTAAACGAAATGGGAGAGAGAGCGTCTGGCGACTTCAGTTATTTTTTTTCTCTGCGTCGTATATACATATTTGCGGTTCTTTTTTCGAATTTGTTTGAAAGTTTGGAAAAATAATATTATTGTACAGGATTAAATTGTTTTTACTGCTTTTGGAATTTTTCTAATCACTTTTATTGTATTGTGTTTAAAAAAATCATTTGAACCCTTTTCATTAATTTTCTTTTGTATCCACATGTACCACATAGAGTAATTCTTTAAAGAGAGAATATATGACTCATCTGACGTTTCCTTTCACACTCTTCGTGGTGTGGTCGTTGTGATAGAAAATTGTTCATGTCGTTTTGGTGAAAAACTGTGAAATTTAAATGTGTTTTACACTTTTTTATTGACTGTTATTGTTAGCATACATTTGTGTTGTATTGTCTCAATTGAGAGTTTTCGTGAGAGCGCCGCCAAGAATTAGAAACGATTATATTCTAGCGGGGAGACCTATGTCAAAAAACTTCGTCCTCTTTAGCGTCTTTGATTATGTTTGGACCCTTACTTCATTTTTGTTTTTTGCAACAGATGATCCACATCCTTTTCGCTCCCTCTCCTCTTTTCCAAAATATGTTCGGTTCGCTCGCAAATATTTAGAGATCGCGAGCGAGTTGTTGAAGATTCGGATCGCGAGTCGAGTTTTTCCGTACCGTGATTCATGTTCATCTTGTGTAGTTGTGTTGAGAAGTAATTAATCATGCGTCCAGATGATGTCGCTTTAGTGTACCAATTTATAAGTAATTTGTCGTTGTTTCTTATAATGTTCATATCCAAGTATGGTATTTGTTCGTTTTTCTCCATTTCCACTGTTTATTGAACTCTGTTATGGTAGGAATTAAGAGATTTCAAGATAATGTCTACGTCATTTTTGTCTGTCATTGCGAATGTCATCTACATTTTTCGTAATGTTTTTAATTTCCATGTTTTCAGATTTCAATTCGTCAAGACGATATCCAGTAGAGTGTCAAGAACAATGTCCGCAAAAGTGGGCGATAGAGGGTTTCCCATTGGCATACTATTGCTTTGATGTTACATTCTGTCAGCATACGTAAATAAATTGTTATGGTTCAGGCAAATGTTATGTAGTAACTCAATTGTTGTAGCGCATTTAACCATAAATGGCATTACTACTTGGTTATTGATTGAATAAATAAATTAAAATTGTAGAAGTTGCAGGAATGCTCGTCTAGTAATTGATGTGTGTGACTGTGATAAAACCCCGTATTTTTCTTCCTTGTTATTTCCAGTTGTCACTTTTATTTTGTAATAGATTTTGCTAGACTTTAAAAAACATTATTGTCAAGCTAAAATTGTATCTCAGATTGTCATTATCTTTATCTTTGGCTTGAAGCTTTCCAGAAATATTATTTATTTATTGGTACTCATATAGCAACCCAGCTCTTTGGGTCATATTTGGTTACAAAATACTACTAAAAATTGATATATGTAATACGTATGTACATATGTATATGCTTAAAATTAAAATTAAAATGATATAACTAAATGACATGTTTTCCTCATGTTAACATGTTATTATTACAATTCAATATAAAGAAAATGAAATCAAACTACTCAGCTGACTAATAAAATTATACATGAAATTTATACAAATTCAATGTGTTTAACAATTTGAGATTGACGACATAAAATTTTTTTTTATGCTATAAATGAAGCTAGAAAAATTATTTCAAACCAACTAAGCAAGAATGAATCAAAAACTAAATTAGGTTATTTTCAGCACATTGGTATATCTGTTTTTTATCCGTTCCAGGTGAAACATTAAATACTCTCATAGTAGAGGGCAATTTATTAAAAATGCGGGCTACTCTAACGTGAAAGGATTTGTCCAATAGCTCTGAATTTAAAAAAGATGCAACAAAAGTTGGTGTTTGCAGTCTAAAAAGTTTATAAAATGGAACGAGCATCTAATATTTACAAACTGGGAAAATGTGCATCCTAAAAACGTAATTATGTATTGTGAAATGTTTAATATTATATACAATGATGGCTAAAACAAATGCAACCAAAATGCATCTTTACGAAATATTACGTAAATATTTTCTAAAAATAAAATTATTAATTTTTTGTTTTAAATTGTATACTTTACTCCCTTAACCAAAAAGGAAAAGAGATCTACTCCATAGATGAGTAGAAAAATGTATGAAAAACATAAAAATACATATTCATTCTTATATTTCTGTGGCCAAAACATATGCAACTATGAACATCAAGCGCAGTTGAATGCAAATGAATTGAATATTTACTAGCAAATCCATTGCTGTCCATAACAGCCTGACATATTCGAGGCATTGATATTATTAATATGTCAATGACGCTCGTTGGGATTGATTTCCACGCATCTTTCAGATGTCGAAACAAAATATCAGAACTTGCACAATTTTCCCACTCAGTTTTTTCGTTTATGATTTCCTAGAGTTTCTCGATGGGATTTAAGTCTGGTGATTGCGGTCGACCACCTCGGTGTATAATACAAATTTCTGAAGTTTTTTTAAAGTAGCAATAATGCGAGATATTGAACTTCTATGAACATTATATTTCTCGGCAATGTCTCTGTAATATTCCACAAGAATATGCATTCACAATTTTCCGTCTGAGCTCAAATCCGAATTTATTGCGCGCCATTTTAAAATTAACTCTATTTTAGCTTTAATAGGAAAAAATAACAAGAAAAGTGCTTCGATGCGTTTTCCTACTAGTAGTCGTACGTAACTCATGCCATCGCTGCCAATAATATTAAATTTTGATTCGTCACTAAACAAGACAGACCTCCATTTACTTCCTAGCCAACTTAAATAATCTTAAGCAAACTGCAAACGCTTTTTCTGCTTACAATTTGATATAAGCGGTTTCTTTGCAGGACTTCGTTCGAATACGAATTGTTCGAGCAGAAACTGATATTTGAATGTTGCAGTTATTTAGGAGGAAGAGATAAATGTGTCTTATTTCACGTGTCTGATGATGAAATTGTCCGTCCGATCACTTGTCTTGAGCGGTCGACCACCTCGGTGCATAATACAAATTTCTGAAGTTTTTTTAAAGTAGCAATAATGCGAGATATTGAACTTCTATGAACATTATATTTCTCGGCAATGTCTCTGTAATATTCCACAAGAATATGCATTCACAATTTTCCGTCTGAGCTCAAATCCGAATTTATTGCGCGCCATTTTATAATTAACTCTATTTTAGCTTTAATAGGAAAAAATAACAAAATAATACCAAATATTCGTACAAATCTCTTTACAGTCTTCCTAATTAGTTATATGAAGAACAGCGATCAAAATAATTATAAAAACGACATTATTTAAAACAAAATTGGAGAGTTGCATATATTTTGTCCACACCGATTGTAATATTTATCGATAAAAATGCCGATAACATGGACATGTACACAAAAGCTGTACATTCTGAATTTTTTAAAAAAATATTTGTGGTACAATTTTATAAACTTATAGACCCTGCTAAAGGCAGCCAATCTTAGTTTCATATGTTTTGGCCACCACTGTACGCATCTTAAAACTCTCTTGAAAGTTAGAGAATTTTTTTTTTATAATATAACATCACGTACCGGAATAAACCTCCAGACAATGAGAGTAGTCAGTGTGATGAGAATAGTCACAGATAAAATTAAATATTGTTGTTAATTTTTATTCTCATTTTAAATTATTATTTTGTTATTTTCTGGAGCTGTTTTTATTATATTAATTTTATTATATATGAGTCTTGCTAATAATGTTTCTGCCAATGTTTTTAGTGATAATAGGTTTTTGTCGTCTCAATTGTGTAATTTCAGTGAAAACTTAAATATTGGGCATTTTAATTGCCAAAGTTTTTCATTGAATCGAAATTCTACAAAACTTAACGAAATTAGAAGTGTGCTGCAGGGAAATTATTTAGATGTGGTTGGTGTGAGTGAGTCGTGGATCAAACCGTATATTTCAAGTGACGTTATTGATATGCCGGGATATGATTGTCACAGAAGTGATCGTCCTGAGGGGAGAGGTGGTGGTGTTGTGATATATGTATCTAAGAGTATTACTCATAAAGTTGTTTTTGTAGGAAAGTTATATAGAGTTGTTGAGTGTATATTTGTTGAACTTATGGTTGGTGGGCGTAAAGTTCTTGTTGGCGTTGTTTACCTGCCTAATGGAGATGTGGCAAAATTTGAGGAGCATTTATCTGATTTCGTTGTCAGATATTCTAATGTTAATATGTTTGACTTGAATAAATCTGCCGCGATGAGAACTATTTGTCAAAACATGCATCTCACTGTTGTTCACAATAGTGTTCCCACGCACTATGATGTTTTTCACGGATCGACTTCTTTAATTGACTATTTTCTTTTATCGTCTCCTGAGCTTTTACAGTTTTCGAATCAGTTTAAGTGTCCTGGTATTTCTCGTTATTCGTTAATTTTCGTTTCACTAGCAATTGCTAACCCTAAGCCTGTGGAAGAATTTTATGAATACGTAGATTATGAGGCCATTAATTATGACCAACTGCAGGATGTGTTGTCAATGTGTGAATTTGCCGGTATGTATGCAACTTCTGATGTTAATGTTCAGGTTGATGTTTTGTACGCCAATTTACGTGTAATACATTCTATTGTGCCGGTGAAAAGACGGAGGTGCAAGTATTATTTGAAGGATAAGTGGTTTAATGACCAAAAAATTAAGTACCATATTTCTCTTAGAGACCTTGCTCAGGTGGCTTATGAGAATGATCCTTGTGCTGAAAATCGAAGGATATTTTGCAGATGCCGTAATAGGGCCAAACGCGTTGCTAGGGGAATTAAGGTATCTGAGCATTTCAAGCTTTTCTCCGGCAGAACTGTTGGGGAAATGTGGTCCATATTGGGGAAGTATGGAATAGGTGCAAAGAAGGATGTAATTGATGTAGATGTAGGCATATTAAATAATATGTTTCAGTCGGTGAGCAGTGGCAATTTACCTCATATTTCTGATGTTGGACACTTTTCATTTCGGTCCGTGACTTACGCTGAGCTGTTAGACGCATTTTCGATGATTAAATCTTGAGCAGTAGGATCTGATGGATTTACTTTAAAATTCTTGAATATCGTATTTCCCTACATAACTGACCATATTTTACAACTTGTGAATACAATTTTAATGACATCGGAATTTCCGTCCTTGTGGAAAACTGCCAAGATTGTACCAATTCGTAAGAATGGTACAGATGATAGTTTTAGGCCCATCTCTATAATGCCAATTCTATCTAAAATGATGGAGCACCTGATGAAAGCTCAAATGATTGATCATGTTGATGCATCATTTTTGCTTCATGATTGTCAGTCGGGCTTTAGGAAGAATCGCAGTACCACATCCTTGCTGATTGGTCTTACTGACAACATCAGAAGAGTAGTAAGTGATCGTGAATGCGGTGTGATCCTGTCATTAGATATGGAGAAGGCTTTTGATAGGTTGGATCATACAACGCTCATTGCAAAGTTGAATGTATTCTATTGGTTTTCGCGTTCAGCTTGTTCCTTAATGATGTCCTATTTGTTTGGTAGACGTCAATATGTCTGTAGTAATGGTGTTTGTTCTGGTGAACTTTCTGTGACTAATGGTGTTCCACAGGGTTCAGTGTTAGGTCCATTGTTGTTTATTATGTATATGAATGACCTGTTTGGGATTATCTCTAGTTCTAATTGTGTACCATTTGCGTTTGCGGATTATATACAAATTTTTTGTAAAAGTGGGATGGATTTTCCTGATGTATTACAAAATGTTATTGATTATACTACAACATTGCTTGAAGAGTGGGTAATTTCTAATGGGCTTTCTATTAATACGAATAAAACCAAGGCAATGGTGTTTGGCTATCGTCATAGTCCTGATCTTTCTATTACTTTGAATGGCAATAATATCGAGTTTGTTGATAGGATAAAATGTCTTGGAGTAATACTTGATGACAAATTATCTTTTGAGTTTCATGCCAATTCCATTGTGTCTAAGGTGAATTTCACACTGAGAAAATTATATAACCTGGATCTGAGCATTCCCGTGTCGATAAGAAGTAGAATTGCTCATGCTTTAATTATGCCAGTTTTTTTGTACTTTATGGAAGTGTATTCAGGTTCTTTATGTTTTGTGATGAAGAAAATTTGTTTGGCGTTTAATAGAGTTGTGCGTTTTGTTTATAAGATAAATATACGTGAACATGTAACACCACATGTTGTAGACTTCCTAGGATGCACATTTTCTCAATTGGTGCATATTCGCAACTTGCACCACTTTTATAAGGTCTTTAAAATAAATAAAAAAAATAAATAAATGGTTTCCCATTACATCCCATGAAGGGACCGGGGAGAACTTCTCACAATCACTGAGCTGTGCGCTTTCCAGTTTTCACTCACTGATTGGGACCTACAGTTTTACACCGATTCCGAACGGTATTTTTGAGAAGCTTTTTCATGGCTATATACTCGATAGTGTCGCCGTCACTAAGCGAGGTGACCGTCGTCGAAAGAAATTTTAAGGTGGTTGGAGCAGGGATCGAACCCAGGATCTCCTGTACAAGAGGCGCGCACACTACCCATTGCACCACCGACGGTCCTTAATGCGTAAATGCAGACGCCTATTTACTTAATACATTTTTTTAAATTTTGTAGGTCAACTAGAAATCTGGAACTTAGTATACCTAAATTATCTTCTATATTGGCACGATCATTTCATGTGAGAGTAGCTCGTATATACAATACGTTGCCACGTTCTCTTAAAACATTTGGCTTATCGTCAAACACTTTTCGCAGAAAGTTGTATCAACATGCTGAGGCAATAAATTTTTGAAAGCACATTCCTTCTGATTTGGTTAAGGGTTTTGTTATATTTCGTTTTAATTAATGCTGACGTTTTATTTAATTATTTTTCTTTTGTTTTTTAAATATAATACTGAAATACTGCACCATTGAGATTTTAGAAAAATTCACATTGTTCAGAAAATAATAATGTTATTTGTAATTTTGAATATTCCTCCCTGTGCTGTTTGTGCAAGTTTTAGATTAGGGTTTATTATGCTCCTCTATTGTAGCATAATTTGTGAGTAGTGCATAAATGGCAGTTTTCCTTTATTTTATGTACTTGAAATAAATTAGCTATGCGGAAAATTAATTAATTTAAATTTACTGTTAAATAACTTAAATTAGCGTCAAATCTTGGAGTAGTACACAAATGGAAGATTTTAATTTATTTTTGTTCTAAGTATAAATTTAAGTTGTTATTGAAATTTGTAATGCAATATATATATATTTTCCAAATTACTGTTTAAATAACTTTTAAATTAGCGTCAAATATTGGAGTAGTTCACATATGGGAGTTTTAATTTATTTTTTTCTAAGTATAAGTTCTAAGTTGTTATTGTTATAAATATTTTATTATGTAGTAGCTCAATTGTTGTAGCACATTTAACCATAAATGGCATTACTGCTTGGTTATTGAATGAATAAATTAAATTAAATTAAAAAAAAAATATAGGCATGACTATCCCATGAATTACTTTAATTTTAACGTGCAAGGGAATGTGAAGGTCCAAGCAGTACGGCTTTCGTAAAAGAAAGTTGACTTTTGAAATAACCGAAGTAACATGTGATCCAAAATTTAGTCTATTATCGAGAACTACTCTAAGGCAAATTAATTTATCAACGATTTCAATATGCTTGTTATGAAGGACAACTGGAATGTTATCAAGAATATGATTACCAAAGTACATATCTTTGGTTTTATTAGTATTTATTTAATATTTCATAGTCTAATTTATCATAACCTTTATGCAAATCAAGCGACAATAAGATACATCAACCGCGGGAATTAACCGATGCTCTAATATTATCAGTTAAACCAATTAAAGATGAAGTAGTACTACGATGGGTTCTGAATGCTGCCTGACAATCATCAAGCAGATTATTTTCATCAATATGCCTCATAAGTTGACCTTTTAACAAATGTTCCAACATTTTAGATAAAATTGGCATGATGGAAATTAGTCTAAAGGTATCATCTATACTAGAACTATTCTTTTGCCTAATTGGAATTATTTTAGCCACTTTCCATTGAGCGGGATAAACAGAAGACATGAAAATTGTGTTGAAAAGGTGCAACACATGAAAAGAGATCAAAGGCAAGACAATTTTTAAAAAACTTAATGAAAACGTGTCAGATCCCACAGCTTTAGATTGTATCATCCCAAATTCAACACTCATTTCATTACAGCTGACTGGTTGAAAAGAAAAACCTTCATAATGGTTATCATAAATGATAGGATTTATATTAGGATGTGGCAAACTGATTTTCCGAAAAAAACTATTCAAATACTCACGATCAATGTCTTCAATTACCTCCAAATCTTTGCTGGCCCCATGACGATTAAGACCCGACCAAATTTTTTAAACAGATATTTCATAAAAAAGCGCAGCATGAGCTATTCTTTTAAATGTCCGCTTAATGTTTTTGGCACGGTTTCTACACGTACAGAAAATTTTCCAACTATCTGAAGTTTTTTCTCCCAAATAAACTTTATATGCCAAGTCCTCAATCAAACAATTTGAATTGTGAGCAATATCGTAATTTTTAGTTTTTCGTCCGGTTTCAAGTAAAGTATAATAGAGACACGTTGAAAAACTTAAAATATTTGTTTGAATTTATTTATTTTTATTACATCTTTTCGTCGTGGCGCCACCGAAAAGGGTTATGTGTAATTTTTTGGAAAAAATTGTATTGCACAATGGAAACCATTTGTATTTATTTATACCCTCTCGAAGCTCTTTCCTGATATTTGCACCGGCTTCGAAGTACTAAAGTAAAGACGAAGTTGTAGAACAATTCTTCCAATTTTATTTTTTTTGCTTTCCTGCACAGTTATCGAGAAAACACATAACTGTTTTCGTTGGAGCAGCGACGTTTTGTATTTCAAAGCTTTTTGGTGAATTAAAGCAAATCTGCTAACGACTACTCGGGAACAAAGTGTTTAAGTTCATAATTTAAAGTACATATTAGAAAAAACTCCAGTAATAATAAATGTACAAAGAAATGCATAAGTTTAAATTTATAACAATGACACAAAAATCGAAATTAATCGAACGCCCCGGTTAAGTGCAATATCAGAAAAATTGTTTTTATTTACATGCAACAAATTAATGGTTTTTGAATGCGTCACTAGAATAAGGAATTATTTTATGTTGATCAAAACAATAAAAATTGAACAGTATTGTTTTAAATTTCAACCAACATCGGACGCGCGAAAGCTCTACACACACCTCCGAAAAGGAACAAATTTCACAATTTTCACATTTGAAATCCAAAGGATAAATGCACTTCAAATATCAAAAACAAAATGAAGACAGTAAAAGCAGTTGTATACAACTACTCGAATAATCACCCTTATTACGGTTGTCGACGATAGTTGAAAATCGGTTTTTGTGTAGTCTTTATCGATTTCTACCGACGACTGTCGATATATATTTGGTATTTTGTAACTAGAATTGACGTCGACATTGAATTGAAACGACTCTATTTCTGACGAAACAGTTTTTGATAACGACTTGAACAAAATTCGCAATTTTTTTCTCAATGAAAGAAAAATCCAGTTTTATTTTAGAGTTATGGATTATCAAATTAAAATTTTTAGGTCGCAACTTTTAATGGCGGACGGAAACCCCCCAAGGAAAGTAAGCAGGAGTGTTCCAGAACAGGATCCGCTCTATACGTATGGCGAGTATGTAAGTGCAATTGTCTGTCTGACGGTAAATGCAATGAACAAGGGTTCGTTTTAATGCTAATTTATTGGCATTATTTTTAATAATTTGAACTTATATATTGGTTGGTTGGTTGAAAAGGCTGCAAGACAGCACGTTGTCTAGCACACTTAGGCTAAATAAGCCCATTGTGATACCTGCTGTTTCCTCCATAGCAACTATTGACTAGTCGTCCAGCCTTTCAATAAATTTGTCTATAAGACCTACAGGAATATCCTGTAGGGCTACTGTGCTAACTAGAACTGATTTAAACAGTTCATGAAAAATAATATTGGGTATTAGCACGGTCACTGCCCTGAATCAAAATTAGCTGCTGGAATTGAGTTCCTTCAGGGATCAGTTATTTATTTATTTATTTACAATATATTAAACTTATAGTCAATACAAGATTAATATTAAGATTTATAGCACTGGCGACTAAGGCCTTCAGCTAGTACAGGTTAGATATGTATGGTTAGATGATCATGTTGATATGAGAGATGAACTTATATATATTATTAATATTTACATTGTTATTAGTTTGGAGTAATATTTACCTTGTTATTAGTTTGGAGTATGTCTAATCTTTTATTATTTAGTATATTAGTATGTAAATGTGATAAGTTAGGGCAAGTTTGAAGAATATGTTTAACTATGAGCTGTCCATTGCAGTACGGACATTTGTCGTTTGAGTTTTTATTTAGGAGATGTTGGTGTGTTGCAAAAGTGTGATCTAGACGTAAGCGGGAGAATATTTTGATCTGCTTTTTGTTGATATTGGTGGGATATTTTGGGGCTATAATATTGGGGTTTACATAGTTGTAATGTTGATGTTTGAAGTTGCTTTTATAGCTGTGACCATTGTGAGATTTTTTCCTTTATTTGTTTTTTAAATCGAGCTTTTCTACAATACTGTTTTTGAATATTGGAGCGCAGCAGGCATTTTTTACGGCTGTATCTGCTGGAGAGTTTCCCGGTATACCGACGTGACCGGGTATCCATACTAGTTTTATTCTGCCTTTCCGTGATGATAGAGTATCCCGTATTTTGTTGATGAAAATGTTTGAGATTGATTTTAAAACAGATAAGCTATCTGTTAAAATTAGTGTATGTTTTTTTGACTGATTTGCGATGTTGATGGCGTGGTCAATAGCTGAAGCTTCACCTGTAAAGATTGACGCGGATTCGTCTAATAATTTGGTACTAAGGATTTGTCCGTTTTCATCGACTACGGCGTAAGCGGTATTGGGTCCGATTTTTGAGGCATCCGTGTACAGAAACTCCCAGTTAACGAATTTTGATAGGCTTTTAAATTCTTGCTGGTAGACGTTGTTTGGAGTTTTACAGATTTGAGAGAGAAATGTCACTGCGTGTAAGTTGATGTATTCCTATTTGTTTGGTAGAAAGCAATATGTTTCATGCGATGGTGTTATGTCTAGTGTTTGTACAGTGAGCAGTGGTGTTCCCCAGGGTTCTGTATTGGGACCACTGCTTTTTATTATGTTTGTAAATGATTTGTTTGAACGTATTTTGAGCAATAACTGTCTTCCTTTTGCCTTTGCAGATGACTTACAGATAGTTTTCAAAGGTGATTTTGTGTTTTTAGATGTTCTACAGAGTACTATTAATTTCACAATAGATGTTTTGTCTGAGTGGATGATTGATAATAGGCTTTTGATTAACCCTCAGAAATCAAAATTGATGTTTTTTGGTAATTTGAAGCGGGATGCTGTATCTGTCTCTATATATGGTCGATCTGTTGAAGTTGTGGATAGTTTTGATTGTCTTGGTGTCGTTCTTGATAGCAAACTTAAGTTTGAATTGCATGTCAATTCATTAACATCAAAAGTTAATTTTGTTTTAAGGAAGTTATACAATCTTGATCTATCCCTTCCAAGGTTTGTTAAAATAAATTTGGTGCATGCTTTAATAATGCCGGTTTTCTTATATGGAATGGAGGTATACTCAGGAGCTTTGGGTTACGTATTGAGGAAGCTCCGCTTAGTCTTTAATAGAGTAATGAGATATATATATTCTGTTGGTTGGCATGCACATATTTCCAATTATGTGGATGAATTTTTAGGTTGTTCTTTTTCTAATTATATTAACATGAGAAGCTTGTTGCATCTTTATAAGATTAGCGTAACTAAAACTCCCTTGTTTTTGTTGAATATGATTGAATTTGGAAGATCGACAAGAAATAGACAAATTGTAATACCTAGGATATCATCTTGGATGGATCGTTCTTTCCTTGTTAGGGTGGCACGGTTGTACAACAACTTGCCCGGCACACTCAGGACATTTGATTGTTCTTTCCATACATATAAAAGAAGACTTTACCAGTACATGATGTTAAATGCATGAAGAATTGCATATATTGGTAAAGTCTTCTTTTAATAATATGATTCAAAATACATAATTGATCATGGAATCCAAGACAGAAAATGAGAACGGCAATAATCTGGTAATGGTGTCGGCCCATGTGAAATGTTGTGCTGAGTTGTCGCCGAATTATGAAGTACAGATAGATTTAGTCCTCTACAAGCATTTCTCACTACCGCTGACTTTCCTAAGTCTAAGTAATTATTGTTCAAGTCTATCATGATAGTGGGTTTGGGTACCCAACGCCAATATCAGATATGCACTTCTTATGTATTGATATCAACACTAGGTTAATATACAGTTCCCACTAATACGTCAACTACTTTTGCAATAAATTCACAAAATATGTATTAAGCCACATCATAGCATATGTGCTTATTATAATGATATGTTTGATGTTCTATGGTATACAAAGCTCCACACCTTCAGCTCTTTCCTCTGGGCTATCAGATTGGTGGTAGATTTAATTGATTTAATTACTTGGTTTATAGGATATGTAAGTTTTTTACCACGTCTTGCTAATTCCGGCAAACATCCAATAAATCTCTGATTTCATTAGTCCTTGTTGATTTAACTTATGTTTATGACAGTTAGGTGAATAATTTTAAGATTGTTTAGTAACGCATGAAAATCGATGTGAACTAGTAGCACTACCCTATTCTAACCTCCATTTATATTTTTATTTTGTGTGCCATATGGGATATGATTAACTAATGTCACTGTACAAGATATTACAGCATCATTAGCGATTTTATTTTTTAAACTATTTATTTTACATTTTTTAAACTATTTTATTTATATCGTTTATTATTCAAGTTATTATTCAATTTCAGTTATTATTCAATTTATGTCAGTTGCAATTACATACATATATATGTAATAGTTTTGTTTCCGCACGTACTATTTTGCTATTTTTCTATTTTGAATGAAATTTGTTTAACGCAAATATAATTCATAATTGTTATAATGGTGAAAACGGTAGAAGTGGTACGTGTTGAAATAAATATTATATTAATCTAGTTGGAACTATATTGAAGTTTTAAATTCGAGAGCATAATTCCTTTAATCTTACATGTAATCGTTAATAGTTTTTGAATTTTTAAATTCTTTAATCAGTATGCCATTTGAAATTAAATATAAGCTATTGTATGAAACTAGTATAGGCTTTAATGTGAAGATTTAATTTAAGGTATTATATTTTTTGATAGTTTTTTATATGCTTGAAGATATGTTTAGTAGAAATTTGTAACCACATAAGGCCTTATGGGCTCGGTTATTGAAATAATTAAATAAAATAAAATAAAATAAAATAAGATTGCACTGATGATACCATGGAGGGAAGATGGGCTTATATTCTGTAATTTTTACTTCAAGGTTTAGTACATTGTTTTTTATACAGTTGTATAAAGCTGAGGGACTTTTAGAAATATGTTTGGCCAATAAGATTTTGGAGACGCCTTCCTTTATAATGGATGAGTTACAAAAAATAGTTTTTAAAACAACCTGTTGTTGATTTCTTGGACTCTGTCCTGTAGGCTTGGTAGACCGGATTCAATTAGTAAAGCTTTTATAGGCGTTGTACGATATGCATAGACACTGGATCTAATGCTGTCATGGTATACTGAACTTATGGGTGAGAGAGTGGATTTCGGAAATTACCAAACAGAAATAATCCATAATCAATTTTGCCTAGGATTAAAGTTTTGACAAGGCATAAGAGCGTATTAATGTGGGTGAAGCTTCTGTTCGAAAGGTATTTTTCAGTTTTATTGTGTGTTCTTTTCCAGTTTTGAAATATTACTCCCAATATTTTCAATTTGGATACTAACGGTTTATTAATGTTATTGACAGATAGCTCGACGGGGACACACTGCCGTTTTCTGCATATGTGAAGCATTGCCGACTTGCTAATCGATATTTTGGCTCCCGATGTTTTGGCCCAATTGGAAATATCGTTTAAAATGTTCGAAAAAATGTTATTTGCATCGTTGTTGTCTTTCCTGCGGCTGAGAACATAAAGGTCGTCAGCATAGATGTAGTGGTCGATGTGGTTATAATTATTGATGATCGAGCTAATTTCGTTGAATGCTATCTTAAATAAGATAACATATAAAGGCGACCCCTGGGGAATTGCATTATCTAAAGTATATTTATTAGAGTAGTTGTTGTTGATTCTGACCGTGAAAGTACGCCCTGATAAAAAGGATTTTATATAGTTAAGTGTTTTGGATCCAACGCCCCAGGATTTTAGAGCGTTCAATATGACATGAATTGCAATGCGTTCAAAGGCTTTTTCAAAATCAATTGCTAATATTGATGTATGATTTTTTGATGATAGTGCATTTGAAAAATATGGAGAAGGGCGTCGTTGCAGCCAAGACCTTCTTTAAATGCGACTTGGTTTGAAGTTATGATATTGCGTGATTTAAGAAACCAAGAGAGACGATTTGTTATTATCCGTTCTAGAAGTTTTGAGAGGCAGGATACAAGTGAGATTGAGACAAGAGGTAGCTAGAGAAATCTGTTTTCGTTTTATTTGGTTTTGGTATTGCTACCATTATGGCTGATTTCCAGGTATGTGGTATTATTCCTAAGTCGTATATTTGGTTGTAAAGCAGTAATAACTTTTCTTTACTTTTGGTGGAGAGATGTTGAATCATGATGTAAGAGATGCGGTCGTGGCCTGGCGTTTTGCCTTTCCCTTTTTTAAAGCTGTTGACAGTTCTGACATTGTTATGTTCATTTCTAACATTTTAGATTGTTTATTTGATGCTTGGTTACAATATTTGTCCGGTAGTTGGTTTTTACTTGCGACGAACTGGGGTGTAAAATTATTATTGGAAGAATAGTTTGACCACTTTGAGCCAAAATAGTTGCCTATGTCCTTAGCGTCAGTTAAGATGCCGTTGTTAGTTTCAATAGCTGTTATTGTTTGGACGTTTGCTTTACTCGATAAATTGTTTATTCTCTGCCAAATGAAGGACAGCGGGAGTCTCTATTGATATTGTTTGTATATCGGTTGAGGCAATCTGTTTTGGCTTTTTTGGATTCGAATTTAAACTTGGCAACACCTTTATTGTATTTAATACGGTTTTGTTGGTTGGGTGTTTGTCGTTTTCATGAAACCAGGTAATTTTTTCTTTGCGCAAAACGAAGAGTTGATTTTGTTCCACCAAGGAACGTATTTTTTTACTTTTGGATGTGTTTGTGGAATGCAATTGTTTGCAGCTTTTCTAATAGCTTTAGTTAGATTGGCGTTTATCTTGTATTGCTCGAAAAGGATTTGGTTTCTAGTTCTTCGTCAACCTTGGACTGGAATAGAGGCCAATTTGCCTTTTTGAAATTATATGTTGGTATGTGTTTCTTGTGGTTAGTTGTTACAGTTGTGGCGATTTTTGTGACCAAAGGGAAATGATCACTGCTGTGTAGATCGTTAAGTGTGGTGTTGGATACTAATGGAAGTAACGAAGGGGAGCAACAGGACTATGTCAATATTGGTGTACGAGTTTAGAGTGGATAAATGCGTCGGCTTGCCGTCATTTAAAATGCAAAGATTTTGTTGATTAAGGGTGTTTTCTAGTATGGTGCCTCGATGATTGTTTTTAATTGATCCCCATAAGGTGTTCCAGGAGTTAACATCACCCATTAGTATTATCGGTGTATGAATGTTATCAAATAGATTTGTGATATCGTTAGGACTATGGACTATGTCAATATTGGTGTACGAGTTTAGAGTGGATAAATGCGTCGGCTTGCCGTCATCGTGCCTCGATGATTGTTTTTAATTGATCCCCATAAGGTGTTCCAGGAGTTAACATCACCCATTAGTATTATCGGTGTGTGAATGTTATCAAATAGATTTGTGACATCGTTAGTATCAAATGTTTCATTAGGGTGTATGTGTAGTGATATTAGGGTGAATTTTATATTTAATGTGATTTCAATTGTAATATTGAGTAGCTTAGATGAATTGTTAATTATTTTATGAGGGATGTGGTTAATGAAAACAGCGATGCCATTTTTGGCACTTGTATTCTCTGGATTGTTTGCGGGGAAGGTGGAGTATGATTTGGGAGCAATGGGATGCTTGTTGTAGGGAATGTGAGTTTCTTGTATGGATATTATTTGGGGATTTTGTTCTTTTATGAGGAGTTGAAGTTCTGTATGGTTGTTTATAAGTCCTTTTATATTCCATTGAAGTATATTGAAAAAAGTCATGTTGAAATTGAAATAAAGGTATGAGGTTAGAAAATATAGTTTTAAATCCTTGTTTCTTATTAAAGTTCGATTTCCATTTCAAAGGGCTCATCCGTTTCTGGTTTACGTTCTTTTACTTTTGCCGGATTATTCTTTGAGTGTTGTCTTTTTTTTAATGGTTGTTTGGTGATTATTTTGTCTTTAGTATTTTGAATTGTTGTTTTAATGGGAGTTTGTTTTGCTTGAATTTAATTCAATAATTTTTGAGTTGAATCTATCTAAGAGTTGTTCTTTGTTTAGTAGAATTTTGTGAGTTTTGTTGTTACGTTTATAGTTTTCTCTGAGGTTGAGGCGGTTAATGTTTTTGGAGTTGTAATAACGGTGTTTTCTGCATTTGTGTTGTCTACCTGTTTGTTTGTACTTTTTAGTCTTTTCTTTCTCTCTTCAATAGCTGTTTCGAGCGATTCTGTGGGAATTTCGAAAGAATTACTTGTGGGAGTATTTTGGAATGCTTCTTTAAATGTACATTTGTGTTTTCTTTTGTATTTTTTGTTGTTTGAGCGATGTGAGTGATTGCAATTAATGCATTGTATTTTTTGGCAAGATACAGGGTCATGGGTTGTTGTTGAGCAAACCTCGCACATGGCCGTTGCTTTGCAAAATTTTTGTGTATGTCCCAATTTAAAACAATTTTTGCATTGTATGGGGTTTGGAGTGTAAGGTTTGACTTGGCATTGGACGAAACCTGTTTTGATGTTTGTTGGTAGTTTGTAAAGGTTGAAACTTAGTATAGCCATAGGCGTGTTTAATACTTTACCATCCTGATATGAGGTTAGTTTTTTGCATTCAACTGTGTCATCGTATACGAATCCTTTGACTATGTTTAGAGTCGAATGGAAAAAACATTCTATTGGGCAGACGCCGGATAGATTTTTGGCTTTTAAGAAACGATCAGCTTGAGTTTCATCTTTTGTCGGGATTAATTAATCTTTTGTCGTCTCTGGTAAAAGTAATATTCAGCGGTGGTTCCGGGGATATACCTTCTAGTGCTTTGGATACCAAAAATATGTTGAAAGATTTGATGGGTTTTTCCTCTATTTTACTCTTCAAGGTGATAAACTTTGGACAAGGTTCAGTTTTGTTTAGATCCAACAAGCGATGAGGGGAATTGTAGAGAATTTCCAAGATCGTATGTCGTAGTGTTGGCTTTTTTACGTTTTGGAGACGGCTTTTTGCCCTCTCCAGGATCTAAGATCCCATAGTAGTTGCCTCCCGAGGAGGAGGCCATGTTAACGAATGAAACTGTTTGTCAAGCAACGATATTAATCGGTAACACAGTAGTGAGAATAAGAAATTGATTTATTAGAGAGATTTTTAAGAGGTGTATGTGATGTTGTTTAGAGAGAGCGCTATGCGAAAAAGGCGACTTGTCACGACGGTAGCTAATTGATAACTTGGGGATCAGTTAGATCTACAGGCTTCGGTGTCAAGTGCCCACCAGTAGATGCGTTGCCTAGGCAGTGGTTGTGTTCTTGTGATATATACGCCTGCTCTGCGCGCTTTCAGTCATGCAATTGGTGTCTTCATTTTAGCCTGATATCTTTCAAACAAGCGCCCACTAACGAAACGTACAGTTCAAATCCTCTAAGATAGCCGAATGGTCGGTCCTTGGTGAATTTGATGAGATAATTTGTTGCTCGCCATTACGTGCTTGTCTCCAATACACGCAGCTCTGGGGCCAGTAAAGGCTGCATGTGCCTCCATGGAGAGGTTGTCTCAATGCACTGCTTCCATTCGCATAAACTGGTGATATAGGGTGTCTACATCTAGTAACTTCCAAATCGGGGTCCATATGGTTACGAAAATTAAATACTTTTAGTAACTTGAATAACTTTTATCAAATTCAACAAAATAATAAACGAACAAATGTAAAATGTTTTTCTTTCTGCTATCATTCCCTACGGTTGACACTTTTGTTTATGTTTTAAAGACAGATACAGAATACCAAACTAGCGTTTATGTGACGCCGATGTTGACTCGAAATGATGTTGACATTAAACGACAACGAAAAAAAATTTGCGGATTTGCTTACAATGCTTTCATTTCGGCCGCAAAAATTCGCAACGAAAGTGGATTTCAATCTAGTCTCTGTTCAGAGCGTCGTATTTTAAAGTAATGCCCATTCATTTCTCGTGGGGAATTGCAAAAAGTCGCTTCTCAATGCGAACCGTAAAGCTCACCGCCTCCAATTTGCTCAATGACATTGTCAGACAAGTGGTCGAAAGTGGTGTTTCTATTACTGCAGCATCGTACAAGAGTATCTTAGAAGCCGCTTTTCCTCAATTTAACAATTTGTTTGGAACCATAACGTAACAATGCTATTTGAATAACATATTTCGACAGTTGATGAGTCACATGATTTAAACCCATTTTGAATAAAATAATCAATTTATCGAATTTTTCAGTGTACCCGGAAAAATTATTTTTTTTCGCTGCCGCTGTCTCTACTCCGTTTAATATGTAGTTCAGAAATAAAAAATATTGATCGTTGTTGTAATTACCTACAGTTTGATGTATGTTTAATTTGTGTGGCCTGTACTGTATAGACATGCATATACATACATACATATATATTTTTTGTATTTATTACTTCACAAAAATATTTAGATATTTGCAATATTATTTCATTTACGCCCCAGCGCCTTTGTGGAGGCTAATTTTGTGCCCCAGTACTGTATTTTTTAAACGTCTTAAAATTTGTTCGTGATATAGTTTCAACTTTAAGTTTCACTACACATGTGACATGCGAATCCGTTTCGTACATTTCATTACGGACACATGATGAAACCGTTGCGTATGAAATTCCTCTCGAAAACGTGACTAGTAGCTTTTTTTGTTTTTTCGGAACCATCTCGTACTCGGGACGTACTTCATATTCACATCCGATTCTATTTCGTTTATTTTTTTATATAAAATGAATTCGAGACGAATTCACTTTTATCAATTTTTGCGGATTCGAATCGGATTTGTTATGAAGTGACATTTTTATTAATATAATTTACTTGGCAAAAAGGCTCTAAATTACAAAAGATGTTAAATAAAAAAAAAATTACACAATTAGAAAAATGTTGGGAAATATGTTGTCTGTGGCTGTCTTATAATAGCACGTAACTTCTTCACTAATGAGAAATATTTAAATACTTCTATTCGGATTGAAGGTGACCTGCAGGAGCACGTGGTCGGGCACGCCTTTTACAATGACCGAAATACGAGCTTGGTATACTCACAAGATGTTTGCAATTTCAAATTTGCTTTCCCAAAGTCGCATTTCGGTTTTTATTGTTTTTACGGACGAGTTCGAAACTGGTCCGACAACTTTCACTTCGCTTTTTCATTTAACTTATTTTACGGACTAGTAGAGGGCTCGAAACGGATCCGTCAAATCGCAATTTTATTGATTCACATTCGTTACGGATTGTAATGCGGTCGAAATGGATCCGAATTTGTTCTTGTGGACATTGGGCAATTACTCGGGCTATGTGCTTACATTCATATAAGCATAAACGCTAAACTGTTTTTGGATTTTGTTCAAAATCAACGTCAAATTAGCGACACTTAATATGTTACTCATTCGTACATACATGACCATATATGGCAATACGAATATTGATATTTGTTGTTGTGTATTTGTTTACTATAAGCGCGTCAATGCCCGTGTTGTGCATTTTATTATGGTCTTATATACACACATTTGCCGACATTTAAAGTTCCTACTTACTGTGTGTGTTAAAAGAAGCAGTAAGTTGATGTCATCGCCTTGAATTTGTATTTTATTCTTGGTTCCATGTACTCGTCATGCACATGTACATGACTCCACTTGCCGTTGGTGTTACCAGCAAAAAAAAATAAATTATATGAGTCACCAAATGGAATGTTTGAAATGTAGATCTATGTGCACACTTAGTATTTTGGATATTTAATTTAGGAATTGTGAACATTTGTATTGCAAACATATTTAACTCAAGATTCTTGTCTATTGATGCCTATTGTTCGTTATTTATTTAGTGGAAATGTAAAGGGTATTGCAGTTGGTCTTATAAAAAGTTAAAGTTACTGTTTGTTCGTAAACTAGTTACTATTTGCTTTGTTCCCAAGTTTGCCAAACTTTTTTTTTTTATTATATCACATGAAGGATTGAGGCAGAGCAACTAATATCAGTAAGCTGAGCGCTTTCTAAATTGTACTCATTCATCAGTACCTATAGTTTTGTACCGAATCTGTATGGTTTTGCAATGTTTCATGTTGTTGTTGTCGTTTTTATGTCAACATGGCTTGGTTTCAACATCGTCGTCACATCAACGCTATTTCGGTATTCTGTCTTGAGACGACGTCGACTATTTATCGATAACTTATCAAAAATATAAACAAAGTTGCCAATTTTAAGCGATAAGAATGTAATGGAAGTTGTTCGAATCACTATTATCTTTACAAAAATTTGTGTTAATATTTTTCAAATTCATCAGGTAGATAAAAAGTCATTGACAAAGCTCATGGTTATGAATGACAAGTGTGTGGTTCCCGTTAGTGAATGAAAGGAGGAAGAAGAACACACGACAATGATTTTTCTTCGACTGAAATACGATGACGCACAGTGAGGATGGGTTCATACATTTGTATGAAAAAAGTATAAGGAGTGCTCGTAGAGTGATGAAACTTGGCACCAATCACTTTCTTAAGGCTATTAAGAAAAATATAAATTTTCATCAAAATCGCCCACGCCCACCATATACTGCCCAAATAACTCAAAATGAATTTTTCATACGAAATTTTTTCTTTTGGTCCGAATGTGTTGAAATTTAGCAGACATTACAATAATTTCAATAATTACATGTACCACTGATAATATCAATGTCTTTATTTCCTATAATTTTATTTTGTTATTTTTATTATTATTTTGTTTTTCTATTATTTTGACTTAAAATTTATTTATTACTATTGCTATTTATTTTTATTTTTTTTTTTTTTTGATTTGTATTTTTATTTTTATTCTTTTTAATTTAACTTACTCTCTGAATTTTTGTTTTGGTAATGTTCAAGGTTCAATGTTCTAATGTCAATGTTTTATTTACTCTTAATTTTCTAAATTTTATTAATCAATTCTCCATTTAATTGTACTTCCACATCTAATTCCTATACTATAATTATAAGATTGAAATCTTGTTGTATAGGATAAGCAAATAAATAAACAAACATTACAATTAACAAAATTTAAAAGTTCTGAAAGTTGCACTAAAATCGGCCACTCCCATCACATACCGCCCATATAACTACAAACGAAATTATCATATAAAATTTTATTATTATTATGTATTGTTATTCTAAAACAGCCTTAACTTCGTCGCTTATATCACTATGCTTTTTCTGGATAAACGAAGGAGTCGAATGTGAGATCATGGGATCTGATGTTACCATCATTCGGAGCATAATATCTTAGTTCGTGGCATTTCGACTGCATTTTCTGGAGTGTCTGAGGCGAAATTTTGTATAGTCTTTGTTACGACTTTCCTGGGCCTCTTCGGATAGTAAGCCTACAGGAAAAATACACTATTCAATTATATCTTTTCCATGAATGTGAATTTTGTGGAGTGTAGGTGGCATATTGTACCACTCGTACAGTGCAACAAACTCTTTTGCCGTCTCCAGACAAAAATGGTACAACTGATGTCATATATAAATGGAAGTCCGAAATTTGATCATCTGAAAGGCTCTGTTGGTATTCGCTTTGACTAGATGCCCCATCACAGGCCCATCTACAGTACATTGTTAGATTTCCGCTTTAAATTTTGTTTATTTCCTTTACTGTCTTAGTTTCTATGGTTCTTTTAGCGGTATGGCGTAACAGATTTTGCAGAGGTACACTGTCTGCACTTTCAGTAATATAAATTCCTTGAGGATAACTGTTAGTTTTTTCTTTCGTGAGTTCTTTGTATGGTACAAGTATATTATAGCCTACTTGAAACTGTTGCTGTTGTAAAAAGTTGTTGTTGCTGTAGTAAAAAATAAATCCGTTACAGGTAGTCAACGGAAAAACACACACCCTTTTCCTCTTTAATTGAGTGTGAACGGATTAGGTATCATAAATGAACAAGATCAGTAATTCAGAGTCCACACACATTTATGAGCGTTTATTACTTTGCAACCGCGTATAACAAATATATTATCAAATATAAAAATATAACGTTTATTGAGAGGTAGCACCTGAAATTGATTAAAAATTTAAAAATAGATATGAGACAATGTATTAGCAGTGATTTCCAACTCTAGGTAAGTCCAGCTAAAATTGCAGATCCAAATGTTTGGAGAAATAGGAGATTTTTGTTATAAGTTCATAAAAATAAAAAAACTGAAGTCTCTGCAGAGTTTATTTTTTCAATTCTAGTATATGAAATATCCTACTTTAAATACAGCCCAATTCTCAATAGCAATTCCCGGGGAGTTTTTTCCCTATTCCCTGTAAATTTAGTTTAGCACCAACTCTCAGATCTACACCAAAATGTCACCACCGAGAAAAGCTGAGTTCAAAAGTTTTAAAAGAGGTTAACAAAGTTAGTAGAAATGAGTATTATTACAAAGGTGTTTCTAAATTCTATAAACCTGTGTTTGCACATATTTATTTTTATTAATCCATTGGGGGTTAATTAAAAACCAATCGCGCTTATTCCCGTTGTCGTCGTCCACGTCAATACAATATCGACACCATTTTTATTGGCGACTTGAAGGCATTTGGGAAAAATTAATTTTGCGTAATGTTTTAAGAGGGTTGTTTTTGGATCATAGACATCAAAAATTTTGTTGTTGTCGATGTGACGATACATTTATAACGTTCTAAAGTTGACAAAAATCTGATGACGACGACGACAACGGGAATAAGGCCGAATATTTGTTAACCTCCCTTTTTTAATAAAAATGTATTATTTCAAAAAATTGGTAGTTGTTTGGTAGACTCCGATAATAGACAAGACTTCTGCCTTTTTTAATGTATAATTCTCACCAATAACCCTTCAAAGACCGGAGACATTTAAGTTCAATGTTTTGAATACATTTGCCACTTTTTTCACCAAAAATTAAAAAATAATTTAAAAAATATCGCGCGAATTAACACAAAAATACTATGCCAAAGCCACGAAGCGGTTGTTGTACTCGCACCAGACGAGAAAATCCCTAAGCCACGCAGAAAGTTTAATAACACAGAAATACTATGAACTTTAATTTGAACTTTAATACTTGGACTTTGTAATGGTACTGATTCCAGCTAGATCGGATAATAAATGGCTGACTTATGTCCAATTATATATTCAAGCTTTGGAGGTCTATATTTCGGAAAATAGGGACCAGCACCCTTTTTAATCTCTTTTCCGTAACGTCGAAATGAAAATAAATTTTTCAAAATCGTTAAATTTATATTTCACCTTGGCTCAGACAGGGGGGTACAAATTCCCTCTGTACCTTAAGTCGATGTGTGGCAAAATCAGTAAAATCGCACGATTGTTTTAAAATAATTTTTGATATTTTAATGAAAACAGGTCCTCATATTATGTTGAAAGTTTGATAACAAAACTTTAACTTTTTCAAGGGCTACTGAGCCGTATTATACCTTGAAAGAAAGCCTGAAATCTTCTCTATTACCGGTGTGTAGAAAAAATGTAGCAACACTACGGTCTATTTTTTAAAAATAATGATTTTAAAGGAAAAAGTGAGGTTATAAAATCATTTTTTTTAACTATTCCACAATGGGTTAATAAAAAGTAAAATATTTTTAACCGTATTTGTAGAGTTTAAAAATACGTTTCAGAAAAGTAGTTTCAGAGATATAGCCAACTATACACTCAAGCTTTGCAAGCCCATATCTCAAGAAGATGGGCCGATCGTACAAAAAATATATATATTTCAGCTCAGCTTAAAAATCTATATTGATGATGAAATTTTGATTCCATTCCAAGAAATGCCCCTGAACTAGAGTTAAGCCAAGTAAATATGTACGTTCCCTTATTTACTTACAAAGTTTGCGGCAGCTCCAGTGAATTGGTCGCATCGCGTAACTATCTCCTTGCAAACGTTTGTTGTTGTTTCTCCTGGTTCCGGTCGTTCTTCTGCTGCCATTCTAAAGGCTGTGGTGTACATTTGCACTTATTTTGATTATTAATTAAGTTTTATTTGCTTAAAATGATTTTGCATTTAACAACCAAAACCAAACGTCATTAAGCAAAACAGCTGACTTCGAAAATTCGTAATTCTCTCTCCCTTATTATTCTATTCCCCGTCTGTTTAGAATAGGAGGAGTATTCAGAATCGGGCTGATAAAAAATAAAAAGAAAACCGTTAGCTCACATAGTAAAATAATTCTTAGATTTATATTAAGTCAGTTCGGTAAAATATATAAATACTGAGTTTGAAACGGTTAAAAAAAATTAGCAGTGAGATCGAAGTAATTCTTTTTGATTTGATTGTACCATTTAGTCTTAAATTTCAAAATACCACCGCATATTGCGTGGAGAGTATGTTGACAATTTGACATTTTTCCGCGAAATCCCCAGTGTGTGGCGTTAGCTAATAGGAGATTTCGCAGCAATTCGCAACAATTTGTCAACTGCTAAAAGAACTGTTGTTGTTGCTTTGCATAAACTAATTTTTGAAGAAGAAGGAGATAGATCAAATAGACAACGATTGCGCGGGTTTGAAGGGTTCGACTACGACGAGGAAAGCGAGGAGTACAAAAAGAAATCAAAATATGTTAAAGACAATTTGAGCACAGCAGATTTGGTTTCGGCTTGCAATGTTTTAGGTTTGGATTATAACGACGACGATTTATTTCTCCGCATTTTTAGAAATCTCATAAAAGGAAAACTAATGAGCTGCGACGACGTTGACGACGATGATGACGACGGCGAAAATGATGATGATGATGACAAGCAAACGGAGGACAGCAAATACGACGATGATAATGATCGTACATTGGTAGAGTTGCGAAAAACTGAAGTTGAAGAAGATTATGACGTTGAGAAGTTTGGTAATTCCAGTGGCCCTAAACATACTACGACTTGTGCAGAGTACATGAAACCATGGCCCGATAACCCTAGTGACGATGAGTGGGAAACTGTTTCGTATTCGCAGGATGGCCGAGATGTGGGAATGTCATAATTGGCATGCTGCAAATGCAATTGAGAGAAGAGAGGCAGTGTGAACAACGACACGAAGAGCTTAAGACGTATACCGGACGACGATCGCTAATAATTTAAATTTTCATTTTCACCATTGTTTAATCACTAAACTTTTTTTTAAACATTGTTCATTAAATAATATATTTCTTTTTTTAAATAAATAAACGAAAGAATATTTCGAAAGAATATTTCCGATTTGGCCGTCGGTGGTGCAATGGTTAGTCTTGTACATGAGATACTGGGTTCGAACCCTGCTCTTCTCACCACCTTCAAATTTCTTTCGGCGGCGGTCACCTCGCATAGTGACGGCGACACTATCGAGTATATAGCCATGAAAAAGCTTCTCAAAATACCGTTCGGAATCGGTGTAAAACTGTAGGTCCCAATCAGTGAGTGAAAACTGTGAGAGGTTCTCCCCAGTCCCTTCATGGGATGTAATGGGAAACCATTTTTTTCCATACATTGGAACACTGGAGTTTATATTTCCTCCATTCAAAATAACAGTAATCAGTAAAGTTTCACTAACAATGAAGTTTAGTTTGTATTACCAGTAAATTTTTGGTGATTACTGAAAAAACTCTCAGTAAAAATAAATTACATCTTTTCTGGTAATACATATTAAATTTAATTATCAGTACAAAATTACAGAATATTGAAATTTTTTTCAGCTTTTTCAATACTTGTAATGCAAAAAAAATAATATATATATATTTGAGCTCACCTCAAAAAGTCATATTGATGGCTAAAAGTAATTTTTGTATTTATTTTTTGGTAAAGTGGTTAAACCAAATTAGTATTAAAACGAGCTCTTTTCTTACTGCATTTACTGTCAGAAATTTGCATTTATATTCTCGCCATACGCAAAACGCGGCTCCAGCACGCTCTGCTTGGGGTTGTCCGTCCGCCTTTATGAGTTATGACCACTAAATTTAAATTTTGTAATCCATAATTCAAAAATAAAACTTCGAAAATGTTTTTAATTTAAGTCTGTAGTACCCCAAATGTAAAAAGTCACATGCGCTTCTGGCTCAGACGTATTTTTGGCATCATCGTGAAGCCACACTGCCTACATGCTTGTACTTTCACACTTGTTGGTACACTCACACGTAGTACACTACCCTATTGCATATAAATGTTGACATTTGATATATTTTACATGCGCATGAAGCTGTCCAAAAATACGGTATTGCGCTAAAACTAAACAACTTGTAGCAATTTCTTCATATAACAAATATTTTAAAGATATCAATTAAAAAATTAAGACAGTATTCAATTATTGGCAACATAAATATTTGCAAAAATTAAAGATCGAAATTCATAGCGGTAAAATGTGACGAAAACTCAAATTTTAGTTGCGCAAACCCTAAGCAACTTTTCAATATTTTGTATAAAATCTTTTATTGTCGAAAACCTTCTGACAACGTTTCGGCATGTATTTCATGAATATTATTCATTGTTTCTATCGGAATAGATTTCCACTCGACCTTTAGGTGTTTTATAAGATATGTACGGTTGCTGAAATACCTTCCACCGACTTTGCGTTTGAGGATTCCAAAAAGATTTGCAATTGGATTCAAGTCTGGTGATTGTGCCGGCCAATTAAGGACTGAAACTTTTTCATCTTTGAATAGTCTGTGACCAACTTCGAAGTGTGTTTCGAATCATTGTCGTGTTGAAACACGAATCGAAGTGGCAGGTTCCACTCTGCGTGCGGAATCATTACTGTCACTAAAATGTTTTGTACATGACATGGTCTATAATGCCGTCAATGACATGAAGGGGCCCAACACCGTTACCAGAGAAATGCTTCAAAGTTTTCTTACAGGAGCGTGGATACATACAAATTTTGATTCGTCACTAAACAGCACACTTGACCATTTTTTTCACTCCAGTCCTCATATTTGGTCGCAAATGTTATTCTATAAAAATGAACCAATAACGCTCTGTACCAACCGTTTATCCAACTGATTTTTCTATTCATTGGTTTTTTTGCATGGTGCATAACTTGTCAAACAATTTTCCGCGGTTCTTGTCCGTACAGTACTGTGGTGTTTGTTAAGTTCCAAACTATGTACGATCTCCATAGAGGAAATAAAGGGTCTTTAACAAATTGCAAATTTCTCGGTCTGTTCGCTCAGATGTATTGCGAGGCCGTCCACCTTTGTTGGTAGTATCAATAGTGACACAATGTTCTTGTTCACGCCCGACTTTTTGACTATTGCACATTATGACTGGCTTCCATTATATGCCTCCAACATGAGCAATTTAAAATGTCATATATTTTACGGCTCATTGTTTTAATAGGAAAATTATGCTTGCGCGAGGCACAATCGATCACAAGCATAATTAAATCTTCCTTGCAATTACTCTTCATGTCTTGGAAAATAACCGTTACTTCCGTGTGAGAATAAAAACAATATCGAAAGAGGGCCAAAAGTCGCTAAGGGTTTGCGCAACTAAAATTTCAGTATAATATTTATATATTATACTGTTTTCGTCACATATCTTACCGTTAAGAATTTCGAATTCTTATTTTGGAAATATTTATATACTGTCTTATTTTATTTTAAGAAATTGCTACAAATTTGCTTAGGTTTTGCGCAATACTGTATGTAAAAGCGAGAATTTTTAACAGAAGATATGGGCCGCATGTAGCTATCGACATTTCAGAAATGTTTCAAACAATATAAAGCTAAAAGTTTAATTGTAAATGTTTATAGTATTCTTTTCTATTTAAAAAGTAATATTGTACATAATCAGAGAAATAAATATGTATTAAGTGAAAATTAAATAGAAACGCAATGAAAAAAAATGTGCCTGCACCAACTATTGATTTTCAGAAATAAAAACATTAATATGGTGTGATGTTTGATCTTAAATGAATTGCAGGCCTACATGTGTGCAAGTAGTAATTCGATTTATCTGCTAAATGGTGTATTGGGAGTGAGTTTTTCGGCATAGCACCAGCAAATGTTCTCCTATTGGTATAAAATATACCGTTACCAGAAAGAGAATTTCCTCATTTTCGTAAGTCCGTTCTTACGTTTTTAAAATTGTTGATTAAAATAGTTATTCACGTTTAGGCACTAAAAAATCAGATTTTTTCATTAAATTATCACTATCTTCTTTGTGTTAAATCGCGCGGTGGAAAAACTTACCCTGAAAAATTGGGTAACAGATCAGCCTTTCCAACTGTGTATCATAAAGACAAACACAATATTTTTAAATATTTGGTACAACCGAACTGTATTTTGTATATGCACAATTTAGCTGCTATGTTAAAGCCACCCCACTCTTTTTAATAAAAAAAATTGAGTGCAATCTATCTAAATCTGAATGAGATACAGTTCAAGAAATTCGAAAAAAGAGATCAAAATTTTTCGATTAATAAATTTTTGGGCGCATAATGAAGAATTATGTCAAAATATGTTAATAAAAGGAAAAAAACACGATTGTCAGTGTGGCTTTAGGAGTAATAGAAAATGAAGACAATTTAGCAACACTATGTTGTGGTAGACGTGATATTAAATCCTCCTGATTGAAAATTAAAAAAAGTAATCTATTTAATGGAAAAACTAAAAGAATCTGGCTTAAAATAGTCTAAACACCTTCATCTTGCCTGGAGATATAAAGTTTTCTTCGAGTTACCTGAAATATGTATATTTTAAGGAAAATTAAATATTGCTGCCATATGCGCGTGTTATCATTACCATTACCAACTAAAAAGCTACAAATCACGGGTTAGTTACGGTTATTCTATGTTTTGCCAAAGATTAACAAAAACTGTTTGTTGGTAAACTATTGCCATTTTATTAAAATTTATCTCATTTTGATAAAATTAAATTAAACCATTATGGCCTTTCCTTGTGGAGTTTGTAATCTGGAGACAACTGGGACTAGAAGTTTTCTGTGCGATATATGGTACCATGCTGACTGTGAAGATGTTTCCAAGGTCCTGTTTACTACATTGGATAAACACCGTAACCTTGCATATACCTGTGCAGGATGTGTTAAAGATCCCTCTGACAATTCTTATAATGGCTTTAAAGCGGAAGTGCATAAAGAATTTGCTGCACTTAAAGATTCCCTTCGAGTTGTTGGTGAAATCCGTTCTGAACGGTTGTGTAACCTGAAAGTAATCAAGGATGGATGATGTATTAAATTGTAAAGCTCTTGTAACTTCTCATGATATGGCAAACAAAAATAAATTTTATGAACTTGAGCAGCTGAACCATGCACTGCAACATCGTTTAAACGGATAGAGCATTGTAATAACTCTCTGATAAATTGGATAATCTTGATGAAATAGTTAAAAGCTTGGGTGCACTCTTCAAGTTGGAAATGTCTCCTGCTGATATTTTGGATGTGATGTATATTACAAAACGCCATTCTATTCTTGTGAAATTTGCTCAAGTCGGTATACGTGATAAATTGATGTCAGTACATTTTAAATCCAAACCACTTCTGATGTTGTTGGCGATGTTGATGATAGACGTGTTTATTTGAATGACAACTGAGGAGTCGCAGAACAAAAAGTGCCTTTTTGATTATTTCAAAATGTTGAGAAATTCAAGATTATCAGGGCTGTCATAGAAACCAATGTTGTCACTATTGTTTTTGAAAACGACAACAACAAATGCTTTGGTGTCATGAAAACCAATGTTATCGGTTTTATATTCGAATTAGAATTTACGTCGGTTGTAGGTTCACAGAAACTAATGTTATCGGTTTTGTTATTAGAAATAAATTAAGCAGCTAACAGCTGTCAGTTTTCATTTGAGCCCTTTGGTTTGTTATTTGTTTGCACCTGGATGTTTTGTAAAAATGTAAGTGAATCGATTCATATTACTGGTGTATAAGTCAGATATGTTTTCACAATCTTTGGCTCTTCCTGGTTACAACGTGATTAGAAATGATCGACCTGGTAATCCTAATCAGAGTGTAAATGGTTAACCTAGAAGGGCTGGTGGTGTTTGTTTGTATATTTCAAATCAATTGCGTTACAAAATCGTTTTTCGAGGCACCGAGTGCATCATTATTTGTTGAAATTTTAATGGAGCTTCTATGATTGTTGGGGTTGTTTATTTGCCACACGTCTGTGTAGATACTATTGAAAGTTTGCATGGTGATCTATTTGATCGTTTTTCTAATATAGTTGTTATGGAAGACTTTAATTTCAACCTTTGATCCTGTTAAATGCAATTATTTGAGACCTTTAGTTTCAAGATGTGGTCTTAGCTTTGCTCACAATTGTCTGCCAACTCACATGCATTTACCTAATAATACGACATCGTTATTAGATTATTTTCT
This sequence comes from Phaonia tiefii, assembly GCA_963931995.1. NCBI lineage: Eukaryota > Metazoa > Arthropoda > Insecta > Diptera > Muscidae > Phaonia > Phaonia tiefii. The sequence goes on along the minus strand of OZ008367.1, from coordinate 31,408 downwards.
ATTGAGCAACACTTCCTTGCTTGCTTACAATGACCAACTGCAGTGCCCATTTTGCTCATCTCATCACAGCTTTATATTCCTTTCTATAAAATTTTCCTCTAAATTGCACCTAAATTTAATTGAATACAAAGATTATAATCGATTAAATATTTATGATCTTTGTGAGCAATTCAATCAGTTTGATATATCTTATATTCTGTGCAAGTGATATTGATTCGCAATTACCAACTCTGAATGGTATAGTTGATAGTCTCCATAATATTGTTCCTACATCTAGAACTAGATCTGTCTCTGGTGACTATAAATGTATGAGTTCAGGAGAGATAATAATTCAAGGTAGAAGAGAAAGAGATCTTGCTTATGGTGCTTACCTTAGAAACCAAACGGCTGAAAATTGGAGATCTTACTGTAGACTAAGGAATAAAGCTAAGTCAATTATTAGAAAAACTCGTCAGAAGTATGGTGAGAAGTTGTTTGCTAAACAATGTCGAAAATCCTCGAGAATTTTATGAAAGAACAAATATTATCACACTGTGAGCATCTCTTACTTATTCATCCGAATTAATATGCGTTTCGAAATAATCACAACACCACATCTTTACTTCTCTCCCTTACTGATTCTATTAGGCAACGACTTGATATAGATGGAAATTGTACTTTAGTCTCCTTAGACCTCACGAATGCTTTTGACCGTATAAATCATATTCTTTTTATAAACAAATTGCAGGATAAATTTAAATATTCAAAATCGGCATGTAAATTAGTTTACCCTTATCTACAATACGTTTCTTTCAAATTGGGGTTTCCAGTGTAAATATTCGGTATATTTAATTTTTAATGAAGGTTGATTAATGATGATTTATAAGTATAGGAACAAGACCGTTTTTTTGAGTTAATTATTTTAAAGTAGTTGGCGGGGAGACTTCTTCAATTATTTTACTTAATAATATGTATATTGAAAATTTATTTATTTTTTTTAGTTACCACTTAATCCATTTATTATACTTAATACAGTAATTGCGATTTAAGTATAGATTAAAAAGTATATATTTTTTCATGTAGTATGTAGAGTTCTTGAGAGTTTTTTTTTTAATATATGGAACATAGATAAATTTAAATTACTGGCTTTTTATGTTACGAAAGGATAAGTAAATAAATAAAAAAAATAAGTAATAGAAACGGCTTAAGGAGAAATAGTTACTAATGTGTAAAATTTAAAAAGTCTCCAGTTTCTCATTCCAAAATATAACTAGAGAAACAGAATTAGGAATTTTATTTACTAAAACAGATGTTTTTAAACTTCTGTCGTGGTTAAACGTCATTGAAGTATACTCTTTTGGTACTCAGAATTCCTCAATAGATATTTATAACCATGAACGTCGTTTTGCCAGATATTTTTTGGAGGTCTTGATCGATCAACAGCTATGTACAGGCATAGAAATTTCCACCACTAAGTTGATTCTTTTATTGAAAACAATTTTGCTCTTGTGGAAAAAATATCCATTCTAAGATGTTTATCAAAGCGGAAGAGAAAATAGAAAGCTATTATGGGTAGTGACTAAAGTCAGCCTAAAAATGGATCCAAAGAAATGAGCCGACAGCGAATGGGAAAGTTCTTTACAAGAAACAACACAACCAACGAGAAAAAAAACCGAGTCATTAACCTCATCAATCCACAAATAATGTTTTGCGAAAATCAACTATAAAGTATTTAGTAGAAGAAATAAATTAGTACCAACTCGTACATGAGTGTACTAAGTATATAACATAAACATGCATATTGGTATTAGTACTATTGCACTGGAATTCGTATAAGGTTTTTAGTTTACAGGTTTCCGTCCACTGTAGTTAATAAGCCAAGACATATTATTAATTCAATTTAGATGATTTTCGTATAATCCCGGTTATTCATATAAGAATCTATATATTGTGTGCTAATTTTTTACAAACCTCCGAAAAGAAGGTCAACAACTTACTAAATATAACAGCCTTAAATCGAAACGTTAACATGAATTTTGACACACGTATGGTTGAATTATTGTATGGAAGTAATGGTTACTTTATGCCGTTCTCGTTTTTAAGACATAATTAGTGATCTAAATTGCGGTATTCAGCATTATTGAAATTATGCTTCTTTTGAACACACTTATTGATATATTTGTAGATTCTTTCATTTTCTCTGCGAAACGCGCCCGTCTAGTAGCGTGAATATAATTAATTATATTTGCAAACAACTTTTTCGTTGGTTTAAGTTAGTGTTAGTAATAGTAATAGACACAGTAAAGTTATTAAACTATTTGTTATTGAATAACTTCAATTATAATTTATTTCAGGTAAATGAAGAAGAAGCCGCACATGTTGCTATCAACAACGATGAATCTAAAAATTCTAGTTCTTCCGAAAGGTTTGTTAATAAAACTGAACACATCATGGTGGTAGATGAAAATGCTGATACTGAGAATTATTTCATACATCATTCTCCTACACAAGGGGAAGACACTGGCGTAGAAAACTTGGAATCTCAGCGTACAAGTAAAGCAAATGAGTATGACTTAGTTCAAATAGAGGAGCCTTTAACAGATAATAAAATCGCAAGCCAATTGACTGTCACCATTTGTGCAAACGAGGCAGAAACGACAAAAACTGATCATTTATCTGAAGATGTGACTCCAAACGTAGATGTTGTGTCATCTATCATTGGGCTTCCTTCTCAACTGGAAGAGGCTTTAAATCCACATACGATTTCTGATTTCATGCATATACCAGAACAATTTGAAATATTACATCAGAAGGAAATCGTTGAAACTGAAGATTCCGGAGTGGAACAAGTACTAGGTGGGTATTCTATTAAAGAAAAAGAGAATACAACTGCGACTAAACTTGCAAGTGGTGAAGAATTATCTTATGGAGAAAAAGATGTAGGCCAGCAAGATTTATACAAAACAATTATTGCAAGTATCGCTGAGGAAATAAGAGCAGAACCTTCATCCGAGACTATTATTGATGATACCGCCGCAGAAAAAGTTTTAGAAAAGGTCCCTATTTCTGTTTGCAGCACATCCACTGTTAAAGCAGCTTTACCTTTGGAAGCATGTAGTATTAATACTGTTAAGAAAACTGGCGCTAAAAATACAAGCTGTGCTTTAAAGGCAAAGGCAACTCCATCTCTGCCATCTTCATCAAAAAAATTGACTACTACCGAAGTTACTAAGAAACCTATTGGTGTTGTTACCAAGCCGAAATTGGCAGCTGTAAAGCCCTCAACAATATCTCTTTCCAGTGATAAGAAACCCAACAAACCGACATCTGTGGGTGCTCTAAATGCTCGCAAACCAGTGGCAAATGCGACAGCTGCACCGAAAATTCCTTTGAAAGCAAATGTTTCGTCGCGTTCAACACAAATATCAACATCAACATCCACAACGAAAACGACCACATCAAGGCCTATAACGGCTTCACGTACTCTTACTTCAGCTCATACAACAGTTCGAAAGCCGGCAGCATTTGTACCCAATTCTACTGCAAAGACCCGTCCGGCGTCTGCATCGGCAGTTCCAGCCAAGCCAAATACATTAGGTGCAGCCGGCACCAGTACCAGCAAACCGAAAGTAGCATCGCCCCGGGCAACACTTACTTCTCAGATGCGTAAACCAGCGCCATCCTCAACAACTGCAAAGAGTCCTGTGAAATCCACTGTTCCAAATAACTTAACTAAAACCGCGTCATCATCATTGGGAACTCGACCAAAACATGTATCCTCTACTACAAGTAGCGTTGGTTCTGCAACCACAAAACCAATTGCGGCACGAGTAGCTCCCAAAGTAGCTAGTTCCTCCACTACAACAGCTCGCCGTTTGACGGTCGGAGGTCTTACTGGCGGTACAGCTATCACGAACACCGCAACAAAAGCTACTACTTCGCGAAAATCATCACCGATTAAACCTACATCTGGTAAAACGCAAACAAAACCTAATAAACCCATCACGAGCTCTAATACCAAAGCCGTAAATAAATCCACACCCCCCAAATTGACTGAAAATAAATTGAATGAACAATCGGTAATGAATGGTGGTATTAATTCCGATGAACCACATGATTTGAATAGTATTAACCGAAGTTCACAAGATGCGTCTGTCACCGGTGAGCACCAGCAAACTTTTGTGGACCAGGAAGACTTAAATATACCACATACTATCGGCAGCAATCTAGCCACCTCTGAAGACTTTAAACGTGGAGTTATTGATCCTTTTCAAGAAGATTTGATTGGTGCTTACGATCATTAGAATACGGTGGAACTGAATTTGATGAGGGGATGTTTTCTTAACATTTAATTTTTCCTGAGCATGTGTTTTAAAAAACACGTTTTGAATCCAAGTTTACATTTAACTAATCCAAACTCTTAAATACTTTCGAAAAGCGAATGTACGAATTTACGGAAATACTTTACTCTATTATTTGAATAATCTTACGATTGATCTGATAAAGTTTTCTACTAATATTATAAGTTAGCGCATGAGAACGAGTAAAATTAATACAAATTAAAATGAAGGAAAATTCCAAGTTATATACTTACACGCATGTTTTGCTCCATATACTTAATGTCATATATCAAATATTCATATTACTAATACAAAAATTTCCTCAATTACATATGATTTATTAATGAATCTCTTACAAATGTGAAAATTTTAGTCTTAGTCGAGTCGCAACAACCCTACAAACATTAGGGTGTTATTTTTTGTCCCCTTCAATATTATTTTCCTATGATTATGTTTATCTTTTAGTTTGTGTTAATTTATTGTTTTGTTTGTATTTTAACGTTTTTAACTCATTCAGAGCATTAAAATTACTTCCTGTTAAGTTAAAGTATTGGAACGCAAAAACGTCCTTCCCAGTGTATTATTTTTTTTAATATTTTAAGTTTTTATATGTTCTTTTCATTTAACTCACTTCATGCAAATTCATAATTTTATCATTAATTTTTATATCCAAGTATTTATAATATACATTTATTAAACGATAAAAAATATGCTGTTTTTAACGCTAAAGGTAAACCCTTTCGAATTTATAAGATTTGCGTGACCCCAACTGATTTTTAATTGAATTTTACTTAAATCCAATTTACTTAGTGCCCTTTGATTTAATTTGCCTTAAACGATTTTCGTATTAATCTAACTTTCTATAAAATATACCCATATAAGAATGTAGCCATCTAAAATTATTAACTAAGTAAAAAGTCATTAAAAAAGACGTAATACTAAACGGTTATCATACAAACGCGTTTTAGAAAACAACCATTCTCCAAACTTAAACCATGAATGAGACTGAGAAATTCGTTTACTACACTCCATTACAAAATATTGTTGTTTTTTATATTGCAATGAAAAATAATTTAAAACCTATGTATCTGTCATTTGCATCAAAACTGTCATATTAACAAGATCGTTGCTGGTAAGACAACGTCAAAAGTTTCGAATTGTATTTCCGTATTCAAAAATGGTTGAGGAAAAATTCTCTCACGTGGGAAATGATGAGAGTTTAGTTGAATGGATCGAAATAACAATTACCCAACTTATATTTTGTAGCACACAAATAAAAAAGAGAAAAATTTTAGTTATGCCGATCTCGCAAATAAGCGATATGTGTAAACTTTTATATTATTGTTTTTTTTATATAACTGATTTGCAAATGTTCTCTGAATTTATCAACAGAAAAAATAAAAAGAGTTAATACAGCAAAATAAAAGATGTTCTTATTAAATCACTTTTCAAACTTATTTAAACCAGTAAATTATAAGTCACAGCAAATTGGCAATTGGCTTATTAAACCAGAGACATTCAACAATTATACGCCACTACATGTTTTGGGAATCACGCCATAAAATTATGGGTTTTTATTTTTTTGAAATGAAGTAAACAGATTTTCCTCAGCCGAAAACATGATTCCTTTGCAAAGATGCCTTAAACATTTTTTTTTAAAGTTTTATGAATAAAAAATTAAAGAATAAGAAAAAGAATGCCTGCCCATCTGCCGATAGTTCGTGCCAGTGATTTTTCAATACTATAATTAGAGAGAAAACAGTAGCGTTCATAGAGGAATTTAGGATAGAGTAATTTGTTCTCAATATTTTTAACGTTATAGGTATGGTTGCAAGTGAACATTGGATGGTTGAAAGCACGGGTTCAATAATACCAGATAGTGGCAAAGTACACAATGTCCAACAAAGGAACAACAACCGCATTTCGTGGCAAAACAGTTGTGTTAAATACAATACAAATGTATACCAACGATAAAAGTAAAAAAATTGCAAAATACATTTAAATTTCAGAGTTCTTACGAAAACGAAATGAAATGTCAGATGAGGGAATAAATTGCTCTATCCTATAAGTAAATATCTCTATGGTAGTGTAAAATTATTGTCAAAACAAAAACTCAAAAAGCCTACAGAAAATTAGTAGCTTTAGTAGATTTTAAAATTAAAATTAAATAATTATTTTTATAATAAAGGATGGGCCATGTAAAATTTGGACTTTAGTTAGTTAGTTCGAAAAGAGGGGCGCGGTGTTGAGTGTTCAGAAGGAGCACTCTAAACCTTCCCATGTCAGTAAGACATACACTTAAGCCGTTAAGTTCGACCTGTTGTGCGCTCTAGGTTTATCCTACTACTTCACTATATCCCTTATAGGAATTCGGTGCTATTCACGAAATTCCTTAGTTTGTTCCAGTCCATACCCACAAGTTTGGTCATGTCCGGTATCGTACTATCCAAAAGATATCTGGATCTAGCTTGTGTGAAGGCCGGGCAGTGGCATAAGAAATGCTCCAACGTCTCATCGTCCTCCATGCATGCCCTGCACTCACTGTTCGCCACTAGTCCAATACGGTACAGGTGGGCTCGTAATCCCGAACGCCCCGTTAAGACTCCCATCATTTTGCCCATTTCGGCTTTTCCCAGTTTCAGCAAACCTTTTATCCTCAATCCATCTGGGTCTCCCCATAGGATCTTTGTCATCCTGCCTACTGATTCTCGGTTTCACTGGGCTATAAAATTTGGACTTTAATTTCGTTTTAAAAGAAAATATTAATAGAAATTTTTTCAAAATGATGATTTAATAGGTAAGGCCCATAATTGACATTTATGCGTGAAACACATCGTTCAAATTGCTTCCAGGAGTTGCTTTACAGTACCTCTACCCAAATTTTTCAGTATATTTTCTATTGTTTTGCCTCTCTCTCATGAACGACATCGTCGATTTTGTGTTTTAAGGCCCCAGTGGATTGTTTGCGTAACACCTGTCCTCACGGCACCCCAGAGATAATTGTCTTAACGGGGTCAAATCGCATATGGCGTCCAATGGACTTCCGAGTTTCGGCTGATTACGCGGTTTTCGAACCCAGTGCGTAAAAGATTGTAGCTTTGGCTGTGTGGCACGAAGCGATGTCCTGTTGACTTCATCCGTCATTCATGTAATCCTCTTCAACTTTTGGAACAACAAAATCTTTGAGCATGGCACGGTAACGCTCGCCATTGACCGTAATGGCGGCTCCTTGATCATTTTCAAAGAGAATTGAGCCTATGATGTCAAACACCGCACCAAACTGAGCATGTGATGCCAAAAACCGCACCACACAGTCACTCGTGGATGTATCGGCGTCTCCTCGACAACGTGTGGATTTTCCGAGCGCCAAATGCGACTATTTTGTTTATTAACTCATCTTCAGCCAAGTGATCTTCGCCGCATTCAGCAAAGCGAAAACGTATCAAATGTTCACGAGGCTTCAGTTCTTGGACTTGTAAGCCTTCACACCAAGGTCTTTATGCAAAATTCTTGCGCAAAGAATTGCGAGAAATGTTCAACTGCTACGACCGAAGGCGACTTTATGTTAATGACTGTTCGAGCACAGTCAGATCAGAGGCACTATTTTACACTTCTTTTGTGCAATAAGGACCGGATTGACGAATTCGCTTCATAAACTGAATCAAGAACTTTGTTGATGGCACTCTATTTCTTTCGAATTTATTTTGTAGATTTCTTACAGATTGAGTTGAAGACTCTGAACTTTGGAAGAAAGTTTTTAATATTTCCCAATTTTTATCAAGGGTAAAGCGACCCATTTCGTAAACTTCTACCCTTTAACTAATAATTTGTCATTTCATAAATGTTAATAAATTGACCTTCTGCTTCGAAATAACTGGGGGTTCAAATTGACATGGCCCACCCTTTTTTTCGTCGTAAATAGTAATTATTAATTATTTGTATTATATCCCTCAGAAATAAAAGTTATTTCTGATTTTTAATATGTTTTGTTTTCCTTGAATGACAATTACTGGAAGCTTTTATTTTCTAAATATTGTTGCAACATTATTGCGACATTATTGTCTGCAATAAATTATCGAAATCCAAAATAAATAAGTCTTTTGGTGATTTTTATCGGAAAAAATTTCTGTTGAAGTCTTTAAATGATTTTTATTTGAAAAAGTCCTTAATATTTGTTACTGAAAACAAAAGTCAATAGAAATCAGAAATAATTGTCATTTCTAAGCGATATAATAAAAATCAGAATTAATAGTTATTTTGGGAGATGTTATAAAACTAAAAAATTATTATTATTTGTGAAGTGATATAATAAAAATCAAAAATAATTCTTATAAACTGATTTTTAAAATAAAAATCATAACTGTTACTGTCCTATATTTTTTTACACCTATCCAGTGCTGGCACCACAACATCGAAATGGTAAAAATGACTAGGCGTTAGCGTACCCTTCTTAAATATAAAAAACAAAACTTTTTTAGTTATAAAAGATACATTACATAAAGAATAATGTAATGTAAATGCGACTATTTTGTTTATTAACTCATCTTCAGCCAAGTGATCTTCGCCGCATTCAGCAAAGCGAAAACGTATCAAATGTTCACGAGGCTTCAGTTCTTGGACTTGTAAGCCTTCACACCAAGGTCTTTATGCAAAATTCTTGCGCAAAGAATTGCGAGAAATGTTCAACTGCTACGACCGAAGGCGACTTTATGTTAATGACTGTTCGAGCACAGTCAGATCAGAGGCACTATTTTACACTTCTTTTGTGCAATAAGGACCGGATTGACGAATTCGCTTCATAAACTGAATCAAGAACTTTGTTGATGGCACTCTATTTCTTTCGAATTTATTTTGTAGATTTCTTACAGATTGAGTTGAAGACTCTGAACTTTGGAAGAAAGTTTTTAATATTTCCCAATTTTTATCAAGGGTAAAGCGACCCATTTCGTAAACTTCTACCCTTTAACTAATAATTTGTCATTTCATAAATGTTAATAAATTGACCTTCTGCTTCGAAATAACTGGGGGTTCAAATTGACATGGCCCACCCTTTTTTTCGTCGTAAATAGTAATTATTAATTATTTGTATTATATCCCTCAGAAATAAAAGTTATTTCTGATTTTTAATATGTTTTGTTTTCCTTGAATGACAATTACTGGAAGCTTTTTGAAATAACATCGAATTCACATTTCACATTTATTTTCTAAATATTGTTGCAACATTATTGCGACATTATTGTCTGCAATAAATTATCGAAATCCAAAATAAATAAGTCTTTTGGTGATTTTTATCGGAAAAAATTTCTGTTGAAGTCTTTAAATGATTTTTATTTGAAAAAGTCCTTAATATTTGTTACTGAAAACAAAAGTCAATAGAAATCAGAAATAATTGTCATTTCTAAGCGATATAATAAAAATCAGAATTAATAGTTATTTTGGGAGATGTTATAAAACTAAAAAATTATTATTATTTGTGAAGTGATATAATAAAAATCAAAAATAATTCTTATAAACTGATTTTTAAAATAAAAATCATAACTGTTACTGTCCTATATTTTTTTACACCTATCCAGTGCTGGCACCACAACATCGAAATGGTAAAAATGACTAGGCGTTAGCGTACCCTTCTTAAATATAAAAAACAAAACTTTTTTAGTTATAAAAGATACATTACATAAAGAATAACAATATAAATTAAATGCAAAATATGAGCAAACATCTTTGTTTTCACCCTTGGCATCTATATTTTTGAACCATATCGGCGTCAAACTCGCGGTGTATATTTGACAAATAAAGAAACAAAGAGCTACAAATAACAATACTGTATCATCGCTTAAAAAACAGGATCTTAAATAAGAAAAATTGCACTGAAAGAAGTAATTCCTATTTTTATTTTAGAAAATTAACAATAGTTTACAATTTTCAATAGATTCGGATGAAGACGCAGATTGAAATTGTTGATGACAGTTGCGATGCGGTATAATATTCCAGTCATGTGGTGAAGAAGATGACTCCACTCCCTTTACCATTACTGAATGGAGCACTTCTGGGAGTTTTATTACACAGGCCACGATTAACGATGTTAGTATTCACATACATAAGTGACTGTATAGACGTCTTAAAAAAATTTAAAAAAAACTCTTACAAATTGATCGACGATACATTAATGATTTTAAGATCTGAGAAATACACAACACTTCCTAAATGTTGTAAAACTTTATTAGATACGCCTATTTATATACACTGGTGCTCATTCCTATAAACGCATTTAAATTTGCTGTTTTTCTTTGTTGTATATTTGCTAATCTCAACCAAAAACGAAGTTTTGTGATTCAAATGCGTGGTGACATAACGGTAAACATTTTTTCTTGCTTTGTTGTTTGCCTTAACAAAGCGATCAGAAGATTTTGATGCTCATTGTGAAATTTAAAAGCAACATTTTAACTGGTTTTTTTTACATAAGGTAAGTTTTTGAGAGAAAAATCTTTATTAATGAAAATATTTTAAAATTTAGTCGAGAAATTTCATAATTTTAAAGGATGCCTAAAGGAACTTTTTTTACTGATCAGGAAAAAATTCAAATAAAATTTGGAAAATATTTGCCTTTATATGTCCAACAGAAAATAAATTTCCCTTCAACCACGTGAAGTGGTTATAAAACTTAAACATGAAGGAAATTCGTTTTCAAAAGTTGGTGAAATTTTGGGTTTGAGTAAGACTACCGTTTAAACAATAATTAAAAATTACAATCGGCCCTGTTCTGCATTCAGAATCATTTTGAATCAGAATTTTCTTTCAAAATGAAAAGTCTACAACTTTGATGTTCTAAACATGAAATATTTTTGTTCTGAATTGTTTGTTTTTAAAATCACAAGATATTTGCATTCTAATTCAAAACTGCTATTTTTCTTCTGAATTGATTTACAGAAACCCAAAAATTCTGAAGAACAGGGCCGAATATTACTGGATCGTACCAGAGTAAGACAAGAAGTGGTCGGCCCGGCTAACTTGAGCGAATGCAGAGGAAAATAGTGCGAAGCTTTGCTGAAAACTAGTTCAGTCAAACTAGCCAAAACATTGCGTGGGACAGACGGAATTAAAGTACATGCTCAACGTATCCGGCGTTGCTTGAAAAAGCCAGGTTTACCTTCCAGAATGGCAAGGACCAAGGCTGATCTAATAGGTTAACGCATTAGAACAGCTGATTTTGCTTTCTTATGACTATCTGTCAAATTCAATGTATTTTGATATTGTACTTTTTTGTTTACTTTGTTTGGTCATATGTATTGTGTTGAATTTGACATTTAGAGTCATAGAACAAAAACAAAATCCCTGTCGTTGGTGCCCACAAAAACAACAAATCCTACTGCGGTAGCCTCTACTAGATCAGCCTTGGCAAGGACGAAACCTCTAAGTGAAGTGAACAGAAAAAGAGGCGTATACGCCAAACAGCATGAAATATCAAGTGAACATATGATTTTGAAAGAAAACTAAAAGAACAAGCACAAATTTTCTTTAATTGTTGATGTAAACAATTATAATCACCATCCTAGTTGAAATTACAATAAAAACGTATCATTTAACTCAGTTCAGTGGGAACTTAATTTCTGCTCAAATATTCTTCAATTTAATTAAATATTTTATATTTTATCACTTCACTTGTGTTTTGCAAATGGTATCAGTTTGATGCATTGTAACGATTAGCCGATAAATGTATGAATACCGGCTATTATCGTACCATTTGCCACATGGTAGTAAGATTATTTAACAAAGCACTGAAAAACTCTTTTCATATTTAAAGTCAGATCAAACATAAAACAAAATCAACTGATTGCCAATTTAAATAATCGGTCAAAAATTGGGCCTTAGAGTTTTTGTTTAGGCAAATCCTTTAGTTTTATTGTAGCTTGTGAATTCATTTTTGGGATTATAGTTTATTTTATTTTGGGATATGTGATTGACATAAATTAAGATATGAAGCGTTATGGCTGGTCCACTAATATGAATAACTAATGTGAATGGGTTGTATAATTAACAGAATTGTTTCCATGATGTTGTTTTCGGTGAAATATTCGAATTTTAGGGTTTGACATATATATGAATTTATACTTTAGTGTAAGTAAGAATGTGTAGTAATGGTTTGGTACGATAATACGATTTGAGTTGAGATAATGTTATAGGCATTTTTGAACACGTGAAGGGATAGGATCATATGAATAGGAAAATGGTTTACAATTGTATTCGTATGTATTAGGGGAAATGGTGGATTTAGTTTGTAAGTTATATATGAATGTATAATTCAGTGAATGTGTAAATGTATTGTATAATGATTTGTTATGATGATATGATTTGAGTCAGGATTGTGGATTAAGATTGTGAATTAGGAAATATAGTAATGGAGGTGATCGTATGAATGATTGAATGGTCTACAATTTTATTTTTTAAGATAATTGGTATGAGTATATATAGAGGGCGAATGTTGTGGGATATCTGATTTTGTTGGACATGAAGATATTGCAAAAAGTTGTTGAAGATTAAGGGGGAATTGCGGTTTTGTTTTTCTGGTCCCATTAGTTGTGATGATGTTCTGATAGTAAACTGGTTTTGTGACGTCAGGGATTGGGAACACTGGCAGGAGAATAGTGGTAGATATTTAAGCAGATTAGAGTGATAAATGTAACGATGTCGTAATTAAGCGAATATAGAATATTTTTAGGTGAATTATGATGGAGTATTTCATACTTACACGGAATGGAGTTGTCACAATAGGTGGTTTTCACTGGTACTTATTTACCATTGTGTGGATACCATATTTTGTGTTGTGTTTCTACGGGTGAGATTGTGAGAACATTAGATCAGGTTAAGTCCGGAAATGTATTTACATACAATTGTGGTTATTGATTTTGTGGGTTGAAGAAAACCTAGTTTAGTTTGAAATATTGTTTCACGTGATGTAATAGATGTAGGTTTTTAAGGTATATAAAATAACTTTTTGGCTATAGTTGCTTATTTCATACTTAGATGTAGTTTGGATTGATGTGATTAACATTTAATTTGTCACTCATGTGATTTTCGAGTGTCACAGCTGATTTCCAATTGCTCACTTGTTTCCAAGGGTGGGGATTCTGATTGTCTATGGGTGGATTGAGGATATTAATTCATGGTATGCAAAAAGTTATATAGGTTTATATTTGATTATACCTGAGATGTCTTGTGTTATGTGTTAGGGAAAGATTGAGACCTTGATGTATGTATAATGGTATATTTGTTAAATCATCAGTGGCTACACACTCATGACATATACCACTATACACGGCCTTCATCAGAACTACTCGATCCTATAGTGGTATGGTGGGTTAGATATCTAGATTTTGGACATTTGGCATTTGAGTATGATGCCCATCAGTTTGAGGCATCATGCCCAAAGTTCTCTTGTTCATCTGTATGGGATTTTTGTCAAGAGATTGTACGTGATGCAGTATATTGTTTAATTCCACCGCATACCAGATATAGAAGGTCGCAGTTAGATCATTTGACAATATGTCTTCATTTTCTTTGGCGGATCTGAAGTGGGATCCAGAGTGGCCATCTGCATATTTAACAGCTGGAAAAGTGTGGTTCCGTCTTTATGGGTTAGAATGCCTCCCCCTAACTCATAATATATTAGTCGGAGGATGATGCTGAATTCTTCGCAGATGAAGGGAGTAGAAGGGTTATAGGATCTAACTTGTACTTGCAATCCGAATTCGTAATGTGGTTTTGGTTTGAGATCGTGAAATTGTAGGTTTAAGAGGGGGCATAAGCCTTCCGTATATTTTTTAGGATGGGCTGGCGTATTCTGAGATCACCCAGACGGCATAGGGCGCATGTTGACATGCCCCTAGATGTTTGAGTTGTGAATCTCGAGACGGTCAATGTTGGTGTACATGTCCTCTATATCGAATTTGGTGAATCCGAAATCTTTGAACACTATGGTAGCTCGTAGACGAGCGGATCGTCTGTGGCCGTGAGTGCACACGACATAATTTTTTGCAGTGGATATGAATGCCATATACGCTTACTGTATATTTGAGAGGGTGGCAGGTATGGGAGTGGGTGGGATGTATGGGTGGGTGGGGGATATGTGTGGGTGGGTAGTTGGGAGGGTGGGATGTATATGTGGGTGGGTGTGGGAGGCATGTGTGGGTGGGATGTATGTGTGGGTGAGTGGAAGTTATGTATGGGTGGGTGAGTGGGAGCTATGTACGTGTGGGTGGGAGGTATATATGTGTGTGGGGGTGGGAGGTATATATGGGTGGGTGAGCGAGTGGTAGGTATTTGTGGGAGATGTGGGTGGGTGGAAGGCATGTGTGGGTATGTGGGAATTATGTGTGTGTTTGGGGGTGGGTGAGCGAGTGGTAGGGATATTTGTGGTGTGTTTGTGTGTGTGGATGGGAAGTAAGAGTGGAAGGTATTTGGAGGTGGCAATTGGGAGGCATGTGTGGGTCTTTAGGAGTTATGAGTGTGCGGATGGAAGGTATATAAGTGTGTGGGTGGGTGGGTCGTATGGATGGGAAGTAAGGGGTGGGTAGAGGTATGTGTGGGTGGTGGGTAGGTTAGGAGGGTGGTGGTCGGTATGTATGGGTGGGAGTGAGAGGGGGTACCGAGGAGGAACCAACCGTGGAGATAGTGACCTTGGAAACACGGGACGGTGGGTCGGCTCGTGGTGACACCTGCGCTCCGTCCAAGTTTCCTGGAGGTGATAATGGGCAGTTGGTGGTGGTATGGACGGTATGTGAATTAGTTGGGAGGTTGGTTGGGGTGGTGGTGGTTCAGATGATGAGAGGTATGTGATGGCGGATGGTGGGTGGGAGGTATGGGAGTGGGTGGCAGGTATGGGAGTGGGTGGGATGTATGGGTGGGTGGGGGATATGTGTGGGTGGGTAGTTGGGAGGGTGGGATGTATATGTGGGTGGGTGTGGGAGGCATGTGTGGGTGGGATGTATGTGTGGGTGAGTGGAAGTTATGTATGGGTGGGTGAGTGGGAGCTATGTACGTGTGGGTGGGAGGTATATATGTGTGTGGGGGTGGGAGGTATATATGGGTGGGTGAGCGAGTGGTAGGTATTTGTGGGAGATGTGGGTGGGTGGAAGGCATGTGTGGGTATGTGGGAATTATGTGTGTGTTTGGGGGTGGGTGAGCGAGTGGTAGGGATATTTGTGGTGTGTTTGTGTGTGTGGATGGGAAGTAAGAGTGGAAGGTATTTGGAGGTGGCAATTGGGAGGCATGTGTGGGTCTTTAGGAGTTATGAGTGTGCGGATGGAAGGTATATAAGTGTGTGGGTGGGTGGGTCGTATGGATGGGAAGTAAGGGGTGGGTAGAGGTATGTGTGGGTGGTGGGTAGGTTAGGAGGGTGGTGGTCGGTATGTATGGGTGGGAGTGAGAGGGGGTACCGAGGAGGAACCAACCGTGGAGATAGTGACCTTGGAAACACGGGACGGTGGGTCGGCTCGTGGTGACACCTGCGCTCCGTCCAAGTTTCCTGGAGGTGATAATGGGCAGTTGGTGGTGGTATGGACGGTATGTGAATTAGTTGGGAGGTTGGTTGGGGTGGTGGTGGTTCAGATGATGAGAGGTATGTGATGGCGGATGGTGGGTGGGAGGTATGGGAGTGGGTGGCAGGTATGGGAGTGGGTGGGATGTATGGGTGGGTGGGGGATATGTGTGGGTGGGTAGTTGGGAGGGTGGGATGTATATGTGGGTGGGTGTGGGAGGCATGTGTGGGTGGGATGTATGTGTGGGTGAGTGGAAGTTATGTATGGGTGGGTGAGTGGGAGCTATGTACGTGTGGGTGGGAGGTATATATGTGTGTGGGGGTGGGAGGTATATATGGGTGGGTGAGCGAGTGGTAGGTATTTGTGGGAGATGTGGGTGGGTGGAAGGCATGTGTGGGTATGTGGGAGGTATGTGTGTGTGCGGGTGGGTGGGTGATCGAGTGGTAGGGATATTTGTGGTGTGTGTTTGTGTGTGTGTGTGGGAAGTAAGTGTGGCAGGAATTTGGGGGTGGCAGGTGGGAGGCATGTGTGGGTCTGTGGGAGTTGAGTGTGTATGTGCGGATGGAAGGTATATAAGTGTGTGGGTGGGTGGGTCGTATGGATGGGAAGTAAGGGGTGGGTAGAGGTATGTGTGGGTGGTGGGTAGGTTAGGAGGGTGGTGGTATGGGTGGGAGTGAGAGGGGGGTACCGAGGAGGAACCAACCGTGGAGATAGTGACCTTGGAAACACGGGACGGTGGGTCGGCTCGTGGTGACACCTGCGCTCCGTCCAAGTTTCCTGGAGGTGATAATGGGCAGTTGGTGGTGGTATGGACGGTATGTGAATTAGTTGGGAGGTTGGTTGGGGTGGTGGTGGTTCAGATGATGAGAGGTATGTGATGGCGGATGGTGGGTGGGAGGTATGGGAGTGGGTGGCAGGTATGGGAGTGGGTGGGATGTATGGGTGGGTGGGGGATATGTGTGGGTGGGTAGTTGGGAGGGTGGGATGTATATGTGGGTGCGTGTGGGAGGCATGTGTGGGTGGGATGTATGTGTGGGTGAGTGGAAGTTATGTATGGGTGGGTGAGTGGGAGCTATGTACGTGTGGGTGGGAGGTATATATGTGTGTGGGGGTGGGAGGTATATATGGGTGGGTGAGCGAGTGGTAGGTATTTGTGGGAGATGTGGGTGGGTGGAAGGCATGTGTGGGTATGTGGGAATTATGTGTGTGTTTGGGGGTGGGTGAGCGAGTGGTAGGGATATTTGTGGTGTGTGTTTGTGTGTGTGTGTGGGAAGTAAGTGTGGCAGGAATTTGGGGGTGGCGGGTGGGAGGCATGTGTGGGTCTGTGGGAGTTGAGTGTGTATGTGCGGATGGAAGGTATATAAGTGTGTGGGTGGGTGGGTCGTATGGATGGGAAGTAAGGGGTGGGTAGAGGTATGTGTGGGTGGTGGGTAGGTTAGGAGGGTGGTGGTCGGTATGTATGGGTGGGAGTGAGAGGGGGTACCGAGGAGGAACCAACCGTGGAGATAGTGACCTTGGAAACACGGGACGGTGGGTCGGCTCGTGGTGACACCTGCGCTCCGTCCAAGTTTCCTGGAGGTGATAATGGGCAGTTGGTGGTGGTATGGACGGTATGTGAATATGTGAATTAGTTGGGAGGTTGGTTGGGGTGGTGGTGGTTCAGATGATGAGAGGTATGTGATGGCGGATGGTGGGTGGGAGGTATGGGAGTGGGTGGCAGGTATGGGAGTGGGTGGGATGTATGGGTGGGTGGGGGATATGTGTGGGTGGGTAGTTGGGAGGGTGGGATGTATATGTGGGTGGGTGTGGGAGGCATGTGTGGGTGGGATGTATGTGTGGGTGAGTGGAAGTTATGTATGGGTGGGTGAGTGGGAGCTATGTACGTGTGGGTGGGAGGTATATATGTGTGTGGGGGTGGGAGGTATATATGGGTGGGTGAGCGAGTGGTAGGTATTTGTGGGAGATGTGGGTGGGTGGAAGGCATGTGTGGGTATGTGGGAATTATGTGTGTGTTTGGGGGTGGGTGAGCGAGTGGTAGGGATATTTGTGGTGTGTTTGTGTGTGTGGATGGGAAGTAAGAGTGGAAGGTATTTGGAGGTGGCAATTGGGAGGCATGTGTGGGTCTTTAGGAGTTATGAGTGTGCGGATGGAAGGTATATAAGTGTGTGGGTGGGTGGGTCGTATGGATGGGAAGTAAGGGGTGGGTAGAGGTATGTGTGGGTGGTGGGTAGGTTAGGAGGGTGGTGGTCGGTATGTATGGGTGGGAGTGAGAGGGGGTACCGAGGAGGAACCAACCGTGGAGATAGTGACCTTGGAAACACGGGACGGTGGGTCGGCTCGTGGTGACACCTGCGCTCCGTCCAAGTTTCCTGGAGGTGATAATGGGCAGTTGGTGGTGGTATGGACGGTATGTGAATTAGTTGGGAGGTTGGTTGGGGTGGTGGTGGTTCAGATGATGAGAGGTATGTGATGGCGGATGGTGGGTGGGAGGTATGGGAGTGGGTGGCAGGTATGGGAGTGGGTGGGATGTATGGGTGGGTGGGGGATATGTGTGGGTGGGTAGTTGGGAGGGTGGGATGTATATGTGGGTGGGTGTGGGAGGCATGTGTGGGTGGGATGTATGCGTGGGTGAGTGGAAGTTATGTATGGGTGGGTGAGTGGGAGCTATGTACGTGTGGGTGGGAGGTATATATGTGTGTGGGGGTGGGAGGTATATATGGGTGGGTGAGCGAGTGGTAGGTATTTGTGGGAGATGTGGGTGGGTGGAAGGCATGTGTGGGTATGTGGGAGGTATGTGTGTGTGCGGGTGGGTGGGTGATCGAGTGGTAGGGATATTTGTGGTGTGTGTTTGTGTGTGTGTGTGGGAAGTAAGTGTGGCAGGAATTTGGGGGTGGCAGGTGGGAGGCATGTGTGGGTCTGTGGGAGTTGAGTGTGTATGTGCGGATGGAAGGTATATAAGTGTGTGGGTGGGTGGGTCGTATGGATGGGAAGTAAGGGGTGGGTAGAGGTATGTGTGGGTGGTGGGTAGGTTAGGAGGGTGGTGGTCGGTATGTATGGGTGGGAGTGAGAGGGGGTACCGAGGAGGAACCAACCGTGGAGATAGTGACCTTGGAAACACGGGACGGTGGGTCGGCTCGTGGTGACACCTGCGCTCCGTCCAAGTTTCCTGGAGGTGATAATGGACAGTTGGTGGTGGTATGGACGGTATGTGAATTAGTTGGGAGGTTGGTTGGGGTGGTGGTGGTTCAGATGATGAGAGGTATGTGATGGCGGATGGTGGGTGGGAGGTATGGGAGTGGGTGGCAGGTATGGGAGTGGGTGGGATGTATGGGTGGGTGGGGGATATGTGTGGGTGGGTAGTTGGGAGGGTGGGATGTATATGTGGGTGCGTGTGGGAGGCATGTGTGGGTGGGATGTATGTGTGGGTGAGTGGAAGTTATGTATGGGTGGGTGAGTGGGAGCTATGTACGTGTGGGTGGGAGGTATATATGTGTGTGGGGGTGGGAGGTATATATGGGTGGGTGAGCGAGTGGTAGGTATTTGTGGGAGATGTGGGTGGGTGGAAGGCATGTGTGGGTATGTGGGAATTATGTGTGTGTTTGGGGGTGGGTGAGCGAGTGGTAGGGATATTTGTGGTGTGTGTTTGTGTGTGTGTGTGGGAAGTAAGTGTGGCAGGAATTTGGGGGTGGCGGGTGGGAGGCATGTGTGGGTCTGTGGGAGTTGAGTGTGTATGTGCGGATGGAAGGTATATAAGTGTGTGGGTGGGTGGGTCGTATGGATGGGAAGTAAGGGGTGGGTAGAGGTATGTGTGGGTGGTGGGTAGGTTAGGAGGGTGGTGGTCGGTATGTATGGGTGGGAGTGAGAGGGGGTACCGAGGAGGAACCAACCGTGGAGATAGTGACCTTGGAAACACGGGACGGTGGGTCGGCTCGTGGTGACACCTGCGCTCCGTCCAAGTTTCCTGGAGGTGATAATGGGCAGTTGGTGGTGGTATGGACGGTATGTGAATTAGTTGGGAGGTTGGTTGGGGTGGTGGTGGTTCAGATGATGAGAGGTATGTGATGGCGGATGGTGGGTGGGAGGTATGGGAGTGGGTGGCAGGTATGGGAGTGGGTGGGATGTATGGGTGGGTGGGGGATATGTGTGGGTGGGTAGTTGGGAGGGTGGGATGTATATGTGGGTGCGTGTGGGAGGCATGTGTGGGTGGGATGTATGTGTGGGTGAGTGGAAGTTATGTATGGGTGGGTGAGTGGGAGCTATGTACGTGTGGGTGGGAGGTATATATGTGTGTGGGGGTGGGAGGTATATATGGGTGGGTGAGCGAGTGGTAGGTATTTGTGGGAGATGTGGGTGGGTGGAAGGCATGTGTGGGTATGTGGGAATTATGTGTGTGTTTGGGGGTGGGTGAGCGAGTGGTAGGGATATTTGTGGTGTGTTTGTGTGTGTGGATGGGAAGTAAGAGTGGAAGGTATTTGGAGGTGGCAATTGGGAGGCATGTGTGGGTCTTTAGGAGTTATGAGTGTGCGGATGGAAGGTATATAAGTGTGTGGGTGGGTGGGTCGTATGGATGGGAAGTAAGGGGTGGGTAGAGGTATGTGTGGGTGGTGGGTAGGTTAGGAGGGTGGTGGTCGGTATGTATGGGTGGGAGTGAGAGGGGGTACCGAGGAGGAACCAACCGTGGAGATAGTGACCTTGGAAACACGGGACGGTGGGTCGGCTCGTGGTGACACCTGCGCTCCGTCCAAGTTTCCTGGAGGTGATAATGGGCAGTTGGTGGTGGTATGGACGGTATGTGAATTAGTTGGGAGGTTGGTTGGGGTGGTGGTGGTTCAGATGATGAGAGGTATGTGATGGCGGATGGTGGGTGGGAGGTATGGGAGTGGGTGGCAGGTATGGGAGTGGGTGGGATGTATGGGTGGGTGGGGGATATGTGTGGGTGGGTAGTTGGGAGGGTGGGATGTATATGTGGGTGGGTGTGGGAGGCATGTGTGGGTGGGATGTATGTGTGGGTGAGTGGAAGTTATGTATGGGTGGGTGAGTGGGAGCTATGTACGTGTGGGTGGGAGGTATATATGTGTGTGGGGGTGGGAGGTATATATGGGTGGGTGAGCGAGTGGTAGGTATTTGTGGGAGATGTGGGTGGGTGGAAGGCATGTGTGGGTATGTGGGAATTATGTGTGTGTTTGGGGGTGGGTGAGCGAGTGGTAGGGATATTTGTGGTGTGTTTGTGTGTGTGGATGGGAAGTAAGAGTGGAAGGTATTTGGAGGTGGCAATTGGGAGGCATGTGTGGGTCTTTAGGAGTTATGAGTGTGCGGATGGAAGGTATATAAGTGTGTGGGTGGGTGGGTCGTATGGATGGGAAGTAAGGGGTGGGTAGAGGTATGTGTGGGTGGTGGGTAGGTTAGGAGGGTGGTGGTCGGTATGTATGGGTGGGAGTGAGAGGGGGTACCGAGGAGGAACCA
The DNA here is from genome assembly GCA_963931995.1 of Phaonia tiefii. Classification (NCBI taxonomy): domain Eukaryota; kingdom Metazoa; phylum Arthropoda; class Insecta; order Diptera; family Muscidae; genus Phaonia; species Phaonia tiefii. The sequence goes on along the minus strand of OZ008367.1, from coordinate 10,092 downwards.
ACCGTGGAGATAGTGACCTTGGAAACACGGGACGGTGGGTCGGCTCGTGGTGACACCTGCGCTCCGTCCAAGTTTCCTGGAGGTGATAATGGGCAGTTGGTGGTGGTATGGACGGTATGTGAATTAGTTGGGAGGTTGGTTGGGGTGGTGGTGGTTCAGATGATGAGAGGTATGTGATGGCGGATGGTGGGTGGGAGGTATGGGAGTGGGTGGCAGGTATGGGAGTGGGTGGGATGTATGGGTGGGTGGGGGATATGTGTGGGTGGGTAGTTGGGAGGGTGGGATGTATATGTGGGTGGGTGTGGGAGGCATGTGTGGGTGGGATGTATGCGTGGGTGAGTGGAAGTTATGTATGGGTGGGTGAGTGGGAGCTATGTACGTGTGGGTGGGAGGTATATATGTGTGTGGGGGTGGGAGGTATATATGGGTGGGTGAGCGAGTGGTAGGTATTTGTGGGAGATGTGGGTGGGTGGAAGGCATGTGTGGGTATGTGGGAGGTATGTGTGTGTGCGGGTGGGTGGGTGATCGAGTGGTAGGGATATTTGTGGTGTGTGTTTGTGTGTGTGTGTGGGAAGTAAGTGTGGCAGGAATTTGGGGGTGGCAGGTGGGAGGCATGTGTGGGTCTGTGGGAGTTGAGTGTGTATGTGCGGATGGAAGGTATATAAGTGTGTGGGTGGGTGGGTCGTATGGATGGGAAGTAAGGGGTGGGTAGAGGTATGTGTGGGTGGTGGGTAGGTTAGGAGGGTGGTGGTCGGTATGTATGGGTGGGAGTGAGAGGGGGTACCGAGGAGGAACCAACCGTGGAGATAGTGACCTTGGAAACACGGGACGGTGGGTCGGCTCGTGGTGACACCTGCGCTCCGTCCAAGTTTCCTGGAGGTGATAATGGGCAGTTGGTGGTGGTATGGACGGTATGTGAATTAGTTGGGAGGTTGGTTGGGGTGGTGGTGGTTCAGATGATGAGAGGTATGTGATGGCGGATGGTGGGTGGGAGGTATGGGAGTGGGTGGCAGGTATGGGAGTGGGTGGGATGTATGGGTGGGTGGGGGATATGTGTGGGTGGGTAGTTGGGAGGGTGGGATGTATATGTGGGTGGGTGTGGGAGGCATGTGTGGGTGGGATGTATGTGTGGGTGAGTGGAAGTTATGTATGGGTGGGTGAGTGGGAGCTATGTACGTGTGGGTGGGAGGTATATATGTGTGTGGGGGTGGGAGGTATATATGGGTGGGTGAGCGAGTGGTAGGTATTTGTGGGAGATGTGGGTGGGTGGAAGGCATGTGTGGGTATGTGGGAATTATGTGTGTGTTTGGGGGTGGGTGAGCGAGTGGTAGGGATATTTGTGGTGTGTTTGTGTGTGTGGATGGGAAGTAAGAGTGGAAGGTATTTGGAGGTGGCAATTGGGAGGCATGTGTGGGTCTTTAGGAGTTATGAGTGTGCGGATGGAAGGTATATAAGTGTGTGGGTGGGTGGGTCGTATGGATGGGAAGTAAGGGGTGGGTAGAGGTATGTGTGGGTGGTGGGTAGGTTAGGAGGGTGGTGGTCGGTATGTATGGGTGGGAGTGAGAGGGGGTACCGAGGAGGAACCAACCGTGGAGATAGTGACCTTGGAAACACGGGACGGTGGGTCGGCTCGTGGTGACACCTGCGCTCCGTCCAAGTTTCCTGGAGGTGATAATGGGCAGTTGGTGGTGGTATGGACGGTATGTGAATTAGTTGGGAGGTTGGTTGGGGTGGTGGTGGTTCAGATGATGAGAGGTATGTGATGGCGGATGGTGGGTGGGAGGTATGGGAGTGGGTGGCAGGTATGGGAGTGGGTGGGATGTATGGGTGGGTGGGGGATATGTGTGGGTGGGTAGTTGGGAGGGTGGGATGTATATGTGGGTGGGTGTGGGAGGCATGTGTGGGTGGGATGTATGTGTGGGTGAGTGGAAGTTATGTATGGGTGGGTGAGTGGGAGCTATGTACGTGTGGGTGGGAGGTATATATGTGTGTGGGGGTGGGAGGTATATATGGGTGGGTGAGCGAGTGGTAGGTATTTGTGGGAGATGTGGGTGGGTGGAAGGCATGTGTGGGTATGTGGGAATTATGTGTGTGTTTGGGGGTGGGTGAGCGAGTGGTAGGGATATTTGTGGTGTGTTTGTGTGTGTGGATGGGAAGTAAGAGTGGAAGGTATTTGGAGGTGGCAATTGGGAGGCATGTGTGGGTCTTTAGGAGTTATGAGTGTGCGGATGGAAGGTATATAAGTGTGTGGGTGGGTGGGTCGTATGGATGGGAAGTAAGGGGTGGGTAGAGGTATGTGTGGGTGGTGGGTAGGTTAGGAGGGTGGTGGTCGGTATGTATGGGTGGGAGTGAGAGGGGGTACCGAGGAGGAACCAACCGTGGAGATAGTGACCTTGGAAACACGGGACGGTGGGTCGGCTCGTGGTGACACCTGCGCTCCGTCCAAGTTTCCTGGAGGTGATAATGGGCAGTTGGTGGTGGTATGGACGGTATGTGAATTAGTTGGGAGGTTGGTTGGGGTGGTGGTGGTTCAGATGATGAGAGGTATGTGATGGCGGATGGTGGGTGGGAGGTATGGGAGTGGGTGGCAGGTATGGGAGTGGGTGGGATGTATGGGTGGGTGGGGGATATGTGTGGGTGGGTAGTTGGGAGGGTGGGATGTATATGTGGGTGGGTGTGGGAGGCATGTGTGGGTGGGATGTATGTGTGGGTGAGTGGAAGTTATGTATGGGTGGGTGAGTGGGAGCTATGTACGTGTGGGTGGGAGGTATATATGTGTGTGGGGGTGGGAGGTATATATGGGTGGGTGAGCGAGTGGTAGGTATTTGTGGGAGATGTGGGTGGGTGGAAGGCATGTGTGGGTATGTGGGAATTATGTGTGTGTTTGGGGGTGGGTGAGCGAGTGGTAGGGATATTTGTGGTGTGTTTGTGTGTGTGGATGGGAAGTAAGAGTGGAAGGTATTTGGAGGTGGCAATTGGGAGGCATGTGTGGGTCTTTAGGAGTTATGAGTGTGCGGATGGAAGGTATATAAGTGTGTGGGTGGGTGGGTCGTATGGATGGGAAGTAAGGGGTGGGTAGAGGTATGTGTGGGTGGTGGGTAGGTTAGGAGGGTGGTGGTCGGTATGTATGGGTGGGAGTGAGAGGGGGTACCGAGGAGGAACCAACCGTGGAGATAGTGACCTTGGAAACACGGGACGGTGGGTCGGCTCGTGGTGACACCTGCGCTCCGTCCAAGTTTCCTGGAGGTGATAATGGGCAGTTGGTGGTGGTATGGACGGTATGTGAATTAGTTGGGAGGTTGGTTGGGGTGGTGGTGGTTCAGATGATGAGAGGTATGTGATGGCGGATGGTGGGTGGGAGGTATGGGAGTGGGTGGCAGGTATGGGAGTGGGTGGGATGTATGGGTGGGTGGGGGATATGTGTGGGTGGGTAGTTGGGAGGGTGGGATGTATATGTGGGTGGGTGTGGGAGGCATGTGTGGGTGGGATGTATGTGTGGGTGAGTGGAAGTTATGTATGGGTGGGTGAGTGGGAGCTATGTACGTGTGGGTGGGAGGTATATATGTGTGTGGGGGTGGGAGGTATATATGGGTGGGTGAGCGAGTGGTAGGTATTTGTGGGAGATGTGGGTGGGTGGAAGGCATGTGTGGGTATGTGGGAGGTATGTGTGTGTGCGGGTGGGTGGGTGATCGAGTGGTAGGGATATTTGTGGTGTGTGTTTGTGTGTGTGTGTGGGAAGTAAGTGTGGCAGGAATTTGGGGGTGGCAGGTGGGAGGCATGTGTGGGTCTGTGGGAGTTGAGTGTGTATGTGCGGATGGAAGGTATATAAGTGTGTGGGTGGGTGGGTCGTATGGATGGGAAGTAAGGGGTGGGTAGAGGTATGTGTGGGTGGTGGGTAGGTTAGGAGGGTGGTGGTCGGTATGTATGGGTGGGAGTGAGAGGGGGTACCGAGGAGGAACCAACCGTGGAGATAGTGACCTTGGAAACACGGGACGGTGGGTCGGCTCGTGGTGACACCTGCGCTCCGTCCAAGTTTCCTGGAGGTGATAATGGGCAGTTGGTGGTGGTATGGACGGTATGTGAATTAGTTGGGAGGTTGGTTGGGGTGGTGGTGGTTCAGATGATGAGAGGTATGTGATGGCGGATGGTGGGTGGGAGGTATGGGAGTGGGTGGCAGGTATGGGAGTGGGTGGGATGTATGGGTGGGTGGGGGATATGTGTGGGTGGGTAGTTGGGAGGGTGGGATGTATATGTGGGTGCGTGTGGGAGGCATGTGTGGGTGGGATGTATGTGTGGGTGAGTGGAAGTTATGTATGGGTGGGTGAGTGGGAGCTATGTACGTGTGGGTGGGAGGTATATATGTGTGTGGGGGTGGGAGGTATATATGGGTGGGTGAGCGAGTGGTAGGTATTTGTGGGAGATGTGGGTGGGTGGAAGGCATGTGTGGGTATGTGGGAATTATGTGTGTGTTTGGGGGTGGGTGAGCGAGTGGTAGGGATATTTGTGGTGTGTGTTTGTGTGTGTGTGTGGGAAGTAAGTGTGGCAGGAATTTGGGGGTGGCGGGTGGGAGGCATGTGTGGGTCTGTGGGAGTTGAGTGTGTATGTGCGGATGGAAGGTATATAAGTGTGTGGGTGGGTGGGTCGTATGGATGGGAAGTAAGGGGTGGGTAGAGGTATGTGTGGGTGGTGGGTAGGTTAGGAGGGTGGTGGTCGGTATGTATGGGTGGGAGTGAGAGGGGGTACCGAGGAGGAACCAACCGTGGAGATAGTGACCTTGGAAACACGGGACGGTGGGTCGGCTCGTGGTGACACCTGCGCTCCGTCCAAGTTTCCTGGAGGTGATAATGGGCAGTTGGTGGTGGTATGGACGGTATGTGAATTAGTTGGGAGGTTGGTTGGGGTGGTGGTGGTTCAGATGATGAGAGGTATGTGATGGCGGATGGTGGGTGGGAGGTATGGGAGTGGGTGGCAGGTATGGGAGTGGGTGGGATGTATGGGTGGGTGGGGGATATGTGTGGGTGGGTAGTTGGGAGGGTGGGATGTATATGTGGGTGGGTGTGGGAGGCATGTGTGGGTGGGATGTATGTGTGGGTGAGTGGAAGTTATGTATGGGTGGGTGAGTGGGAGCTATGTACGTGTGGGTGGGAGGTATATATGTGTGTGGGGGTGGGAGGTATATATGGGTGGGTGAGCGAGTGGTAGGTATTTGTGGGAGATGTGGGTGGGTGGAAGGCATGTGTGGGTATGTGGGAATTATGTGTGTGTTTGGGGGTGGGTGAGCGAGTGGTAGGGATATTTGTGGTGTGTTTGTGTGTGTGGATGGGAAGTAAGAGTGGAAGGTATTTGGAGGTGGCAATTGGGAGGCATGTGTGGGTCTTTAGGAGTTATGAGTGTGCGGATGGAAGGTATATAAGTGTGTGGGTGGGTGGGTCGTATGGATGGGAAGTAAGGGGTGGGTAGAGGTATGTGTGGGTGGTGGGTAGGTTAGGAGGGTGGTGGTCGGTATGTATGGGTGGGAGTGAGAGGGGGTACCGAGGAGGAACCAACCGTGGAGATAGTGACCTTGGAAACACGGGACGGTGGGTCGGCTCGTGGTGACACCTGCGCTCCGTCCAAGTTTCCTGGAGGTGATAATGGGCAGTTGGTGGTGGTATGGACGGTATGTGAATTAGTTGGGAGGTTGGTTGGGGTGGTGGTGGTTCAGATGATGAGAGGTATGTGATGGCGGATGGTGGGTGGGAGGTATGGGAGTGGGTGGCAGGTATGGGAGTGGGTGGGATGTATGGGTGGGTGGGGGATATGTGTGGGTGGGTAGTTGGGAGGGTGGGATGTATATGTGGGTGGGTGTGGGAGGCATGTGTGGGTGGGATGTATGCGTGGGTGAGTGGAAGTTATGTATGGGTGGGTGAGTGGGAGCTATGTACGTGTGGGTGGGAGGTATATATGTGTGTGGGGGTGGGAGGTATATATGGGTGGGTGAGCGAGTGGTAGGTATTTGTGGGAGATGTGGGTGGGTGGAAGGCATGTGTGGGTATGTGGGAGGTATGTGTGTGTGCGGGTGGGTGGGTGATCGAGTGGTAGGGATATTTGTGGTGTGTGTTTGTGTGTGTGTGTGGGAAGTAAGTGTGGCAGGAATTTGGGGGTGGCAGGTGGGAGGCATGTGTGGGTCTGTGGGAGTTGAGTGTGTATGTGCGGATGGAAGGTATATAAGTGTGTGGGTGGGTGGGTCGTATGGATGGGAAGTAAGGGGTGGGTAGAGGTATGTGTGGGTGGTGGGTAGGTTAGGAGGGTGGTGGTCGGTATGTATGGGTGGGAGTGAGAGGGGGTACCGAGGAGGAACCAACCGTGGAGATAGTGACCTTGGAAACACGGGACGGTGGGTCGGCTCGTGGTGACACCTGCGCTCCGTCCAAGTTTCCTGGAGGTGATAATGGACAGTTGGTGGTGGTATGGACGGTATGTGAATTAGTTGGGAGGTTGGTTGGGGTGGTGGTGGTTCAGATGATGAGAGGTATGTGATGGCGGATGGTGGGTGGGAGGTATGGGAGTGGGTGGCAGGTATGGGAGTGGGTGGGATGTATGGGTGGGTGGGGGATATGTGTGGGTGGGTAGTTGGGAGGGTGGGATGTATATGTGGGTGCGTGTGGGAGGCATGTGTGGGTGGGATGTATGTGTGGGTGAGTGGAAGTTATGTATGGGTGGGTGAGTGGGAGCTATGTACGTGTGGGTGGGAGGTATATATGTGTGTGGGGGTGGGAGGTATATATGGGTGGGTGAGCGAGTGGTAGGTATTTGTGGGAGATGTGGGTGGGTGGAAGGCATGTGTGGGTATGTGGGAATTATGTGTGTGTTTGGGGGTGGGTGAGCGAGTGGTAGGGATATTTGTGGTGTGTGTTTGTGTGTGTGTGTGGGAAGTAAGTGTGGCAGGAATTTGGGGGTGGCGGGTGGGAGGCATGTGTGGGTCTGTGGGAGTTGAGTGTGTATGTGCGGATGGAAGGTATATAAGTGTGTGGGTGGGTGGGTCGTATGGATGGGAAGTAAGGGGTGGGTAGAGGTATGTGTGGGTGGTGGGTAGGTTAGGAGGGTGGTGGTCGGTATGTATGGGTGGGAGTGAGAGGGGGTACCGAGGAGGAACCAACCGTGGAGATAGTGACCTTGGAAACACGGGACGGTGGGTCGGCTCGTGGTGACACCTGCGCTCCGTCCAAGTTTCCTGGAGGTGATAATGGGCAGTTGGTGGTGGTATGGACGGTATGTGAATTAGTTGGGAGGTTGGTTGGGGTGGTGGTGGTTCAGATGATGAGAGGTATGTGATGGCGGATGGTGGGTGGGAGGTATGGGAGTGGGTGGCAGGTATGGGAGTGGGTGGGATGTATGGGTGGGTGGGGGATATGTGTGGGTGGGTAGTTGGGAGGGTGGGATGTATATGTGGGTGGGTGTGGGAGGCATGTGTGGGTGGGATGTATGTGTGGGTGAGTGGAAGTTATGTATGGGTGGGTGAGTGGGAGCTATGTACGTGTGGGTGGGAGGTATATATGTGTGTGGGGGTGGGAGGTATATATGGGTGGGTGAGCGAGTGGTAGGTATTTGTGGGAGATGTGGGTGGGTGGAAGGCATGTGTGGGTATGTGGGAATTATGTGTGTGTTTGGGGGTGGGTGAGCGAGTGGTAGGGATATTTGTGGTGTGTTTGTGTGTGTGGATGGGAAGTAAGAGTGGAAGGTATTTGGAGGTGGCAATTGGGAGGCATGTGTGGGTCTTTAGGAGTTATGAGTGTGCGGATGGAAGGTATATAAGTGTGTGGGTGGGTGGGTCGTATGGATGGGAAGTAAGGGGTGGGTAGAGGTATGTGTGGGTGGTGGGTAGGTTAGGAGGGTGGTGGTCGGTATGTATGGGTGGGAGTGAGAGGGGGTACCGAGGAGGAACCAACCGTGGAGATAGTGACCTTGGAAACACGGGACGGTGGGTCGGCTCGTGGTGACACCTGCGCTCCGTCCAAGTTTCCTGGAGGTGATAATGGGCAGTTGGTGGTGGTATGGACGGTATGTGAATTAGTTGGGAGGTTGGTTGGGGTGGTGGTGGTTCAGATGATGAGAGGTATGTGATGGCGGATGGTGGGTGGGAGGTATGGGAGTGGGTGGCAGGTATGGGAGTGGGTGGGATGTATGGGTGGGTGGGGGATATGTGTGGGTGGGTAGTTGGGAGGGTGGGATGTATATGTGGGTGGGTGTGGGAGGCATGTGTGGGTGGGATGTATGTGTGGGTGAGTGGAAGTTATGTATGGGTGGGTGAGTGGGAGCTATGTACGTGTGGGTGGGAGGTATATATGTGTGTGGGGGTGGGAGGTATATATGGGTGGGTGAGCGAGTGGTAGGTATTTGTGGGAGATGTGGGTGGGTGGAAGGCATGTGTGGGTATGTGGGAATTATGTGTGTGTTTGGGGGTGGGTGAGCGAGTGGTAGGGATATTTGTGGTGTGTTTGTGTGTGTGGATGGGAAGTAAGAGTGGAAGGTATTTGGAGGTGGCAATTGGGAGGCATGTGTGGGTCTTTAGGAGTTATGAGTGTGCGGATGGAAGGTATATAAGTGTGTGGGTGGGTGGGTCGTATGGATGGGAAGTAAGGGGTGGGTAGAGGTATGTGTGGGTGGTGGGTAGGTTAGGAGGGTGGTGGTCGGTATGTATGGGTGGGAGTGAGAGGGGGTACCGAGGAGGAACCAACCGTGGAGATAGTGACCTTGGAAACACGGGACGGTGGGTCGGCTCGTGGTGACACCTGCGCTCCGTCCAAGTTTCCTGGAGGTGATAATGGGCAGTTGGTGGTGGTATGGACGGTATGTGAATTAGTTGGGAGGTTGGTTGGGGTGGTGGTGGTTCAGATGATGAGAGGTATGTGATGGCGGATGGTGGGTGGGAGGTATGGGAGTGGGTGGCAGGTATGGGAGTGGGTGGGATGTATGGGTGGGTGGGGGATATGTGTGGGTGGGTAGTTGGGAGGGTGGGATGTATATGTGGGTGGGTGTGGGAGGCATGTGTGGGTGGGATGTATGTGTGGGTGAGTGGAAGTTATGTATGGGTGGGTGAGTGGGAGCTATGTACGTGTGGGTGGGAGGTATATATGTGTGTGGGGGTGGGAGGTATATATGGGTGGGTGAGCGAGTGGTAGGTATTTGTGGGAGATGTGGGTGGGTGGAAGGCATGTGTGGGTATGTGGGAATTATGTGTGTGTTTGGGGGTGGGTGAGCGAGTGGTAGGGATATTTGTGGTGTGTGTTTGTGTGTGTGTGTGGGAAGTAAGTGTGGCAGGAATTTGGGGGTGGCAGGTGGGAGGCATGTGTGGGTCTGTGGGAGTTGAGTGTGTATGTGCGGATGGAAGGTATATAAGTGTGTGGGTGGGTGGGTCGTATGGATGGGAAGTAAGGGGTGGGTAGAGGTATGTGTGGGTGGTGGGTAGGTTAGGAGGGTGGTGGTCGGTATGTATGGGTGGGAGTGAGAGGGGGTACCGAGGAGGAACCAACCGTGGAGATAGTGACCTTGGAAACACGGGACGGTGGGTCGGCTCGTGGTGACACCTGCGCTCCGTCCAAGTTTCCTGGAGGTGATAATGGGCAGTTGGTGGTGGTATGGACGGTATGTGAATTAGTTGGGAGGTTGGTTGGGGTGGTGGTGGTTCAGATGATGAGAGGTATGTGATGGCGGATGGTGGGTGGGAGGTATGGGAGTGGGTGGCAGGTATGGGAGTGGGTGGGATGTATGGGTGGGTGGGGGATATGTGTGGGTGGGTAGTTGGGAGGGTGGGATGTATATGTGGGTGGGTGTGGGAGGCATGTGTGGGTGGGATGTATGTGTGGGTGAGTGGAAGTTATGTATGGGTGGGTGAGTGGGAGCTATGTACGTGTGGGTGGGAGGTATATATGTGTGTGGGGGTGGGAGGTATATATGGGTGGGTGAGCGAGTGGTAGGTATTTGTGGGAGATGTGGGTGGGTGGAAGGCATGTGTGGGTATGTGGGAATTATGTGTGTGTTTGGGGGTGGGTGAGCGAGTGGTAGGGATATTTGTGGTGTGTGTTGTGTGTGTGTGTGGGAAGTAAGTGTGGC